>OY744614.1:10112579-10170079 GCA_963556255.1 Allolobophora icterica
TGTGTTTTATTGTCAAGGGTTCCAGTGTTATTATTTATTTATTTTAAATATTAAATAAATAAATTATTTATTTGTGTACGGAGTGTGACTGTGAGATCATGCAATGTTGGGTATTTGTGTTGTAGTTGTGAGATTACTGTTTAGGTGTAAAAATTGAATTTTGGGTCTAAATTCTTCCAGGCACCCACTAAATTTTCCCTCTGGGTGCATTGGCACCCAAGGTCTCCAAGAAGTCGGTGCCTATAATGCCACGTCACCATTTTGTCACCATTTATCAGCTTTATCAATCAACCACACTTTTGTCTTATTGAAGCTTAAACGATTATTATTATTAATGCAAAGTTTAACGTCGTCTTTTGACATCAATGGCCGTTGACGACAATTTACAAGTACAATTCACAGAAAACAAAATACTTATAGCATCCGAGAGACACCATTTAAAGGTGTTAAACAGAGCTGCACAATATCACTATTGTCACATCATTTAAAGCAATATATCTAATATTGTTTATGATACACATATTAATAAAATGTTCGATGCAATTTAAACAGTATTTTGGAACAATTACCACACACAAGAAATATTTAAACAATTTCAAATATAAATGCACAGTCGGCCCTATTTTCTTATTTCTTAATCTACAGTCCAGCTTAAACGATTGAACGCGATTAGTTTATATGTGGCTGAGAATGGTTTCGTTTCAAAGGTGTCTAATTGCAGTCGCAGATTCAATCATGTATTAATTACTGTTTAGCAACATCTTGCGCATTGACTGCGATCTTACCCTACACAAGTGACGGTTAACATCAATATACGGCTGGCATTACGGGCTGCGCGCGTTCAACAGAAAGATGAGAGGAGAAATCTCGCATCAATTGAAATCGGCACGGGCTTGCAAATGCACATTTAATCCATATTTATTTCTTAGCGACATCTTGACGTCGACCTTAACACTTGTACAAGACGGAAATCGCCTATTTACGTAGCGATTGAACGCGACTGGCAAATATGTAGCTGAGAATGGCACGTTTTTAAAGGTGTCTATCACCAGTCGTTGATTAACTCAGGAATTTCCATAATAAATTATACAATAAAATACAACTCTATAAGTATAGGAGTTCATGATTTAAAGCAGCATTATGTGTTGTTTATCGAATATCTTGAAGGTGTTAGACCAGTTAGCGTCGACCTTTCCCTACATAACCCATAAGCCTGACTGATGTACCGATTGAATGCGACTGGAGACTATGTAGCCAAGATTAACCGCGTTTTAAAGGTGTTTAACTGCAGTCGTCAATTTATTGTAGGAATATTTTGTGATTCATCGGTTGATTGGTTTACTGGATGGAAAATGAGAAGTGTAAGACCACGGTAGAATTTGGCCATAGCCCGTGAGCGACGATTGAGGTGTTTTGGGGGGTTCCATGACATTTAAACACACGACAGATAATCACGCGACACTTAAACACAGACACTTAAACACACGACAGATAAACACAGGGACACTTAAACACAGCGACATTTAAACACACGACAGATAAACACAGGGACACTTAAACACAGCGACATTTAAACACACGACAGGTAATCACGGGGACAGATAAACACATGGACAGACAATCACAGGTATTCATTGTATTAACTGTTACAAACAAAGTTTGTGCACCACTGTGTGTAGTACCTGACTGGTCATTCAATGTGCCTGTCCTTCTTAGACTACGACTTAGTGTACGAACATCTTTAACAGAAGCCGAGACTTCACCTGTTACACTGCCAAGTAGAGATTCTAAATGGCGGACAGTTTATCACATAAAATGTTATTTATTACGATATGGCGACACGAACAGATTCTGTTACATTTGGCGTCGCAACAAAAGGACGTTTAACAGTAATATACAGAAATTATGAGTATGTTAAAGTTCGGGAGAAATATATTGGCGTTGAAAAATGTATCAGAGTTACAAGTGTAAAGCTCAATTGAAAACATTAGAAGAACGAATCGTCAGCAACAAAGATCAAGAACATACTCATCAAGGCAACATCGCAACATCACTCGCTCGTCTTGCTGTCGCTCAAATGAAGGAAAAGATGGGAGAAACATCTGCTACACCAGCTGCAGTTGTAGGAACAGTTTCTCGTCAACTGGATAATCGTGTTCTACAGGCGTTACCGAAACGAGCAACCCTTGCTCGAAGTCTTCAACGTCATAGAAAAGCTGCAGACAACGATGACGGAACTGTTCTGCCTCCACCACCATCTGACACTAATTTCGACGTTCCACAACGGTTCGCCGATATGATCCTCTACGACTCTGGAAGAGACGGGAATCGTGTGCTCATCTTTGGAAGCGATGATTTGCTTGATGGACTTGCACGAGCAAAGTTGTGGCTAGCGGATGGAACTTTCAAGGTTGTTCCTTCAATCTTCTTCCAGCTGTACACCATCCATTTTGAACTCGTCCCTGGCAACAATCCAGTTGCCGTCTATTGTCTGGTTCAAAATAAAGATCGATCGACGTATGACATCATCCTGCAACAACTGAAAATACTCATTCCTGCAGCTAATCCAGAACGAATTTTAGTCGACTTCGAGACGGCTGCGATGTCAGCATTTCAGGCAGCATATCCTAATGCAGCCATCTCTGGCTGCTATTTTCACCTCTGTCAAAGCGTGCTGAGAAAATTGAATGAAGTTGGGATGAAACAGGCCTATGAAACTGACAACGTTGTTCGCGGAGCAGTCCGATGTTTAGCTGCATTGGCGCTTGTTCCCGAAGATGACGTCATGGAAGCCTTTGAGCTTCTTGCAGATGACATTGGTGAGGTACACGAGCGAATGCCGGAACTTCTGTCCTATTTCGAGCACACTTACATCCGTGGACGAAGACGGGCTGGTCGAAACGCGAATTACGGACCAAGTTTATTCTCAATCCAACGTTGGAATCAACATCAAGCTGCAGTTGACGGAATTGCCCGAACAACAAACTCAGTAGAGGGATGGCACTATGGTCTCCAGTCCTTGTTCCAGTGTCATCATCCTACTCTCTGGACCTTCTTGGATGGAATCTCGAAGGATATTCAGAAGCAGAAGACTAGTTTTCTACAGGGAATATCTGGAGTGCATCAACCACCACAGAAGAAGTATCGTGATTTGAAGGACCGTGTAGGACGTGCCGTTAGTCTGTATTTAGCTGCAAACGTTCTGCAGTTTTTGCAGGCAATGGCTCATCTGTCTCACCAATAGTTGCATAACGCTGTGTCATAACCAACATCATCAAACCGTGATGAACAGATAGAAAGACAGATAGATGAATGGGGTACATGGCAGGGTCCCCCTCATCAATTACTTTTAGTCGAATAATTAAAGGGGAATTTTGAACGTTAATGATTTTTATCTTTTTAAATGTTTGTGTTTTTTAGACAGATTATCAAAATTCATTAATTTGTTTTTAACCGATTTGGAAAAATATTCATTATATCCTTTATATATTCTCGTGTTAATATATTTAAGTGTCGCGTGATTATCTGTCCTTGTGATTATCTGTCGTGTGATTATGTGTCCATGTGTTTATCTGTCGTGTGTTTAAGTGTCCCTGTGTTTATCTGTCGTGTGTTTAAGTGTCTGTGTTTAAGTGTCGCGTGATTATCTGTCGTGTGTTTAAATGTCGGCACAGCGTTTTGGGGATGTCGTGAGACGAGACTGAAGGACTGGCGATGGACAGAGATGAATGGAGAAGCTACGTTGCTCTGTGTGCAGATGATCTGCACGGGACGAACTAAGTACCAAGTATATTTTAATAGCAATATTTTTTTGGTATCAGTTTAGTTAACATCGATATCATCTTTCAGATAAACGCCGAGGGGTCCAACTATTGATTGGTAAGTTACTGTTTAATGACGCTGTGTCATAACCAACATCATTAGCGCTGCCTTTGTCAATCACCTTGTCTTGGTACTGGCACTAACGTAGTAGGGGGCAGTGGTGGAGTTAATTACCTGCTAAAAGTCAACAATTCCTTAAATGGTCGTGTATTCAAACAGACAATTGTCAGCTACTCTTTATGAATACAAAGCGTCGATTAGAATTATTTACAAGGTGTTTTGAGGCGGCTTTGCAGTATCCAATATTTTGCAGCATCGTGCGTCTATCACGGCCGATAGCGTCAGCATGGCTTAACATTTATATGGACAAACTAGAAACTTAACCTGATCAGTTGTTGTGTAATAGAAAGAAAGTATCCTTTCAAAATGTTTCTAAATTAAACTTCATACTTCTAGTATTAATTTAATAGCCATTCTATAACGACATTCTACGGCTGACTGCGACGACCGTACCTCACATCGAGTTTCTTGTTTAGACATAAACCACTGGAGCGCAGGCCATTGCCTGCACTCCAGAAGTGCCAGTCTCAAGTCCAGAGAAAGGAGGTGGGCGACGCCAACGGCCATGACAGCCATAGGATGTCGTTATAGCACTGGAAACTATTATGTGCCTAGATGATTACCCGTCATATATGACTGAGGAGGTAGAAGAAGAGGTAGAGCGTATTGAAGGTGACACCAATCGATGCTTTCCCCTCAACCCGCCGTCAGATCATGCGCCATATTGAAGGACTACTCCCGGTAGGGAAAGAGGGAGGGATGCAGCAGTGACAGGGAGAGGGAAGGAATGAGAGAGAGGGAGAGGTAGGCGTAGAGAGGGAGTGAATTTCTGGCGCCAAAGTGACAGGGAGAGGGATGGAGGAAAGGAGTGAGTGGGATGGAGGGAGAAGTAGACTTAGGGAGAGAGTGAATTTCGGGCGCCTAAGGACGATGCATCGACTGCAGCCACTGATCGACTGAAGCAGCATGAGTCACAGCGTTTGTCTTACGACAGATGTATACACAGAACTGAGCAACTATTATTAAGGTTTAAACATGTACAACCGAAAACAATACCTTTATGTAGCGCTCTCATAAGAACGTAATGTTTCTCGTAGTCGTCTGCTGCGGTCAGCAGAGCCAACTGGATCTTCGTCGAGTCCATCGCCGTGATCAGGAATCCGTGGTTGGTCTCTGGATTCCTCAACCACTGCTTCTCAACTCCAAGAACGTCGATCTGGTACCACCGACCAGTATCTGCCCAGGTTACGTTGATGGGCCTCCTTCAGATGTCTCGTCGCCCCTAACCGGTAGACGTAGATGTGGGTGGACTCAGACCGCGAGCGCCTCCTGGCGATGGCCAGTGGACCTTTTTGGCGTATGAAGACCCCGAGGTGGGCTCTGGACAGTCGATTGTATGGGTGAAACACCGTCGCGTTCAGGCGGAAGTAGATGACCCCAACACTCAACTGGAGACGGATGGCATTCGCAACTGCGCTCGTTCAAGAGAAACATGATAGGAAAAATCAACTGATTATAATTAGCTCTAATTAAGCACATTTCAATGATTAATTCCAAACTATGTATTTCAGCAATGGCGCTCGTCTACCAGCCGTGTTCTGGTAGTGCCAGGCCCAAGTCTGGAGAAAGAAGGAGGGTGACGCTAACCATCTTTACTATGAAACAATGTCGTCAAACATCAACTAGTCGTTTACTAGCTCCGACATAAGCCAATCCTACATATACTTCTACTTTTAACTCCGAAACTGCCCGTACTCTAGGATGCTTTAGAATGTCAACTGTAGGCGCACTACTAAGAGTTAATGCTTTGGTTTTAATGATGCACTACTATCCTATCATCTGGAGATTAAACGCGATTAACGACTATTTATATCTGAAAATGGAAACGTTTAAAAGGTGTGTAACTGGAACCGTGGGTTTTATGTAGCAATGTTTAGCGACATCTTGTGGAAGTCAGTTGCTTTGACGTCGATCTTAGCCTACATGGAAATCAGGGAATATAATTGTAATAATGACTATGATAATTAATATGCATTATCAGTAGCAAGTCAATGTGACTCTGTAGAAATGGCCTTCATTATAAGAGCATTTGCCCTGTAGTAAATACAAATAATAAATTTATGGATCCCTCTAGGAAGAAGGAAGTGCACATCTTCAGACTAAGATTACGAAAGGTTAACCTTAATGAGAAGCTTTTCCTATTGAAAAAAACATGCTAATGGTTTGTGCAACTCTTGTCAAGTCAAAGAAAATATTAATCATTTGTTATTACTTTGTGGAAAAGAAAACATATCCCATATATTAAGAGAAAAGTGTAAATTATTTAAATTAGAATTTAATATTAAGAACCTGCTTGATGTGGGCTGCATACAAAGTGAAGTATTCAGACTGGTCAGTCTTATTAATAAAGGAAAGGTTTTGTAGGTTGAAATACTAATATGTAATATTGTCTGTGAACTTTAATAGGTAGTTTTAAGCTTGTTTAGATTTTCAGGTGTTGGGCTAAAATATGTACATAATATAAATATGTCATAGTTTATCTTCTTTTTTTCTTTTTTTTAACCAATTGTATATATTATGTTAATATTGCTTGTTTGTTTTGATTACTTATGTAATACTTTATAACTAAAACAAGATTTTCATGTCAAAATTCCATTTATAATAAATAATCAATAACTTGTATTAACAAATTAAAATTAATAGATTAAGAATCTCTGATCAAATTACAATTCTGTTTTATTTATTTATTTTCTAATCTATAACATATGATGAAGAACTGTTGTTTTCAATGTTTGCATGAATCTAAATAATATTGTTTAATTGCTTTGAATGAAAAAATGTCGAACATTCAGAAATTGAATAAAAAAAATTAATGTCATAATTATATGTATCATACAATTGATAATAAGGCTGTTTTATAATGGAATGACTATATTAAAAATCTCATATTCATCAAACATTCATTTAATTTATTTTATATTTATAATTCTTGTGTATAACAATTAATGCAATATGACATTGTGTTTAATATGCACTAAAGCAGGGGTTCTCAAACGGTGGTACGCGTACCCCTAGGGGTACGCCAGGTGTCGCTAAGGGGTACGCGAAAAAAATTGAAACAAAGAAATTTTTTTGAAGCTTATTCCCATGTTTCTTTGATTAGCCATTGACTTGAAGTCACTATTCTACGTCCACCATTCGCTTCTTCTTCTTCTTTAAATTTTCTGAGTTTATGCCCATCTTTCTTTGATTAGCTATTCTACGTCCACCACGCTCTTCCTTTTCTTAAAAGTTTCAATTTTCTATGAGTTATGCCTAATGCCCATATTTCTTTGATAAGCTATTTCATATTTTTAACGTTGAAACCTCACAGCCGCGTCATTTATTTTTTCATGAGTTGTTTCATGATACCATGAAATAATTATTATTATAGAAGTAACTACAATTATACTGCATAGTAGCATTATTATTTTAAAACCAACAATGGATAAATGGTTGAAGAAACAACCGCTTAAAAGAAAGCCAGAACCTCTCAACGCAACCGTTAGCATTGAACCTACCGAGGCTGACACTCCAGACGCCAGAGCAAACCCTAACGAGGACGACAGCAATGGTGCGCAGTATAAGATTAGACGGTATGACGAGAGCTATTTATCCTTTTTATTTACGTGGTGTGGTGATGAAAATGAACAGAAACCTCAATCTGCAGTGAAAAACTGTCAAATAATTCAATGAAACCTTCTCTACTTCAGCGACATTTCAATACAAAACATCCACTTCTTCAAGGTAAACCACTTGAATTCTTTAAACGAAGAAAAATAGAAATGCTACAAAGTGAGAAAAGTTTAAAGTCGTTTACTGCAGCTAGCTCACAAGCATTAGAAGCATCGTATTTGGTCAGTGTGCGAATAGCTCAAACAGAGAAACCGCGCACGATTGGGGAATGGGGAGAGTCTAATATTACCTGCTGCCAAAGATATTGTGACGTGTCTGCTGGGACAAAATGCTGCTAAAAAACTAGACAATGTTCCTTTGTCGAATAGTACTGTTTTCCGACGCATTCAAGATTTAGCTTCTGAACTAAAGAAGATTCTCATTCATAGGATCAGGGTACGTCAACACTCGATTTTTTACCTGGGGGTACAATAAAAATAAAGTTTGAGAACCCCTGCACTAAAGACTGTCTTATCATAACACAAATATCATTGACATTATTAACTGTATATCTGTGTGTATATGTATGTATATGTATATATATATATGTATGTGTATGTATACATATCTTTTTTTGTTCTTTGTGCTGTCGGCTCTAGGAGCCCTAGCGATCGTCATGCTACACAGTCTCCGTTGCCGTCTTGCTACTTCCCCAGTAGCCCTTGAGTCGCGCTTTGGCCTGAGAGTCCCTCCTCAGCGCTCCGGCCTGTGAGTCCCTCCATCCGCGACCATCGGCGTGGTTTGGTGTGTCGCATGACGATTTTCTTGGCATGATTAACAGGGGTGGTTTGCCATTGCCTTCCCCTGGTTTTGCCTGCCGTGCCCGTTCGTTCCCCTTCTAATGAAAGGGTATTAACGGTCCGCACCACGTGAAGGTGGGCACGGAGGACTTTGGTTCACCAGCCCAGGTCGGGTCCGAGTCTACGCTCAAAGAGACGTCGGTCAGATCACCTCCCTGCTTTACTCTGAAACAGAGTGACTGATGAACCTTTGCAGAAATATATATATATATATATATATATATATATATATATATATATATTAGCGTGGATGGCGCGGTTGCAACTCTTTTCGGGGTTATTTTCCTATCCTTTCCTGCTCCCCGAACGTTAAGTGCTCTTTTCTCGGAGCATGTAGCGTTTTCGCCCTCTGAAAATCTTGGAAGACAGCCTAGTGTAGAAAATCGGTTGGCAATCGGTTGCCAGCCATCCTTTCTTCTAGTAATTAAATGGGCAGCGCTTAGTCTGCATCCAGCGATTTGTAATAAAATATTGAAATCTAGGGTCTATATCACGATTACGATAAAAGTCGTCGTTTTCTGCTCTCACACATTTTGGCTTATAAATTAAAATCTGGGTGGCTTGTTTTCAAAACATTTTAGGTAGTATTTTTTCTCAACAAGATCAAGCAGTATTTTGAATTTGCCCCAGATTTACGCCTTATTTTCTTCAAACTCAACAATTAGTGCGTTTGGCCATCAAAAACGACATATAGATTTCTCTCGCTCAGATATATAGAATCTCGCGAGATTTATATCGCAACGCATGAGTTGAGAGTTGCTAAGGGTCGCCATTACATAGTGTGTAATAATTTTGCCAACACCGCTTCACTTCGTTAACAAACGTTTAAAAAGGTAATGTTGCAAATTTAATTACAATTTTTATCGCAACTAATTTAGCCTTTCGTGTTTTTCTAACCCACGGATTTTTTGATAAATTAGCAATTGTGATTTTGCCAGTTTTACGTCAATAATTGACCGCGTGCGCCACACGGACATGTGCGCTGAGCATGTCATGCTTTGCACATTTCACGCGTTAACTTATTAATTGGCTAAACACACAAATTCGCCAGCAGGAATGCTTATCGCAAACAGAATAATACACCAAATTATGTCTGAGAGCTGTTAATTTTTTGCTATGCACGTATCTCGCGTTAATTTATTAATTGGCTCGACAGAAAAATAGCATACAGGAATGCTTATCGCAAACAGGAGGATGAAGCGATTCTATTCATCTTGTGCACAGCACATACTTAGTAATGTCCTAACAGATAAAGCGTCCGAATCTGGCATGGAAAGAATAGTAATACCAATTTATGTCTAAAAGCTGTTAATTTTTTGCAGGAGAATGAAGCGATTCTATTCATCTCGTGCAGAGCACATACTTAGTAATGCCATGATAGAGATAAAGCGTCGGAATCTGGCATATAAAGAAAATGCTGGTGACAAAGATATCACTCAACAGACCATGCAGAGTTCGAAATTCGATCTGGTAAGGCTAATTTGTTGTCTTCTTGGCCTCACTTGTAGAATTATGTTTGGACACTCTCTGCCATTAGGTTTTTATGTGCCATTGAAAAATGCAAAGTACCCAGTTTAAAAGAACGAGATGATGGTGATGATAATGACGATGATGATGGTAGCTCAAAACTTAAATGCCAGTTTATGGTTCCTATTAACAATGAAGCGCCTCTGATTGTTTTGTACTGCGAGAGGCCTTTGTAAATTTGTAAATACAATACAAAACAGTTTAGCTAGCAATTTAATTTGCATGTTATCAAACCTATCTATTTGCTTAGAGCTACAATGCTGTCATATAAAAGGACCTTCTCCGATAGTCCTGAGAATGATAACTTATTTTCTAGAAATTTTTCCAGCTACAATGGTTTCCGTTTATTTAATTTTAATTTCTTATAATCGTATAGGATCCCGCCTCCCTTTGGTAATCATTAGTAATAATAATAATGTTATTGTGATTATTTTTATTATTAATATAATAACAGCAGCAACAAAACAGCCCATTTAATTATCTCTATGTTACAACAGTTATCTCGGAAACCCTTGAGCCAATTAACTCTTCTGGAATTCAAGTTTGATGTTGGTCGCCAATTCTATAAGTTAGTGGTGAGACACGTTAAAAAAGTCCTGTTTTAAAGCATTCCGTCTGTGGCAAACCCAAATAATGAAATATTTTAAAACGATTTTGCACATGGGTTTCTACTAGCAATACGAACAAAACTAGTAAACATGAGTACTATTAGGTTATACTAATTGCTAGAAGTCATTTACAGTGTTCAGTAATGCATTACACACACAACTTTATGTCACTTTGCAATTTTCTCACCTGCTAACATCAGCTCAATTAAGCAAATTGCAATGGTTTTATTCTGCAAGGTCTAAATTAATTCCTAGGCTTACCATATGTTTAGGTAGCTATATAATGAAGCTTTAGAATTGCACCAATTATCTTAGCTTCATATTGTAAGCCTAGGAATTAATTTAGACATTTAAAACTGATTAAAGTTGTTTAGTTATAACTATTGTGTTCTAATAGCTTAGCTATCAATGTGGGCTCAGTCTGATAATCGAATAGGCAATTTCTTGGTTAGGTTAAGGAGAAATTGTGATAAGATGTGGCAAGAGGTTAAGTTGTTTACTGTTTGCTTTACCAAGATGGAAAATATTATGTGAAAAGGTGTGGTAAAAAGCTAATTTGTTTACCATCCACAAATCCAAGATAGATAAGTTGTTCTAATTTGTTTACTATCCATTGTACCAAGATAGAAAATATTGTGTTGTAAGGTGGAACAAGGAGCTAATTTGTTTTCGCTGATGATCTTTGTTATCACACAGTGTCGTTAAACTACTACTACCCTTTAGCTATAGATAGAAAATATTATGTGATAAGTTGTGACAAGGAGCTAACTTTGTAACAAAACCAAGATAGATAATTTGTTCTAATTTGTTTACTATCCATTGAACCAAGATAGATGTGGACAGGTGGCATGGTGTTGTTCTGTGTAGACATGACCGTGACAAGCGAGATCTGTTGGTTGTGGTTTCGCAGTGTGAGGCCATTCATGACCTTGGCCTATCTGAACGCCAGGAAAATAAGACAGACAGACAGACCGACAGAGAGACAGACAAAGAGACAAACTTACAGATGGGCAAACAGACAGACTAAGAGAGATACAGACAGACAGGTAGACAGTAAAAGAGACAGACAAAGAGGCAGGGATAGTGAGAGATGAAGAGTGAACTATTGGAAAGAAGGAAGGTGGGGAAAAGAAAACAATGGATCAAAGAAAGGAAAGAAGGAGGTAAGTAAGTAGCGAGCGAAAACAAAGGGAGAAAAAGAAACACAGAGAGACAGAGACACAGAGACATACTCGGACATACAGACAGATAGAGAATAAGACATACAGACACATATAAATGGCATTCACACTATCCAGCCTAGTGCCTAGTGCATACACATGCATGCGTCATAGTAGAACAGGATAAATCACTGGTGACAGTGGCATTTACTTTACAGAAACCCGCAAGCCGTACTTGCACACGACTAAGGGATACAAAAGTGCTGAATTGGCTGTCAACCATTGATGAAGATGCTGTTTCTGTTGAGTCATCTGACTGGGTTAGTAAAATTACTTGTGTAATATCAAATGACACATTGGAGCAAAGAATTACCAAACAAATGTTGACACTGATATTCAAACTTGTGACATTAACACTGAGAAATATGTACTTTCCTTATGGGTGTGGTAATTCATACTTTTATCAAATGAAGCACCATATTTCTCTTAAATCTGTATGTTTCACATACACGTAGGGTAATTTGTCTTGTTATGCTTTATGTATCATTTGTATTATCTTTGTCATTTGTGCTACTGTTTTATTTGCATTTTGCTTGTGGATCAAATACTTGAGTTTAATAAATCATTTAGAAATTTGGTCATGATTTCTGTTATGGCTTGTGCTGGCAAGTTCAGTGTAAATAAGCAGCATGAAGCCCATTTAGTAGTGGTATCTATTAATTAACCGCATAGGCGCCGACTCCTTGGGAGCCTTGAGTCCAATGCACCCAGAGAGAAAGTTCAGTGGGTGCCTGGCACCCAGAAGAATTCGTACCTTAAATTCATATTTTTTACAACTAACGGTAAGTAATCTCACAACTTGAGAAGTACAACTACAACACAAATACCCAACATTGCATGATCTTACAGTCACAGCCCGTACATAAATAAATAGTTTACTTATTTATTATTTAAAAAATATATTACACTGGAACGTTGTCACCGAATCCCAATACTCTTTCTAACCTCATAACCTTTGACAAGAAAACAATTTCTTTCTCCGCAGAGTGGGAAGTGGGATGGGATGGGAGGACCAAGGCACCAGAGACAAAAGCAGCAGTCGGTGCCTATGGAAAACTATTAATTTTTCTTCACTTATTGTGAATTGTTTATGCTTTTCTTATTTTTGGCTATAATAACCTTTGCCAGCGCAACGGACTGAAGAAAATCAATCCATCAAGGCTAAAACAGCAAGAATCTGGACTGGATAAGGTCAATGCATCGGAGCAAAAACAGCCAGGAACAGAACTACGTAAAGACAATCCAATGGTGCAAAAACAACAAGGTACTGAACTGGATAAAGTCAATCCATCTGTGCAAAAGCAACAAGGTACTGAACCTAATAAAGCCAATCCATCGAAGCAAAAACAGCAAGGAACTGAACTAGAATATGCCATTCCATCATCTTATAAACAGCAAGGAACTGAACCTGATAAAGCCAACCCATCAGTGCAACAACAGCAAGGAACTGAACTGCATAAAGTCAATCCATCGATGCAAAAGCAACAAGGAACTGAACCTGATAAAGCCAATCCATCGGTGCAAAAGCAACAAGGAACTGAACCTGATAAAGCCAATCCATCAGTGCAAAAGCAACAAGGAACTGAACCTGATAAAGCCAATCCATCGGTGCAAAAGCAACAACGAACTGAACCTGATAAAGCCAATCCATCGGTGCAAAAGCAACAAGGAACTGAACCTGATAAAGCCAATCCATCGGTGCAAAAGCAACAAGGAACTGAACCTGATAAAGCCAATCCATCGGTGCAAAAGCAACAAGGAACTGAACCTGATAAAGCCAATCCATCGGTGCAAAAGCAACAAGGAACTGAACCTGATAAAGCCAATCCATCGGTGCAAAAGCAACAACGAACTGAACCTGATAAAGCCAATCCATCGGTGCAAAAGCAACAACGAACTGAACCTGATAAAGCCAATCCATCGGTGCAAAAGCAACAAGGAACTGAACCTGATAAAGCCAATCCATCAGCGCAATAACAGCAAGGAACTGAACTGGATAAAGTCAATCTATCGAATCAAAAGCAACAATGAACTGAACTGGAAAAATTTAATCCATGTTTGCAGAAGCACAAAGGAAGTGGATTGGGCAAAGTCGGTCTATTGGTGCAGAAACAGCGAGAAACTGGATTGAAAGAAGTTAATCCATCAATGCAGAAAACTATAATCGAGAAGAAATTTAGAATAATGACTACGAGGACAGAGTCACTTAAAGGGTCAAAGACTGTGAAACAGTCACTTAACGATAGTGATGTTGAATTTTCTGAGGATGATGATGGTCATGATGCTGATTATGTCCCAGACAGTGACACTGGAACTGAGGAGAGCAGTATAATTCCTGTTTATTCTGCATTGTCATCACCACTTGGACTGTCCTACAAAACATCTGCTCATGAAGATCCTGACTACACTATGGCTACTTTGAAAAACAACCCCCTTGTAAAAAAGAAGACTTGTAAAAGGATTCTGAGACCATGCATGTTTTGCAGTTGTATGCAAACAAATCTGCACAGACACATTGCTGTTAAGCACAAGTTAGAAGAGGTTGTTATAAAAGCATTCAATCTTCCCAAACGAGATCGTTGGGAAGCATTTGCACGAATGAGAAAAGAGGGAATTTCAAAGCATAACAGAGCACAAATGAAAGGAGAGTTCCCCATTTATGAGAGTGAAAGGTCAGGAACACAATGCAAAAATTTGGTGCAGTGTGGAAACTGCCAAGGTTTTTACTCAAAGGATTATTTTGCACGACACAGGAAACTCTGTATGGATGACCTTGCACAAGAACCCAAGGCAATGCCACTTGATCTTTTAGCGGACAGTTTCTGTAATTTGAAGGAAACTTTTAAAACAGAGATACTTGCATGCTTCACTAAAGACAATGTTGGGCAGCTGTGCAAGACTGATGAAATGATTAGGTTGTTTGGAAGTCGAATGTTTGAGAAGTTAACAGGAAAGACAGACAAAAAAGCTGAAGTTAAAAGATCTGTTATGTCAGACATGAGACGCATTGCATACCTGTATTTACAATTCAAGCAAAAATGTGAGAATGCTGGTGTGCAAGTTTTAAGTAGTTCTGACATGCTAAGTCGCAAGAATTTTTCTTACCTCGAGGATGCAATAACAGAGTACACTGGTACTTCATCATCAAGAGATGGTCTGAAAGCTGGTCTTAAAACTGCATTGAACTACTTAATAAAGCGTTTTTTGAAAGTTGTTAAAGCGTCATACCTGATACGAAATGAAGATGAGAAAGCATCTGAAATTGATAAATTTCTTGAAGTCTTCCAGCTCAATCAGCACCATATTTTCGGCGATGCTATATACAAACTCAATCGAAATAGGCAGGAAACGCTTAGACGACCAGCACAACTTCCATCAGAAGCAGACATTGAAAAAATTAAACAGTACACGGTTGAGCGAGTGACCACACTTTTACAGGACACATTTCTATTATGAGATACTCGTGCTTTTACTGAATTGCGTGACCTCGCAGTAAGCAGACTAACACTGTTCAATGCACGTCGAGGAGGTGAACCAGCCAGACTGCGTATTTCTGAGTGGCTTGATGCAGAGAACAACTCCTGGTTAGATGTCACACGTGCTCAACATCTGGAAAATGACGTCGATTGCAGTCTCTTCCATAGCATGAAAGTTACTTTCCAAGGTGGCAAGGGAAACAATCATTTAGTTCCAGTACTGTTCCCTTTGGATATCGTACCTGCAATGCAGAAACTTGTAGCAGTTCGGGATATGGTAGGAATCAAAAGAAGTAACTGCTACATGTTTCCTTGCACACAGCATTCTGACACGCATGTAAGTGGGTGGCATGCCGTAAGTCGTATTTCTACAGATGCAAGTTTGGAGAATCCAGAGAGATTAACAGCCACAAAAATGCGGCATCGTGTCAGTACCTTATATGCGGCAATGGATGTATCAGAGAATGAGAGACAACTTTTCTACAAGCACATGGGCCACAGTGCCAGCATCAATGCTAACATTTACCAGGCTCCATTAGCTGAAGCAGAGATCTTGCAAGTTGGAAGGTGTCTGCAGCAAATGGATGGACAAGTTCTGAGGTCAACTGCACCTAGAAATAATATGGTTGATGTTTCAGTAACATTGCATACACCAACTCATGATCATGTAATACCTGTGCTAAATGTTGGGCCGGAAGCACACAGTGCATTTTTAAGTTATACAAAAGAAGTTCCATTAGTTCCAACTGAACCAGCAAATTTACCAAGCAATGAGAAAACTAGCAAGGATGTTGAACCAACAGTGCTAGCTCCTGTACAGCCAGGCAATCAAACTAGCAGAGATGTTGAACCAACCGTCCTAGCTCCTGAACAGCCAGAGACTCAAACTAGCAGAAATGTTGAACCAACAGTCCTAGCTCCTGAACAACCAGGGACTCAAACTAGCAAGAATGTTGAACCAACAGTGCTAGCTCCTGAACAGCCAGTAACTCTAATAACAGTGCAAACAGTGGATGGAGCTAAATCAGTGTCGAAGAGTCATCTGCTGAGTAGAGACAACAAAGCTGAACCGACAGCCACAAAAAATACAAAGAAACATGGAGCCATGAATTTTAAAGGTACTGATAATATTTTGTTCTAAAAATATATTTCGTTGCAGCATGTTTTTGATCAATAAGATTTTGACTTCACGTTTTGCCTGTCACGTCTTGAAATGGCAATTGGTACTACAAAGAATTTACAGTTTACATATCCATTATACTTTCACTTTAAAGTCTTACTGTGTTTAAATGCAACACCTAAAGGGCTAAACGTAACAGAAAGATAAGTACTGCAAGTTATTCTTCAGTCGGTCTGGTGAGTTTTTCGGTTAGTATCATCATCAGCATATCGATGCAATTGTTCTATAATTACTGCATTCCAGTGTGTTTCCTTTCTTGTGAAGAACGACTAGAATTGACTTCTTCCATTCCTCCGGTGTGCTTTCTTCCTTCCATGCTGCATCTGTGCTTTATATAGACTGTTACAGTAAGTTGTCCATCTGTGTACAATGTCTGCCTTGTTCATAAGTACCTTGCCATTTTCGTCCCTGTTTGCTGCAAGTTTTGGTTGCCATTTGCTGTTGATGTTTGATTTAGTGTTTGCTAATTTTATGATGCCAGGTCGGGATTACACTAGATGGTCGGAACATGAAAATATGCTTATTCGGCAGGCTTTCAACACCTACATCATAAACGATGGCTTACCAAGTAGGTAATTTTAAACATAATTATGCAACAAAACACAGTGTTGTGCTTTAATATAGCACTCTTCTTTAATATCTTGTGAGAAGCACATTTTACACAATTATAATAATTATTAGTAAAATAATTACTATTGTTATTATAATTAGTATTATCTTTAGTGCTGATGTCTAATGCACTGATTAAGCACAAAATGAAGCTGATGGTCATGTCGATTGTCAGAACTAAGTTATTTCTCAGGTTACAGAAGACAGTCATTTCTGCTAATATGCAACCACGGTTAATGAATTGCATGCAGGAGATTATATGTTCTAATGAAACGCAGCATTAGTATAATTATTAGTTTTAGCATTAGCATAAGTATCATTATTGTTTTTGTAACAGAGACACTATTTCAGTTTTAAGCTTGTCGAAATTGATATCTTATTATAGCCATATTATAAGAATTTAATGTGTTTTCTTCCATGGCATGTTTCTCAAACATACATTAGCTCAGTAGCAACAGGAAGCATTCTTGCATGGCATACTATGTCTGATCACCAAGAACATGAATTCCTCTTATTTAAATGATCAACAAAGTTCAAGCTAAGTCAAGCTTTCTTTCAAGGCATAATATAAATAAGTTGTGCACCTAGATAGCTCACCATTTATTTAGGAATATCTACAGTACACTGTCTAGGAGATGTTTACACATATTTGCAGTCGATAAGCTGTACAATGAATTAATGCATGTTTGTATGTGTTCTTAGGCCATGGTGAAATTCTCCAATTTCAAGAAGGACATCCTGAAATTCGACACTCATACAAGAAAATATACATCAAAGTATTTAATGAACAAAAAACTGTAAGGCGTCGAGCAGATCGATGTTTGCAGTCGATTCAACCTTAGAACTGGATTTTCTAGCAATAATGTGAAGTCAGTTAACATTTGTTGAATTTCTGATTGTCATAGATTACATGATTGAGTTGGGTTCATGTCAATGCAGACACTTGATGTAGGAGACTAAATTGTGTTGCATGTTTGATAAACTTGCTTCTGGCATTATTCTGATTGTGACTTTGCACGCGTTAGAAATGTTCGTAATAATAATAATTATAATAGGCAAAGAGATCACTACAATTTTCACTTAATGTTTACTTGTCACATGTCCAAATGGCTGTTGGCTACAAATTTTTATGGCTTATTATGACTTAAGTACTTTAATGTAGCATTCTTGTTTAATACCTTGAGAGAAGCACGTTGAACATTATCATAATTGGCAATATCCTTAGCACTGATGTTTAATGCACTAAGCATCAACTGATGATGCACCAAAATCAAGATGAAAGTCATGAAGTTGTCAGAATCACATTTATTTCTTAAGTTACATAATAAATACCGCTCAGAGAGTTAATGAACGGAATGCAGTAGATTGCTTTAAAATGTTCTAATGAAAATTCAGCATTAGTATCATTACTGGATGCATAGTTATAATATGTATTTCCTCTCTTTATGGTATGGTATGGTATCTGGGAATTTATAAAGTGGCTCTCACAGTGTGAACTATTCAGAGGCGCTCTCAGCGTGTGAGCCTCGTGGAAACAGAAAAGACTTTAAATGATGAACAACAGTGAGAGAGAACCTAGCAGTACCAAGGGAAGGGATACTTATATTAAATGTTACCATTTTCTGTGTTAAACCTGTCCAAAATCATTTGACTTAGGTTCAAATTAAAGTCTTAATTTGGCCATACTACAAGAATTTAGCATATTGTCTTTCTTGACATGCTTCTCAAAGATATTATGTAAGCTGAGCACCAAATTGTGAGATATGATCAGCTGAGCAACAACAGCAAGCATTATTTGTAGGAGCAGAAAATTACAGAGTCGAGTTGAGCAACATCTGCAAACAATTCAATTGTAGATCTGCATTTCTATCAGTAATGTCAAGGCACTTAACATTTGTTGAATATTCATTGTCATAGGTTACACGATTGAGTTTTGTTCAAGTCAGTATGGACTGTTCCAGGATACTAAAGTTTGTTAAATTAACTGACGTTGAGAATTCTGAGAGATATGATCAGCTGAGCAACAACAGCAAGCATTATTTGTAGGGACATTATTTGCTACACTGAGTTTTGTTCAAGTCAGTATGGACTGTGCAGGATGCTAAAGTTTTTTACATTAACTGACACTTAATTGCGTGTTGATAAACTGCTTCTCACCATAACTCTGATTGTTGAGACAAATAACATTTCTTGAATTATTTACGAGGTAAGGTTATATTGAATTTTTATCTGGTAACACCACTGTTTTGAATGATCATAATACAACATGGAATGAATTGCTGCTGTGTAACCTGGAATTAATTCTTCAGTATTCTTGCTTTACCATGCAGGCTTGTCACTTTGTTGTACGATTGAGTTTTGTTCAAGTCAGTATGGACTGTTTCAGGATACTAAAGTTTGATAAATTAACTGACACTTAATTGCGTGTTGATAAACTGCTTCTCACCATAACTCTGATTGTTGAATTATTTACGAGGTAAGGTTATATTGAATTTTTATCTGGTAAGACCATTGTTTTGAATGATCATAATTATGTGTTTTTATACGACATGGAATGAATTGCTGCTGTGTAACCTGGAATTAATTCTTCAGTATTCTCGCTTTACCATGCAGGCTTATCACTTTGTTGTGCCTGGTACATAACTGATCTTCCATGATATTATTGTGAATTATAAAATTTGAAGGAAGTTTTGACAAGTAAACACGCAATTAAGTGTAAGTTAATTCTGTGTTCATTGATTAATCCCTTTACCTACTGGCATGTATCTCAGCAGGAATTCACTTTAGATAACATTTACATCATGTCTGAATAGTTCAAATAGGGGGCTTATAAATTTCTTTAGATAAGTACGCCATAGTTAGCACAGCGCATAAGAATCCGATGGTTGGAGTTCCATCCCGGTGTACATGTGTGCGGACCCACCATTTGGTGACTTCTAGTTTTAACAGGTACATGCACTGGTTTTACAAAGCTTGTGAGTAATTGAACAAATAAAGATATGATGAAAATTATATATTTTAATAAAAATTTGTTGTATGAAATAACAAAGATGTCACCCAAAGAATACTTACAGACCAAATAAATTAATGAACCAGTAAGTAATAAGTATAAAAGTGAAATAAAATGCAGCACACAAGAAAAATGGAAAAGGTACAAAGGATCGCGATACAGTAGACACGTTATTCACATTGAGCAACTAGTAAATATATATAAAATTCTGAAATTTTACACTTATTTTATTGCACAGGTGTAACAACTTCAGGGGTACCTTAAACTTTAAATTTTTATCACTGCTTTGCTGTGCACCGTAGCCCCGGCATACATTTATGTGGACCCGCCACTGGTGACTCTTCTAGTTTTCAGTGCATTGTTTTGTATTTCTGTTATTCACGACATCTAACACAATTTTGGCTTGGCTCAAATTATTATTGATTATTGATGATATTGGTGATATTATCATCACAAAGGCATGGTACCTATGACTAACAGATGTAAACAAGTCGTTTTAGCACCATGCCATTGCTAAACATCCACGGATAATTCAGCAGTAGGCCTACTATTGTTCAATAATAATGTTTTAAATATTCATTTCTGAGAACAAATCCATGCTTGCATTTATTTAACAATTGCAGAACTAAGTAGAAATAATTAATTATAATTAGAAAACGGTATTACATGTCAATTGATGGACAAAAACCAGCAGTAAATAGGCACAGAAGTAATCAAATTGTAAGAGCACAATCTCAAATACAATTAAGTTATATACTCTAGCCTAATACAGATGAGCGATATAAGCTAAATGTTCAACTGAGCACAGTTTCTAATATAAGTGGATATATCTCAGAGCTCATCGCAATGACCACATTCAGTCAGACGATTTATACAGCGCCTCTCAATGATACCTAATCCGAGGCGCTCCATATTAGCCTGATCAGATTTGTTGACGTAGGTGTGTCAATGAACGTTCAATATACCAGTGGTTTTCAAACTTTTTGAACCATAGGCCCTTATTTTTTCTAGACAGGTCGCAGACCCCAGTATTTAGAAAGTCAAATTTATTACTTAAAATTTAATAAAAATAACAGGCAGACTTTCTACAGTACAACACTGAATAAATTGTTATTAATTTCCCGCAAATAATTAAGGAAACAGTCATTTTTAAAGAAATCAGTAACACCGGTTTCGCTAAAAACCAGTAATGTTAGTTGGAGAGGATACCTCTCGCGGACCCACGCCATATCCTTCGCCGACCCCTTTTGGTCCGCGGACCACAGTTTGAAAAGCCCTGCATTATACTGACGTTTTCGAAGTTCTGCACTACGTATTTAGATATTCTGAATAACATCAGCTTAGTCGAATTGATTAACTGGACGTCAACATGCCCACATAGGCCTAAATTTTCCGAGACCCATAAACATGTTGGTACCTCGCAGCTTGGGATTGCGTGTGGATTAATAGGATAGCGGAAACGACTCGGCCGTGGTCGCATTTTCCAAGATCAGCAAGTGTAGTTATTTAACACCTTGCAAACGCCTAGTTAGCTCGGCAATAAACGTTAATAAAATAGTTTAATTCAATTCATCTATAAGAGCAGTTGTTAGCTCGGCAATAAACGTTAATAAAATAGTTTAATTCAATTCATCTATAAGAGCAGTTGTTTTGATATATTTAATCGTAAAGATAGTCTTACGCCATCGATCGACGAAATACGCCGCGCGTTCTTAATTATCGGTAAGCAGGGTAAGCAATTTACAAACAATTGATCTTGTAGGCCAAAAAGTTGTTAAAACTTCTGGTGAGCTCAATATAATAGGATATCAAACTGTTTTTAATAAATTAATGGCACTACTATTCGCGTTTTATCAAATGTCAACAAAATATCTGCCGTTGCTAACAACGCCGAAACGTCACTCTTGTTCTGCGGTCTTGCGAGCAAGAAAGGGCC
Source organism: Allolobophora icterica (assembly GCA_963556255.1). NCBI lineage: Eukaryota > Metazoa > Annelida > Clitellata > Crassiclitellata > Lumbricidae > Allolobophora > Allolobophora icterica. The sequence goes on from OY744614.1 coordinate 10,134,542, forward strand.
CTTTCTTTAGTATACAGAAAATATAGTCTGTAGGTGCTCGAGCACCAACAGAGGATAATTTGGATGGTATTACGCTAAGTGCTCACCCCAAAATGCTATATCTTTATCTATCAGTGCGAACCAACATATTAGTGTCTTAATCGTAATATGGTACCGGGAGCATGGTTTGTTTCAAATTTGGTTCAATTTAATGCACTCCCTATTGGTAAATCGCGCTGAGCACTTTAAGATACAATATTTATGCAGAGCAGGAAAGGTTGAAAAAAGCATTATATATATATATATATATATATATATATATATATACATATATATATGTATATAATTTATACTGTTCAAAAATGTGTATTAGAAACATCGTAGGGTGCTGTTTTGACACTTCTAAATGCAGCTTCAGTATAAAACAGTTTTCAAATTGTTTTAATTTTTGCTGACGTCAATGACCCTGGGGCTTTTGTTGCCTTATGTTGCCTTATGCTTTATGTTGAACAATTGAACGAGATTGATATTGTATTGTATTGTATATGGGCATTTATAAAGCGCCTCTCGCGGTATATACCGTTCAGAGGCGCTATATATATATATGTATCTGATATATATGTATCTGAGAATTGCTGCGTTTTAAAGGTGTCTAAATGGAGCTGGGGTTTATGTGGCATCGCTTACTGCATAGCGACACCTTGTGGATGGCATTTATGTTAAGTCGACCTTGTGCTTTACAGAGCAAAAGCAGATGTACCTAGCCATTGAGTTACAGTTTAGATTCGAGATTCTCTGCTTTATATCCCAGTCTATTTATGATACCCATTCCAGAGTTAATTACATCTTAAGGCAACAAAAGCCGCAGGGTCATTGACGTCAGCAAAAATTAAAACAATTTGAAAACTGTTTTATACTGAAGCTGCACATTCTTTAGTTGCGTTTAATCACTTCGACAATAATTCCGTCAAGTTCCCTTCAACGATATTGCCAGTCACAGGATGTCGTTAACACGGAGCATTAATATATGACATCCACTGCTCCATTTAGACACCTTTAAAATGCTTTAATCACAGCTATAGATCCTCGCTAATTGCGTTTAATCATCAGATACTTCAGATACATCTGCCACTGAGGTGAGAAGCGTAAGGCGACTCAAACGTAACCGACTAACCGACATCCACAAGATGTCACTAAACAACGCTACATAAAACACAAGATTCCAGTTACATATCTTCAACGAGCCGCTATTCTTAGCTACATAGTCACCAGTCGCGTTCAATCGCTAGGTCATACATACATATATACATACATACATACATACATACATACATACATACATACATACATACATACATACATACATACATACATACGCTCAAAATTCAATAGCCTATAGCGCTACGACATTCATTCGATTATTACATTTGAACGATTTTCTGTTGTAAAATGGCATTATGTTGACTAGATTGTGTAAATAGCGCACACATGTGGGGCGTGGTGGCTCAGTGGTAAGTTCGGCGCCTTGTGACCGGAGGGTTGCAGGTTCGAATCCCACTCTAGCCGCTGCGTACGGACCTTGGGCAAGTCCTTCACTCGCAATTATTACACAGCTAACTATAGACCGACTTAGGCAGCATATCAAAAGCAAAGGTATGCAAATTTTATATATAATTTAGAATGAAATCATAATAAAGGTGTCGAAAGAGTGTTGGATTAAATAAACTTTAGCGACAGCCTATGACTGCCAGGATCATTCAACTTGGAGCTTGGATTGGATTTCCAACAGTTTAACGACACCGTATCGCCAGTGCGTCTGATTTGAAAATAGTAGGCGGGTTGAAAATCGATCGCGCTGGATCGAGTAGGCGAGCGATATGCGGTCGACCTCGGGAGCTCTTGTGTACATCGTATTTTGTGTAGGTCTATCGTATTCGTAATTTTTCGTATCGCTGCATAAAGTACTCACCTAGTAGGCCTATTTCACTTCAGTTCCGTTATCTGAGTAGGTCTCTTGAAGTGGCGCTATATAAATTCTCAGAATGAATGAATGAATGAACATTCGCTAGAAACCTACCATTGACGTAAGATGACGTGTGACGGCTGATTTCAACAACGTTGGTTGAGCCGTCGGCAAAGGTTGATCACTCATTTTTAGCTTGACCTGTCAGCCGGCAATCCATTCGAATTTTATGGGCGTGCTTTCTGCAGGACTTTCAGTAAAAAAATCACAGTCCGACGGTTTTCTATTTCGACTACATCACATCGAACGATTCGCCTAATTTCCATGACAGATACATGTTCAACTCAACATTATTTTTCGACTTGCTCATCTTCACGGCCATTGCTGTTCAAAATAATTTTCGAAATTGGTGATGTAACGGATGATTGATATCACGCGGCGTGAGGTGTCGGCCGTGTTGTTATGGCCAATCATGTTGCACGAAATTGATCAGTCAGCAATAATTAGGACAGGTCAAGGCACGCATTCACCGCTGCCGCAAGTAAGTAAATTAAGTAATCTCAATTAAGTAAATAAAATAATGGGCTGGCTCCAGGTTCGTCTATCGTCTTGAAGTCTAACTCAAACTCAGCGAGCTACGACCGACTGTTACCGACGGTTAGAAGCCTTCGACCAGGCGAGCGGTAAATCGCTCGCCGGTACCTTTGCTAGGCGAGCGACCAAGAAGAGCGATCGATCGCTCGCCTTAAATCAGACGCACTGCGTATCGCATCGTAGGCCGCTGGCGTCAAGACACAGTTTTCACCGCTTGAATTACTTAAGCAGACCATCCAGCCTAGGAAAAACAGAAATACGTCATCTATTGTTTACGCTCTTTTACGACACCGGTAGAACGCTTAATGCATTAAATCAACATTAGAGGTGCAAAAACTTCGCCGCTGCTAATACTCAGGAAGTGCCCGTCCCAAGCATGGATAAGGAGGAGGGCGACGTTAATGATCTTTGTTACTCACAAGTCGTGTGAGATCATAATAAGGCGTCCCCGAACCAAAATTCTAGATACCCCTCCGCCCATTGCGAGGATCGTACCCGTAAATGAAATCACAATTTTAGGAGTCACTCTTCCTGAAAGAATTGGGTTCTCCTCGCACATTACTAAACAATCATGTTTTGCTCTGCAAGTCCTGGTTTCGCATGGATTAACCGGAAGCCGCCTCCATGATGTTGTACGTTCCACCACAGTGGCACGAATGTTGTACTCATCTCCAGTCTGGTGAGGATTTTCTCTCTGCCTTGATACGTAAACTTAAGCGACAAGGGTATATCTGCCAACTGATACTCCTACATTTGACTTGTTGTGTTCTAAGGCGGACGATGCTCTCTTTGCTGCAATCCTTCGGGACCCAGGGCATGTCCTCCATGATTTGCTCCCTCCGATACGATCTTCCGGGTATTCTCCTCGACCTCGCTGTGATCCTTTGACAGGGAAGGGTTACATTACTAGATTACTGCATAAATGATAAGAAAACTCTTGCTTTTTATTTACTTATTTTTATCATTTTTATTTCCATTTATTATTAGTTCAATGTTTTGCAATCAATGCTTCTAGCTTCTGTCCCATTGTGCGTTTGCTAATGGTGTAATAAAGAATATACTTACTTACTTACTTAATTATTTAAAACAAAACGAAGCCTTACTTTCTGTTTAACAACATCTTCTCGATGTCCGTTCACTTGACGACTACCGGTACCTTATCTTTCTCCAGCGACGGTCATCATAATATGGCGAGTAAACGCCGTTGACGTATATCTATAGCTTGGAATGGAAGCGTTTAAAAGGTGTCTACACTGAAGCATTGCATTTCATGTATTGATAATTGTACTAACGACATCTTGCGAATGCCAGAGTAGTTGACGGAGATTTGAAGGAGTTTCTATCAAATCCATAAAACGATTGGTAAAAATGCTGCTGAGAATCATGGCGGTCCGTAGGTCGAACTGAGGGGTCTCTGTGGTTTGGAATTTTTGTTTGAGGTGAAAGAAGATTTCGTGATTAGAGTTACGCGGCTTATTTTTGGTCAGATTAAAAAAACGAAACGTTGGCATGATGGAGAAGTGACTATGTTCACAATTTGGGAAAGTAAATGCTAAGCATAGACTTAATAATTATCTTTACTGATTCAACAGGAGAGTCTCTTTAGATTGAAATGGTGTTCAGGTCAATAATGTTTATCTGGATGGAGTTAAATAATTATGGGTTTTCCTAAACCTTAAAGGATACGCATTGATATATATGGTAAGTGTTTATGGTCGCGATTTCTGGAGAAGAAGACAGTAACATGCTAGCTGTCAGTTGGTGCCAGTCCTAAAGCTGTCTAGAGGAGGAGGGCGACGTTAATCACCTTCGTTATGACACAGCGTCGTTGAGCAGAAACTAGTTCCCTGCTGATGCTTTGTTTTCGTTAATACATGAAATCCACTGCTCCAGTCCGATAACTTTTAAACGATTTCTTCCTATAGCTATAAATGTTCGTCGATCGCGCCATATTTTCTACAGAAATTTCTGATAGGTCGTCGTCAATGGAAATGGAACTGACATCCACAAGATGCTGTTAAACACTAATTCACTAAACAATACTACATAAAACCCATAGTTCCATTTAGACACCTTTTAAACGCGTTCTTAGCGCCTACATATCGTGTTCAATCTCTAAACGCTTACTCGCTAAACGCTTATTCGAAGTTCATGTGTAATTGACATTATTAGCTGTATTATTTTATGCTGTTAAGCAATGAACACTAATGACATTATAAATTCAGTTCTGAAATTCTGACACCTTTAAATGGTGTCTTACAGATGTTATAACTTCATTTTACTGCACTGTATAATCTTAATTGTCGTCAACGGCTTTTGATGTCATAGGACGACGTTAAACTGTGGAATAATAAATAACGCTTATTCGAGAGCTGTAATACGCCAAACTAATTTCTGTCGACGTCAACATTTCATTTCATTTAAGGAACATTTATATAGCGCCTCTTCAAGGCTGTCTACTCAGGAGCGCTCGACACACAGCCTTTGTTGCTATAAGATGTCGTAAAACCCTGGATCCATCCAATCGCTAAATGAAACTTTTTGTTGCCCGATGAAGCGTATGGTCGAAGTCAACGTCACTGACATCCCACAAATGTCGCTAAGCGCTAAATAATGCCACGTAACATCCACAATTGCAGTTATGCACCGTTTAAAAGGCCGCCATTCAAAGCTACATAGTGTATTTAATTGATTGTTTAGCAATTGCGTCGAGTTTCCGAAGGGTTTCCTACAGCGATCCGGGCAGTCACAAAATGTCATTAATACAATGCACATTAATACATGATATCCACTGCTCCAGTTTAGACACCTTTTAAAAGCTGCCTTCACAGCTATAGATGTTCGTCATTCGGGTTAATTCGCCCAATAGTACAATTGTAAAGGAATATCTGGGGGCCTTGAAAATGAAATAGAAGGGTAAATTATCTCCGACACACAGCCGCCACACAGACACCGATATGGAACTTAGAGAGGTTATAAGGAAGAAAGATAACCCATAGATAATAAAATATTATGGTCTTGAATTCATGGAAAAGTATAAAAACGTTATGAAGATATTCACTGATGGCTCTAAAACCGAGAAAGGCCAAGTGGGATCGGCTTACTATATCCCTCAACTAAAAATGGAAAAATTAAACCTGGAGACGTCAAGTTGAGGACTCATCGTCGGCCTCGGCCTGACGGAAGAGAAACAAAGAAGAAGAAAAATGGAAAAGTTTAGAATAACCGATCATTCGTCAGTTTTTACCTCAGAATTAGTAGCAATACAACAACCTTTAAATTGACTAATCTCTAGCTGATTAGTGAACCAGTTATAATCTCTTCCAACTCCTTAAGCAGCGTAGAAGCCATTCAGGGTCGAAAAGCGGACTCCAAGAATAACCTGGTCCTTAAAATTATGAAATTATTAAAAACTACGCAACCTCAAAACTTCACGGTTAGCTTTCAATGGATACCAAGCCACGTGGGTATAGCAGGGAATGAGAAAGCTGACTCATTATGTAAGGAAGCAACCGCACACCCCACTATCGACCTTGAAGTAAGTAACGAACAAAAAGACGCACATAATGACATAGATAAACATTATAAAACGACGATGTCAACTCTGAGCTCAAAATACGAAGGAAACCAAGCGTCTGTTTCCAAGATCCATTCATCCATCTGTCAATCCATCTATTACTCCGTTCGTCCATCCATCCGTACGTCCGTCCGTTCGTCCATCCATCCAGTGGCAGAGTAGAAGTTCGGCAAACGCGCTGGTCTTCTTTGAGGCTTGCAACTCAACCTGTGTTTTCAGGTTCTTAACAAATCTGGAAAAAACTTGTTAAACTTAACGCTGTGTTTCATCAAGAATTCACTACTCGTAATCGTAACCTCGGAATTTTTCTCTACTTGTATGAAAGATTAGGTCGCCGTCCACGCAACTGATATCAACAAGATGTCAGTAAACACTACTGATATATAATATGAACGGCTGCAATTACACACCTTTTAAACGTTCCTTTCACAGCTACATAGGTTACTCACCAGTCGCGTTCAGTCGCTTGGTAAACGGCGGTCTTTTCTAAGGTTTTGTTATAGGTTGACGTCACCGTAACTGACATCCACAAGATGTCGCTAAACACTAAACGCTGCTACATAAAATCCACGGTTTAAATTAGACACCTTTAAAACGCCAACGATATCCCTGAGATATCAACCAATCGCTTCCATCCATATGTAGACAGACTTTTGTTATCTCTAGTCTTAAATTCATTAGTCCAGTGAGGTTGGAAGATCTTTGTCATTGAGTGACCTGGGTTTCCAATAACTTTTGATCCTATTTTAAGTGAGTTTTTGTAAATTTCTTATGTGTAATGGAGGTTCACCACATTCCTACTGAAGCGCCATCGCGGCAGTTCCTTTAGTAGATCCACAGCAGAGTCCTAGCGCCTCAGTTTGAATAGATATTAATTTATTCAAATGTGTTTTAGAGGCAGAAGCATAGGCAACATCTCCATACTCAATCACAGATCGAATTAGGGCTCTATATATGTTGAGAAGAGCTCCTTTTGAAGCTCCTCAATATAATCCAGAAATTGCTCTCATAAGATTCATACGTTTTTTACATTTATTTACGATATATTCTATATGTGGCTTCCAAGATAATTTATTATCAAAAATAACTCCAAGAAACTTAGCAGTTTTTTCAATTTTGATTTCTTCCCTTCCTATTTTAATGTGAATTTTTGGTACATTATATTTTTAAGATTATCCTACAGTCTTACTAATTGATATTTTAAAACCATTTTCGTTACACCATTTATCAATGGCATTTAAAGAATTTTGGATTTTCTTTTCTAACTGTATAATACTGCGATGCCCCACATATATTGAGCTGTCTTCTGCAAACAGTGTCATTTCGACACTGCTATCCAAACCAGAGGGTATATCATTAATCATAATTAGGAAAAGTAATGGAGATATAATTGATCCCTGAGGCGTTCCATTTTGTAGTACGAATTTATCAGATATTGACTCCCCAACTGAGCAACATTCAGGCGATTACGCATTATTTATATGATTGAGTAAAAGCGTTTAAAAGGTGTCTAACTGGACCCTGGTTTTTATGTAGCAATATCTAGTGTTTAGCGCCATCTTGTGTAAGATAATTGCGTTTGCGTCGATCTTAACCTAAATAGAAATCCACGTATATAATATTGTAATTATAATTACGATAATTTATATAGCATTATCATGTAGCAAGCCACTTCTAGAATGCTTTACACGGTCCACTGTCAACAAAAAATTAGAAGAATTACATAGAAAGTGCAGTTTTAACCGATTAACCTAGCAGCTTATTAAAATTAGCTAGGCTTTCTGCAGAGACGTAGCAACAAAGAACGTGACCCCTTTGAACATATGTCCGGGCCCCCTTACAATGCGGAAACTGGAATGCGCCGTTCTCTCCTCACGCCGTTCACGGTTATATTTTTTCAGTTTTAGGGCCCCCTTCCTTGCGGAGCCCCCTCCGGCGGTGGGTACGGAGGGCGGTCGCTACGCCTCTGGCCTTCTGATTATCTAGTATAATACTTCGCTACTACACGAGCTTTCAGTGTTTAGAGACATCTAATGGCTGCCAGGGCCCTTCACGTCTCCCTCCTCCTTTCTCTAGGCCTGCGACTGGCACCACCAGAGTACGTTCAGTGGCGTAGTTAATGATCCTTCTTGTGAATTTGTGTTTAAGGTAAGGTGTCTACGTCAAACGGTCCAGGTAGCCATAAGATGCCGTACAAACATTGGAAATTACCACTAGTTTGAAGCGTTTAGTTGGTAATTAACTCCGCCACTGTCACTGCTCCTGTGATGCCAGTCCCAAGAGTGGATAAAGGAGAAGGGCAAAGCAAATCATCAGGGGCGCCGGCAGCGTGACGCACTGGACGCACGTGCGTCCACCCACCAAATCAAATCCACACAAGGATTAGGCATCGCACCGATAGTTTGACAGTTTAAATGTGTAATTTTGGTTCACCCCATACATTATGTAGAAATAATATCATAAATATTATGATATCATATGCATGTGTTATACTGTACTTCTATGAGTCACTGTGAGTCATTTATAGTGTTTGACTACGAGTGACTACGACAGGGGAGGAGACGGGTGGGGTGTGCGGCCAATTTTTTAAAGACTGGCGGCGCTCCTGCTAATCCTATTGGTCTTAGCACAGCGTCATTAAGCAATGACTCACAAGTTGGGTGGAAACTAACCAAATCAACGAATCACAATATATTTCTGTAATAAATCTATGATTGCAGTTACACACCTTTAAATAACTGCCTTTCTCAGCTACATATTTACCAATCGCGGTTAATCGATATGCATGACCATGTACGTAGTGTAGAGGCGACTTTAATTAATGAGACTGACACAAGATGTCGCTAAACACTAAGGAATATAATATATCAAACATTTATTTACCAAATATGGTAGCACAGAAACAAACGATACAACATTCTCTGTGCTAATTAAACATATTTCATAATCTACAGTTGCAAATTAAACATAGGAGATCGCGCACAAAAATAGAACGGTTTCCTCAATTTTTGGGCCTTTCTTGTTCTTCTAGACCAGTTATGTCAAAGAGCAGGCCCGCGGGCCATTTCTGGCCCGCCGATGATTTTTTTTCTGGCCCGCGGCTGTATGCCTAAAGACTAAAAAAATTGAGAATAAGTGTTCGATTTTTTAAATTTTTCACAGTCAATACCAAATACAGAGTTTTGCTAATGACGTCATTTTATTACGCTTGCTCAGACCATCGATATTCGTACTTATGCGAGCAAGCATATTCAAAGATGACTCTTGTTAAGACAAGACATATAGATCACGTCTGACTGACTCAAATCTACATGCAAATCTCAGAGTAGCGTTAGCTGTAGATATGCAGCCTGACATCCCTACTCTGGTCCAAAGAAAACAGTGTCAAGTTTCCAGCGCCACTGTTACTAATCAGTAAAATTGAGTAAATGTTTCCTTGATGTACACTGGAGAGACATGTCATTCAAACTTAACTCCTTAATTTTTATTGCGAGCTTACTATGCGTTTGACAGGGGATTATTCTAATGTTTAAATATCAGAATAACATAATTTTGAGTTATTTATGAACAATAGGCCAACAAGAATACATTGACCTTAGACTTGATGAGTTTTATGTGATGTTCGTAACTGATAATGAAGATCAAAATTAAAATTTTATAGGCCTACAAAGCCCTACATCACTTGACTGTTTCTATGTTAAAAGATGCACCACTTAAAATTTAGTTTTTCAAAATTATCTCACCGAGCCTCGATCCCTACCACATTTTGCTCAGGAGCCTTCGACACCTTGGCGCGCCACTTGCTGGAAAGTAATGCCACTGGCCCGCCACTGAAAAAGGTTTGACACCCCTGTTATACAGCAACTAACCTCGATCTTATTAAACGACGCGCACTTCGTTTTTCTTAGCCTCGGAATATGAGGTCGGATGTCCATTTCTCTCCCTCGTCGTCTGATCTTCTCACCACCGACAGTGCAAAAATAATCCAGTGTAGTTTTATAGTTTAGTTCGCTAGCAGGAGTAGATGGAGCTTAAATCTCAACACAAAGTTCTACCCTGGCGGGGATTTGAACCGACGACCTATCGGTTTACAGTAAGGCACACTACACGTGGGTCTTTAAGTTATTATCAAAGGATTTCTCAGCTTATTCACAAAATGAAAATATACTTTTCTTTAGTAGGAACAATAGTCAATAAATACGCTTCCTTTAACCGTTATAATGAAGTTCACGCTACAACAACTATTGATGGTGTAACTAAGGTTACAGCTAAAACTGATGGCAGCCGTTAGATGTCGTTAAACCATCGAAACTGTTGCGGTGTATGGTCAGCTTCTCTTTGTGCTGTCGGCTCTAGGAGCCCTAGCGATCGTCATGCTACACAGTCTCCGTTGCCGTCTTGCTACTTCTCCCAGTAGCCCTTGAGTCGCGCTTTGGCCTGAGAGTCCCTCCTCAGCGCTCCGGCCTGTGAGTCCCTCCATCCGCGACCATCGGCGTGGTTTGGTGTGTGGCATGACGATTTTCTTGGCATAATTAACAGGGGTGGTTTGCCATTGCCTTCCCCTGGTTTTGCCTGCCGTGCCCGTTCGTTCCCCTTCCTAGGAAGGGTACCAACGGTCCGCACCACGAGAAGGTGGGCACGGAGGACTTTGGTTCACCAGCCCAGGTCGGATCCGAGTCTACGCTCATCAGAGTCGTCGGTCAGGTCGCCTCCCTGCTTTACTCTGTAACAGAGTGACTGGTGAACCTTTGCGGACCATGGTCAGCTTACACACCTTTAAATCGCTCATTTTTGGCGCTATAATAGGTTGCACTTTCTTTCGATTGTTGGTGATGGGGATATCGATCGTTATACTCTTCTGCTGCTTTAACTGTGAAAGGCGAAGCCTAAAACCTGAGATCCGTGTGTGTGCGTGTGTGCGTGCGTGAGTGTGTGTGCGTGTGTGCGTGCGTGAGTGTGTGTGTGTGTGTGTGTGTGTGTGCGTGCGTGAGTGTGTGTGTGTGTGTGTGTGTGTGTGTGTGTGTGCGTGAGTGTGTGTGCGTGTGTGCGTGCGTGAGTGTGTGTGTGTGTGTGTGTGAGTGTGTGTGTGTGTGTGTGTGTGTGTGTGTGTGTGCGTGAGTGTGTGTGCGTGTGTGCGTGCGTGAGTGTGTGTGTGTGTGTGTGTGTGTGTGTGTGTGTGCGTGCGTGAGTGTGTGTGCGTGTGTGCGTGCGTGAGTGTGTGTGTGTGTGTGTGTGTGCGTGTGTGCGTGCGTGAGTGCGTGAGTGTGTGTGTGTGTGTGTGTGTGTGTGTGTGTGTGTGTGTGTGTGTGTGTGTGTGTGTGCGTGAGTGTGTGTGCGTGTGTGCGTGCGTGAGTGCGTGAGTGTGTGTGTGTGTGTGTGTGCGTGAGTGTGTGTGCGTGTGTGTGTGTGTGTGTGTGCGTGCGTGAGTGTGTGTGTGTGTGTGTGTGTGCGTGTGTGCGTGCGTGAGTGCGTGAGTGTGTGTGTGTGTGTGTGTGTGTGTGTGTGTGTGTGTGTGTGTGTGTGCGTGAGTGTGTGTGCGTGTGTGCGTGCGTGAGTGCGTGAGTGTGTGTGTGTGTGTGTGTGTGTGTGTGTGTGTGTGTGTGTGTGTGTGTGTGTGTGTGTGTGTGTGTGTGCGTGTGTGTGTGTCTGTATATGATACGATGTAATGTGAAGGAATGATGAACCAATGTGATGCCATGTCATTTAAACTCTTAGAGGTAGCTGTAAGAAAAGCATTGGTTGTTCCAATCTCCTTTATCATAATGCAATTGAAATCAATCAATTGCCGTCGCTTCAAGTTATATCGCAGCAGAGAAGAGAAGCCATTGGTCAAAATGCGAGAAGTCAGAGGAACGAGAATTCAAGCCATATATATATAGGGTGGGTTAGCAAGTTAGTATTCTTGTTATGTCATGTTTTGTTATTTCATTCCGTTTTGTGTGTTATGTTTTGCAATGCAATGATAATATAAATCCCTCCCCTGCTCGTTTATAGAGGTCTGGGACTGGCACAAGCACAAGCAGAGTACGGGCAATGGCAGAATTATGCCACTTCGTGACTCCTAAAATGTCAAAGAAGGACAATGATGATGATCTATATTCAATGCTGGACATCTTATCTATATAGCGTACGAAAACAGGATATGAAGGTGTGTTAACGTAGGTTAATCTTATTCGCATAAGATGTTTACGGACAATAAACGACCTGCCTTAACGCACATTTTATTGCCGAGAATGTGATGAGATTGTTAATTGTTATTGGACGACGTTGTGTCATTACAGAGATGATTAGCATCGCCCTCCTCCTTTCATCAGGGTTGGAACTGGCACTACCACTGTCTCAGCTACTTCCTCTTTCTTGCCTCTTTGGCAACCGGACTAGGATCTTACCTTCGCATGTCTGGACAACCCCTCTAACAAGACGCAGCGCTTGTGAATAAACTGGTACCATACGTCTAGCTGTATAGAAGTGCTTTAGAAATTTTGCTTTACGATTACGATTAGGAGAGTACGGACAGTGGCGCTGTCAGAGGCGTAGCGACCGCCCTTCGTACCCTCCGACCGGAGGGGGCCCCTTCCTGGAAGGGGGCCCATAAAAGTGGCAAAAAATAAACGTGAACATAATATGAACCCTGTATATTGTATATAACCGCATTCCAGTTTCCGCATTGTAAGGGGCCCCCGGCCCGGACGTATGTTCGGAGGGGGCCACGTTCTTTGTTGCTACGGCTCTGGGCGCTGTTAACAATAATGTGTCTTTTTGGAATTTACACGGTGCATTGTCAATGCATATCTTCTTAAATACTCAACCCGCTCAGAACGGAAGCATTGAACCTGTATACTGCAGAGGAAGTGAGTGTTGCTAGAGTTTTGTGGGTCAGCGGAACAAATAATACTGCAGCCGAAGTATTGTATTGTATTGTATCTAAACATTTATAAAGCGCCTCTCACAGTATTCGCTAATCAGAGGCGCTCCCAGTGCGAAAGACCCAGTGAATAGAAAGAGGTTTTAAGACAGCGGAACGAGGTACTTGGGCCACCAGCTAATAAAGAGGCACGTGTCAATGGAGGAAGTTGATTCCATAGAGCAGGACCAATGCAAGAAAAGGCTCGAGTTTTGGCCATAGAGGTCCTGGCTCGTGGTACAAGAAGATCATGTCGATTAAGCGATCGCAATGGACGGAGGGAAGTAGGTTGCATTTGGATATTTTCCTGGATGCCGCCAGTTCTACAGACTCACCAGTTGAATGAGATGTACTGGACCGAGCGATGGAGTCCAGGGCTAAGCCCAGAACTTCCGGAAGCTTTGATATTTCGATAATAACGTTGTTAAGAATCAAGCTTCACAGACCATTGACAAAATCCTTGTCATTTGTCCATAAATAATTAAGCGTCTAATATTAGATGCATTCAAAAACTGCATATATAGTGCAAATATTTTAACGATACATTATTATGATCTCAGTTCGTTACTCACCTTTATAGTCAGTTTGATGACATGTGAGCTGTTCTGGCAGTTGTGGATTCTAGTTAACTCTATGTAGGCTATTTTTTATTTTATTTTTTGTTTGTTGCCTCTGGCTATCGACCAGAAGAAAGTGTCACCATGTACAGCCAGGATGGACTGGATGGTCCTGGCAGGACCCCCAATTTTAGCCCCCCTCCTTCCGGGCCAGGTACACGATTTTCACATGTACATAGTGAACACTTTAATCTTGATCAATAGACCGAGAAGCGCTAGAGCTCCTATCTCGAAATTGACTTATATATTTTATTTAACGTCAAGAAAAAAGATGTTCAAGGAGGCTTATTTTTCTGTAGCCATAACTATTACAATTCTGCGTTTGCAGAAAAAGCAAATATAACACTTAAACGCGCTTCAAATATTGCAATTTATAATCCCATATCTTTAACAGTTAAAGTTTGATTAAATTGTCATAATTAGTGTTTTGTTTCTTATGTGACCAGTTATATATAGCGACCTATAGAGCGTGGCGCTCCTAGCGGCAGAGTCGTCTAACGTCGTGTTAACATAACAAACGCATGGGGTTTCTATGACGACAATAGACGTATAATTATTTTTAGGCTACACACAGTTCCAGGTGTAAGCGGAAAATTATATTTAATATGCGCTGTATTGTCTATTAGCATTTATATGACATTTTATTTAATTTTTAAGTTAATTTGCAGAACTTTTGCAGTACGCAAACCTTCCACCTTGGACCCGACACGCGTGGGCGTGTCGAATGCTAATTACTGTTACAATCACCTGGTCAGCAGCGGATCCAGAAGGTTTATGTGGGAGAATTATCATACGTACATATACGTACATACATACATGCATGCGTACATACATACATACGTACCTACGTACATGCAAGGACGTAGCCAGACTTAAACCGAAGAGGAGGCAACTCCGGAAGACATCCAGGTGTACTAGGGGTGCGGAGGCATAAACCATGGAAATTTGAAAAATCTAAAACAAGAGGTTGCAACTGCCTCTTCTTGCCTAAGTGTGGCTACGCCAATGACCCCTTTACATGATGTTAAAATAATGTTCGTCTCTAAAAATTCTGTCATTGCCGTTTTCTCGTGGTGCCAGTCCTACGCTCGGCGTTAAGAGGGAGGGTGAGGCTAGTCATCTTAGCTGTCATCTTTGTTAAACATAAACTGTACCCATCATTCGCTATGTACACTTTTATTAAAAAAAGATCAGGTCGACGTCAACGGCTCTGACAATCGCAAACACGGTGATGCCATTAATATAATTTTTCAATAAGACACCTTTAAATCGGTTTAAAATGTCACTATATATTTATGTCTCGTTTCCGCGCGTTGCATTAGAACATCAATTGCCCTTGAGGGAAATTTCTTCAACTGATTAAGAGAAAATGATAATACTTAAGACTTAAATCAACAGTAAGAAGTTTGTGAATTCGGGCGATTAACATAATGAAGTCTATAGACTTTTGAATCCTATTGGTAAAGGCAACAGTTCTGAGACGAAAGCAAAGTCAGACCTATAACAGTCATACATTTAAAAGCAAACTAAAGGCTTTTTAGGACATAATTTAACAGGTAACAAAACATCAACGGTTCAGACAGCTGCAAGATTTTTAACACTTTAATGCAACTGATTATTTTGGGGCTTAGTTTATCCACGTCTAAATCTGACTTTGTGCACCAATTATGGCTAATTTTCGTAAAAGCGACAGATTTTCTTTCGACTAAAGCGTCAACCCTTAGTCACTCGTATATCTAAAGAAAAAACAATAATTCTTACAAACAAACAAACTATAATGTAACAGGAAAATAACCTCAATCATACTAGGCAGTCGCAAGATGTCTTTAGATACTTTAATTCAATAAATTATGTTTGGATCTAACTTTAGACACCTTTAATCGGAAAATTACCACCTTATAAAAGCCGGCGACGCCAATTATCCGCAAATGGAACTTGCTAAATTCTATAGTATGGTTGAAATCCATTGGAGAGATACGACATCATGGAAGAAAAAAAAAATTCTTTTACGCTGTGTTTTTAAAAGAGACATTTAAAATTTCGTGCAAGAATTCGCTAATAATCTAGAGATTAGACGACAGTGAGATTTTATTAGCGTTGAAAGGACGCCATTTAAGGTGTGGATACTAGTGCTATTGTTGAGTTCTGCTTAGACACCTTTATTGAAGTCTACTTAAATCTTGTAGCGTATCATAGGTTAGCAACAAGATGTCGTTTAACACTGAATACTAGTAACTGTTTAAAGCTGTGTTTGGCAAAATATGAATCATGTCCTTAGGATGCTATAACTCCTGAGGTTTGTTCTCATAATTGCTGTAATTTTCCGAAGTAAATTCTGTCACAAGATGCCGTTAAATTCTGGATCCATCCATCCAATCGCGAGATAATATACGACCCTGGTTACCGCTTTAACAAAAAAACTACTTGTCACGTATCACCCTTAGAGGCGCCATATACAGTCGGATAAGTCGCACCTACATCCTTCGGACGCCCTCTCACGGCAGTCGCTACGCGATGAAGAGCGACAAGACCAGCAATCAGACGAGAGAGATACCTGTCAATGGCCGTCGGGGTGGATGCCGATTGGACGGGGCAATCAACGCATCGCTGTGGCATCTACATAAACGACCGCAACCCTTGGGGAAGGGGCTTGATCGAGCTGAACTGCAAGTACTGAGGGACTACCGCGAGAAGGACGTTACCCCATCGTTGCGGACTAGGGACGAACGGGGTGGTCTATTCAGATCTCGTCTGACATTCATATCGGCGGGACTGGTCGAATCTCAGGGCGATCAGTCGAGGAGTATCGTGTAGGACCAGGATCAACCGCAGGGCACATGCCAAGGTGTCAAACTTTAGAAGCAAAACTCATTCTTTATCGTAATCTTCAACCTCAGTTATAGTTATTAGAGTTAATTAATCTTTTCATTAAACTTATCAAAGCATTCGTCTGCGGGTCGTACGTTGTCTCGACGACCGGATCCAGAGCAAGGGAGAGTCGTCGTGACACTAATGTCCCAAATCTGAAAGATTCATCTGGATCATTAATCCAAATAGAATCTTTTCTACTCCTGAATGAATACATTATATTGATAATATTATAATTATGAGGTCGATGTTAACGTACAACCCTGGCAGCCACGGGATGTCGTCAAACACTGAGTTATAGCACAATTGTGCAGCTACGCTTAGACACCTTTAACTCAAATCTCTCCAATGCTATAATATTATATTCTCCATTCGTTGTTCAATTGTTAGATGACATTGTGTTTAGTATTAATGTCACATAGATATTTTATCCTTGGACAATTTTTGTAAACAGACTGACAATATTACACAGAGACCGGCAGGTAGGCCTGTACGCGTCTGTGTGTGTGTGTGTGTGTGTGTTTGTGTGCGCGCGTGTGAGTGTGTGTGTGTGTGTGTGTGTTTGTGTGCGCGCGCGCGTGTGTGTGTGTGTGTGTGTGTGTGTGTGTGTGTGTGTGTGTGTGTGTGTGTGTGTGTGTGTGTGTGTGTGTGTGTGTGTGTGTGTGTGTGTGTGTGTGTGTGTCTGTGTGTGTGTGTGTGTGTGTGTGTGTGTGTGTGTGTGAGAATGTATGTATGTATGTATGTATGTATGTATGTATGCATGTATGTATGTATGTATGTATGTATGTATGCATGTATGTATGTATGTATGCATGTAGGCTATGTATGTATGAAACCAAGATTCACTTAAACACCTTTAAAACGGTTCTTTGAATCCTATAAATAATCCGAGCCACTGCGACGACTCATTCTTGTTTGCAAACTCTGTTGGTTAAGTTAAGACTAGAAACAACAACATAATAATAGACAAGCTCGGTGACAGACCACAACGAGTAATTTTGAAAGCCTATGACGGAGCAGTCTTGATCTCACAGAACACGCGTTTTGGCAGCCTGTTAGGAGCCTGCTCATTTTACTATTGCCACCTAGGGAGCGAGTTCGGCCCCCAGCGAGTAGAAGGTATTGAACCCGCGTCCTACAGCGTCCTATCATTCGTATAAAATCACCCTAATGAACTCATTGTATCAATGAATTGCTTGTACGAACAAGCCACTGCCCGTATTCTGGTGCTGCCAGTCCCAAGCCTCGATTACTGAGGATGGGTGCCTACCACTCAGTCTTCAGTAAAACCTCACTTTTCCCAAACTCTGGTAGTGCCTGTCCCAAGTTGGCATAAAGGAGGAGGAGACGATAATCATGTTTGTTGTGACAACAGCATCGTTAAACAGCAACTAGCCAACCAGTTGTGAGATGTTTTGACAATATAAGTGCAACTTTCGAGGCGCAGGGCATGGCGACGACCGCGGAGTACTTAGTTTTTACAGCCCGCAACGCAAGATGTAGATATGCGATCAAGAGAGTGGCCATCATGTGTTGGGCTCCCGAATTCCGTTGACAGCCCATCGTGAGGAATCTTCAAGAAGGTAACTGATTGAAGTCTCCAAAGATTATAATGTATGAGTCATCATCTGTTGATATACTTTCGACACTGTGTTATAACAAAGACGATTTGCGTCGCCTTCCTCCATTCTCCAGGCTTGGGACTGGCACTCTTAGAGTACAAGCAGTGGCCGAGTTAAATTCGTGGATTTAATCATGACCTTCTAGACGAGACAATAAAATAGAACTGCGTATAGAAGTTCATGATTTTTTAGTGCTTATCGACATCGTGTGGATGTCAACACTTTAAAGTTGCCCTCACGTGTTCACAGACTCAAGCAGCGATTGAACGCGACTGGTAAATATGTAGCTGAGATTGGCCACGTATTAGAGGTGTCTAACTGCAGCCGTTGGTTTAGGTAGCATTATTTACTGTTTGGCGACACCTTGTGACTGTCGGTTGCGTTGACCAGGACCTTTTCTTCAGACAGGTACATGAAAATTTCGATGTTCCGATAATGATTAGTGAATTCTTGATGAATCACGGCGATAAGTTTTACAAGTTTCTTCCAGATTTTTCATGAACCTGAAAATCTGTCGATATATAAATCAATTACAATTACAACAGTGGCACACACGACTTGTCAGTGGTCATTGCACATGTAGAGCACTCAGCAGACTCGAAGCCGCAGTCGTTGACTAAAATTACAGGCTAAAAGCGCGACCGAGATTGTACTGCCAGCTGTAAGATTTTAAACTGCAAGAATTATTGTTTTCTTTATGAATGTTCTTAGTCGGGGTCCTTCCTTAGCCGGGTTTCCTAGTTTAAATACCAGCCGGATTTTCTCAGCCCAAATCCCCGCTATGCCAGAGATTTGCTTCAAGATTTCTGCTCCACCTGCGCCTTCTAGCCAACTCTGCTGTGACAAATTAACTGACCTTACACTACCGGTGGGAAGATGAGACGGCTAGGTAGAGGACTGGTCATTTGTCCTTATATGCAGAGGCTGAGAGAATGAAGTCGTTAACAATGATCGTACCCATGGCAACCTTACTGTAACTGTAACTTCTATGCAGCACAATTTATTGTTACGCGGCATCTTCTAGGTGTCAGTTAAGTGACGTCGACATTACGCTTACTATCGTGTGCGTTGTAGCAACCAGTAGATTGAACGCGACTCGTGAATATGTAGCTGATAATGGTTCCATGTTAAAGGTGTCTAACTGGAACTGTAGTCTTCACTTGGAATTTTTTAATGCTTAACAACATCTTGCAGATTTCAGTTCCTTTGACAACGACCCATCTAGTAGTAATTATTGTAGAAAATTTGTCGACTAATCGAGATTGTCGAACATCAATAGGCCTAGCTGTTCCCGCGAGGCTCACACGCTGAGAGCGCCTCTGAATAGTTCGCACTGTGAGAGGCGCTCTATAAATTCCCAGATACCATACCACGCAGTACCATATTATGTCCAAATCTAGATACTCAATATACGCATACAATTTTCTGAGAAAGTTCATAATCGTATTCGTAAACTCCAAATTTCTAAAGCGCTACTCGAGAGTTAAATCAGGGCACCAGCTAATGCGTGAGCGCTGATTTTCTTGTACTAACGACATCTTGTGACCGAAAGTGTCGTTGACGACAACCTTACGGCGACTCAACGTTATTGCTATGAAAGCGATTAAAAGCATTATTATCATCATCAACTCCTGACGCCATTACAGCAGAGTTGGCTAAGGGTTCAGGTGGAGAAGAAATCTCGAACCAAATTTCTGCCCTGGCGGAGATTTGAACCTTCGACCTTTCGATTGACAGTCCAGTACCCTAACCACTACCGCAGCGTCTTCTAATCTCCTGTCCAAAGCGTTGCACTCAATAACCAATGCGTCGCAATCGCTCAAGAAAAACTCAGCTAATTAATTAAACTGGAAGAGTCACCGATGGGAGCCCTCGCATAGACGTAGAACCGAACCAACGGAGTTCTTCTGAACACAGTTGCATACTGGAATTCGAACTGTGAAGTTAAATTAGAATTAGAAGCACAGAAGCGAATTAAAACTGATTTAGGAATTATTTCTAGAAGTAAAATTGCCCTACTGAGTCTGCTCCGTCTCACCTAATGAATTTTTGCACCCCGGTTTCTTCCTTGGCTGCAACCTTGCGATCCGCTTCCCGCGGCCTTGTGTCTGCACCTCGTGTGCGTTGTTTCACGGCACTATCCAGGAGCTTCGCCTATGTTGGTCCCTCTGCTTGGAACTGTCTCCCATTGTCTCTCCGCCAAGAGCTTCTTACCGTCTCACTTCTCCAGTTGCGTAAACGCCTGTAAACCTTCCTTTGTGCCGGTGCTGGCATACATGCGGGTTGAGAGCGCCGCTGAACCGAGTGGCGCTATATAAGTGTTTAGTTACAATTTCAATTTCAATTAGGCTACAATTACAAATCTACGTCTAAAGTTAGACACCTTAAAAACGTAGGTATTCTCGCCTACATATATATACCAATCGCGTTTCTTCGGTAGATCTCCTAGTCTTCTTTTTATCTCCTCCGTAGGATAAGGTCGATGTTAAAATAAAAAGATATCGCTAAACATTAAGAGAGGCCTGCATTATATCATGAACTTGAACTTCTATTTGCAGTTGTGTTGTATTGTATGTAGAAGTTTATGATTAAATGCACGACTGACAACTTTAAAACGTAGGACTACACATTTCAGTTACATATGCTTATTGGCCAATCGCGTTGAATGGGTAGATCTTTCTATGCAACCTTCTACGTACATGTAGGCCCTTAGTAAGGTCAATGTCAACGGGACTCACACAAGATGTCGCTAAACACTAAATATAATATATCTTTTAATCTTTTATTTACAAAATATGGTAGCACAGAAACAAACGACAGTAGACATGCCCGTACTATACTAATTAAACATATTACATAGTTTACATTTCCTTAATACAAATTAAACATGCGAGATCACATGCAAAATTTCCAACGGTGTTCCCATTAATTTGAACTCTCTTGTTCTTCTTGATATCCAGCAGTCCTTAATGTTAGGTTCCTGCGTTAAGTGCAGTATGTCCTCAACACTGCACTGGCTGACCTTGACGACCTTACAGATTGCATTGCTGTATGTGTAATCTACTGTGTTGAATTCACTGTTACTGAGGTTCACAGCTTCCATTCAGTAAAGTAAGAATGGCTGGCAATAAACAGTATCAAAATTCAGTAATACTGGCTCGGCAAATTTGCAGCATCTACTATACGAAGAGTTGAAAGATTTGTAGAACTTGACTGTCATTTCATGCAAACTAACTTTAAGTGACTTGGCAGAAACAAGAGAACATCCCAAGCATTTAGTTGTTTTGACATAGTTAATTTTAGAAACCATTTAGACTTATCATTTTTCATGCAGTACGAATAGAAGGGCCAGTCCTCATCACCTGTGTTAAGTAATGAACTTCTATATATACTTGTATTGCCCCTTTAAAAGGTAGCCGTTCACACCTACATGTTATCAATCGCGTTTGCCAAATTCTACTACCCGTACGAACTCTGGGAATGCCAGTCCCAAATCAGGGCAAATAAGGAGGGTAACGCTAATCGTATTTGTTAAGAAACAGAAACAAACCAACCAAACGAAGGCGCTATAAAATGCCAAGATAATTCCCATAAGGTGTCGCTAAACTCTCCGTCCAATCCAATCGCTAGGTTAACTTGCCGCATTTTCTGCAGGAAAGATATGGGTGTTCGTTGAGCAGCTGACACACACAAGGTTTCGTTACACACTATACAATGCTACATGAAACTCACGGTTCCATTTAGATACCTTTAAAACGGTAACACACTCAGCTACATATTCACCATTCGCATTCAATCGCAAGGTTTAGTACCACTTGTAGACGTATTGAGGCCGACGTCAACTGAACCGACACCAACAAGATGTCGCTAAGTAATAAATAGTAAAAGACAAATCAGATGGTGTCAGTCCGAATGCTGGGTTAACGAGGAGGGCGACGTTAATCATCTTCATGACACGTCGTCGTTATACAGAAACCAACACCAACCAATCTCTAGTGTATGTCAATCTAGAGGATTTATTGACCACAGACTTTAAACGGATTTATGGATTACACGCTGGAGAATGTTTCGGATTAGATTGGATTAAGTCAACCGCCTCACTTGGATTAGATTCGATTAAGGAGAAGGCAGATCTGGCACTAATTGGACATGTGTCATTAGTTCGTTCATTCATTCTCTACACGATGCCTACTATAGTTAATAAATTAAACAAGTTAAATTGTAATTATAATTACGAGAATTAATATATATATTTAAAATATCAATCGTAGAGTTAATGCTATGAGTGACATAACCAACCGATCTGGCAATTAGCCTAAATGCGCTTAACGGCTATTTATACACCTGAATGAAAACGTTTAAGAGGTGTCTAATTGGAACCGTGGGTTTTATGTAGCAATATTTGGTGTTTAACGACATCTTGTGGAAGTCATTTGCGTTGGCGTCGACCTTGACCTCGTATATAATTGTAATTATAATTACAATAATTTATATAGCATAATCAATAGCAAACCACTTTTAGGATGCTTTAGACAGTCCACTGTGAGCGTGAATGATAAGACTTACATAGCATATACAGTTTTCACTGATTTACCTAGTTTCTTATTATAATTAACTAGGCCTTCTGATTATCTAGCATTGCACTTCGTTACGGTACTACACAAGTTTTCAGTGTTTTGCGACATCTAATGGCTGGCTGCCAGGGTTGAGGAACCCAGAGACCAACCAGGAATTCCTGATCACGGCGATGGACTCGACGAAAACCCAGTTGGCTCTGCTGACCGCCGCAGACGACTACGAGAGAAACAGGTGTACGGTTTATCGCTCATAGGACGATCGCTAATAGGACGATCACTCATAGGACTATCGCTCATAGGGACGATCGCTCATAGGGGCTATCGCTCATAGGACTATCGCTCATATGACTATAGAAAAGTACAGTTATCGATAATACACTGAGACCATAATTTATGGATCAATTTAATGCGATCGTAAATGCAAATTATACATTAATAACTCAAGAAGATTGTTCAATACGCTCAGAAAGAAAACCACTACGCTAAGAGAGCGAACCACAAAATACGTAAGAATGTCAGTGTTATCGTAAAGTAGGACGCGCGTAATAAACTTCCAATTAGCTAGCAATTATCAAATAATCATCCAATAAGCTAGCAGTTAGCTTCCAATTAGCTGGCAATTATTAAATAAACTAACATTTGGCTACCAATTATAAAACTTATCAAATGTTCCATATGACTTTACAAATATTTATGAAATGTCCCTACTTTGATGTGCAATAACTTCAAAACTATCTACTAGTTAATAGGACGTTAATTGATCGCGTCCCTACTTTTATGCTTATATGTATGTATGGTCAGCATGAGCGATAGTCCTATGAACGATACCTGGTTGCTTATTAAAATTAACTGGGCCTTCTGATTATCTAGCATTGCACTTCGCTACGGCTGACATTTCTTCTCTTTTCCCACTATCGAGAGCTGCTGGTCATCTCTTTGCGGATGATGTGCAAGCATTTGTCCATGGGTCTCCTTCATCCCATTTGCACTTAGTTGGGCGTATTGAGTCTCTATCGAAGTCTCTCCATTCCTGGATGTCCTCAAATCGTCTCTGTCTTAATGCCTCCAAAACCCAGTTCATTTGGTTTGGCTCCCCTCAACAGTTGCCGAAGATTGATTTGCCCCCCCCCCGTTTCCGTGCGCAAGCGTACGCAAGCACAAGCATTAGTGTTACCCATTCCCCTCCATGCGTACGTAATATATGGATGGCCTCCAGTCCAAGAGGAATTCAGAATCTCGCAATACGCAGACGACACATATGACATCGTGACATCTGAGAGACCCAGCGAGACGACGCTGAAGTGGTTCGACGTCTATGGAAGGGCATCCGGCGCAAAAATCAACAAAGGCAAATGCGTAGGGACCATGGAAAACCAGAAGAGATTCTTCGTTGGGATTCCAGTAGTAAATCCAGTCATACCCTGCCGAGAAGCGATCTCTGCCTTCAGGTTGCGACATCTGGCGAATCAAAGATAAACATGATTATACTATATAAACGAATGCTTGATTAATGAAGGTGTGCCAACTGCCAAACATAAATTGAATAAATATTTTTTTAAATGTGCAGATTTTGTACACCATGTGATTTTTTAATTATATTGATTCATTAGGTTCCTTATGTTATTATTGTGTTGTGGTTTATTTTTAGGAGTTTGAAGTATTCTAACGTGCAGTTATGCCAGCATTTCACGCCACTAATAAAATTTAAATGCTGTAAGGTTGGAGTCAGTTCAATCTTCATTCGCCAGATGCCGCATCTGGCGAATGAAAATATTGAACGATTTAACGTTAGTTAGCTCATCAAAATTTTAATTTAAGATTTTTGATCAAATTTGACAGAATATATTAAAACCTGTGTGATTAAAAACCGCAATTAAATCAAATGCTTCCTAATTTCCCATTTACGGTTCTGCAGAAGCAGAATTCTAAAAGTTATTGCTGCGCAAATTTTAAAAAAATTGACAACCTTTTTCGTAGACTTAACAAAAAATATAAAAGGAATTTTCGGTAAACACGCTAACTTCTTACGTACGTATGTACTGTACGCGCGTATGCGTGTACGTATGTATGTGTGTGTGCATGTATGCATATATGTATGCATGCCTGTATGCATGTACGTGCATGAAAATTGCGCGTATGTGTGTATGGGTGTGTGTATGTATGTGTGTACGTGTGCATGCATGTATGTATGTATGCGTGTATGTGTTTACATATGTGCAGTGTAAGATAAAAACAAAAAACAAAAACAAAAACTAGAAGCTACCTTGTCGTCAACGGCCTTTGATGCCATAGGACGACGTTAAACTGTGGAATAATAATAAAGAAGCTACCTTATGGATAAAACTGTATATCTACTGTTCTACATACCTGTCTGTCTCTGTGTCTGCCTGTGTCTGTCTCTGAAAAATGAAGAAGGGTCGAGGACATACGGTCGAGGCCATACGGTCGCTTTAGGACGGTCCGTACACGGGGACCTTAAATAGCTTGACATAAATTAGACCGAGCATCGGTGCTGAAGGATCTCACCCGATCAATTCAATGAAAAGTGAGCAGGGTCGAGGTCATAAGGTCACTATAGGAAACGTTCCCTCAGGGTCTTAGAGATTAAATTAATTATTATTATTATTATTTTTGCCGCCCCAAGGTACATATGATCCCTTGGGGACTTATTATTATTATTATTATTTTTTTTTTGCCGCCCCAAGGTACATATGATCCCTTGGGGACTTATTATTATTATTATTATTATTATTATTATTATTATTATTATTATTATTATTATTATTATTATTATTATTATTATTATTATTATTATTATTATTATTAATAATACTATTATTATTGTACAATTCAGTATGGTAAGATCGATGAAAAGCAGATGGCGTTCCCGCGTTGGACAGCCACCAAAAGTCTTAGAAACAGGTAGCTTGTCTCAAGTGTGTCCTGGGTTGCATCCGTCAACCTGTGTCCCAGTTCCAACACAAAATCCAAACATTCCGAACTCCAAGCACCGCCGGACTCCACTGCTACCGCCACAAAAGCATGCGTTCGGGTTATTGTGGTATATTTCGATCTTTTGGCGGCGGCTGCACGGTTTGCGGCCTCGCCTGCTCCGGTTGATGTTACTGCCAGATGTGACGCTGTAAATGTGTCCGATACGGATACATCCCAAGTGAGGCACTTTCCGCATGACCACGGGATAAGCGTCACGCCGTCAGGTCGCTTGCCGTCCTCTCTGGTGAGGCCCAAAGATTCCTTCTGGGAAGGGATGTTAGCTCTACCAAACGATCTCCATAAAATTATGATATCGTTTAGCATGTTGTGCCGTTGTTGCTTGCCAGCGTTCTTTCTGCAGACAAGACCGTGGAGTCCTCTGGCGTCAACTTTCTCGTCACAGTGACACAAATGTGGCTCGCACAGAGTCGTTCCGAGTCTCATTCCACCGCGATCCGAATCGCTTCGTCGGACAAGCGGAGGCCCAATGCAGTAACCGGAGGAGATAGCAACCAGTCTCCCGCGTGTGGTGCCCGAGAAGCTAAGAGACGAGCCCGGTCCAGTGCATTGTTCGCAGACTCGTGCAGAGTTGTCCACGCCTTATTTGTCCAGCGGCTATCCCATAGTCTTTGACGATGAGCTGTTGATCCTGTTGGTGGTTCGGCACCCGTTCAGTACTTTACTAAATAGATTGTCGGAGGCATCAGCTAATTCTGGTGTCAACATGTGTGCTTGGAGTTCGCTTGTGCTCGCAGCAGAGGCCAAGAAGGCAGAAAGTGCCAGCGTAGCAGCACAGCGTATCCCAAGGCCACCATCCTTCACCGGAAGGGATGCCTGAAGCCAATTCTCGTCCGACAGTTCCACGTTCAAACTTTTCGACAATCCATTTCGTAACAAAGAGTCAAATCTTGTTAGACTAGGACAGTCGACGCATAAGGCTGTGCGCATTGTGTAAAGGAGCTTTGGCACGATCAATCCATTTCGTAACAGGATTAGAGCGTCATGCGAGTGAAGCATTATTATTATTTAGAAATCTCGGGATTACGATTACGTTTACAAACGTGGATTCAAGGCACCGAAGTTCAAACAAGAAATAATTATTTATCAGTAGAACCCCACAGCAGAGATCACTGCAGATGCAGACATTTGTAGACAATTTTAATGGTTAGAGATTAAATTAGGGAATAACAACCATAGTCATATACGCCGACTTTTGCTTTTGTCTCTGGGTGCATGGGTCCTCTCTTCCTTCCCCTACCCCTTTTCCTCCAGTCCCCTCCCATTCTCCTGACCTTAGGTAGGTGAGTTTTAGAGGATTTTCCGATAAAGAAAATTGATTTCTTGTCAAGGGTTACGAGGTTAGGAAAACTATTGGAAATCGGTGGTGTTCGGACGTTCTACTGTTATTATTCATTTATTATATTAAATAACAAACAATTAAATAAATAATTTATGTGCTGACTGTGACTGTGAGATCATGCAATGTTGGGTATTTTGTGTTGTAGTTGTACTTCTCAAGTTGTGAGATTATTCAGGTGTAAAAATTTGAATTTAAGTTCCGAAAAAAATGACTTGTTAGCGTTCATTTAAGACACCCGTAAAACGCTTTCTTCCCACGATATAAATACAGTGTAGAGTTGTTGCGAATCCTTTTTACGTCAATCATCTGTGATAATTATGACGACGTCGTTAAATAAACGTTATAAACCGCTGCGAATTTTTGTTGGTATTGTCACAAGGGCTGAAATAAACGTCTCAATCGCATTGTTATGGATCTAACGTAAGTTAATAGTTGTACCCGAATAACTGAAGAACTTAAGAACTGAAATGAAGAACATAATTATTAGTTAAACCAATTGATCGGATTCTATCGTCCACTAATTGCCACTCCCCGCATTCCTAGGCAGCTGATGTTTATAGGTAGGCCTACTACTATCGAATGACACCCATAATGTACTTTCCCTAATTCATTCCCTCCCCTCCCACTGCACTGTGCTCAGTGTGCTGCCCCCTCTCCCTTTCTTTGATTAAATCCTTAAAAAATAGACAATAAAATTAATTACTGTTGCGTCTTGCCGAAAAAATTCTAACAGACGACGCTAACCTAATTAAACCTATGAACGATAATACAATCATAACACTGCCGTTGTCAACCGCTGATTTCATAACACGCTAAAAGGGTTCGCAATGCATTAGATACTATTATTAGTACTTAAACTACGGCATACGATTCGTATGATACACGAAATTAGTCCATCAATACAAGCGCAAGAGATGTAACTGGGCCAACGCCAACCGTTGGATGCCCCCCACCCGGCTGGATGCCCGGGGCCGTCGCACCCTCCGCACCCCCTCTGCACGCCACTGGCCTCTCTCAATACCACCTAATAGAGGCCCGAGGGAAAAGAAATATTTAAGAGAGCCGATACAAGCAGCAGGACCTAGTAAGGAGCGTGGAGTATAGTATAGTTTTTTTAATAGTAGGCTATAGTTTAGTTTACCATAGTACTATATAGTATATTATAGTTTTGAATAGCATATATAGTATACCTACAGTATAGTATATCCTATAATATTATGGACTGCAATGCATTTTCTAAAAGACATCTTTTCCCATCTAACTGGTGATAGCTGCGTATATACAGTGTCACTGAGAGGCCTACGATTGCAACTGTCAGCACCTTTTTTCAGCTACAAAAAATAATTTATTTATTTAAATAATAAAAACAATAATTTAGTTATTTTAATTTAATTTCAGTGTTTTGAACTGTTTTCAGTGTTTATTGAGACCCTCCCAACCCCGCAATCCGGTTTTTATCGGGAATTTATCCCTCACCTAATTGTTCAGTTTCGGAACCCATTGTTCAGTTCCGGAACCTATTGTTCAGTTCCGGAATTTTTTCTTCTAGAAGAAAGCACTGGCAACTGTAAATAGCAACTTCTATTGCGCCGGTGTCTAATGCGCAAAACTTCAACCGATGGCACACCAGAACCAAGCCGTAATCAGGTCGATATCCAGAAGGTCAGTCCGTAAGACAGAGAGGCAGCCTATGGTTGATAAGCAATTTGAAAGAGGTAAGTTTTAAGTTGAGAACGAAATGGCACAAGCCACTGAGCAGAGCGCACAGACTCAGGGAGAGAGTTCCAGAAAGTAGGTCCAGCAACCGAAAAAGTTAATTGTTATTAACCGAAAAACCCGAAAATATGCGCTACCTGTTGCACTACACTAAAATGTAAGAAAAGTTATTGCATCGTCAGGCAATGTAAAGTGATTAATTTGCAAATTAAGGTATTGTAAGGTAGGGTCAGATTAGGTAAGGCCAAGCGTGATGTATTATAGCATGGCATGGTAAGGTATATGGTATGGTATGATATGGTATATCGCGCGGTATTTGCAGGGCATGTTTTAAGGAAAATTTTTACTGCACATGGCGAGCGTCGGAGCGCACAAAAATCATAGATAATTATGAATTACAATTCTTTTCATGCACAAAAAGCGGTTAACAGCCTTTCATCACTGCACATTTTGTGTATCATTACACGTTAAAATAATCTATGGGTATTTGGTCAGGTCTGGGAGGTATATATGGAACTCTTTTTACAATACAATGGAAATGTAACTTGATAATGCCCTCCATACGGAGTTCAGAAGTTCATATTGAAGCCGGGGAAATATTAACAGCCGTTTTGTTAAGTTTATCATGCATTAAGAGCTTTTGGTGCTGGCCTCCTACAAAATTCATAAATGCCCACACACGATCATACGACAGAACATCGATGGCGCTGAACAACTGTGAGTGAAGGACTTGTTCAAGGTCCCTACATAGTACCATCAGCCCCTCTTCCCAGCCCAAGCTGGCCAACTGTGGTGATCTTAGACTATAACTGGCAGTTCATGTACAAAGGACAAAATTGTTCCTGCGATTTAGCTGAGAAATAATGGGTCAGTTGACTCAGTTAGATCTACAGGTTAAGGAATGACATTGTATTTTGTATTATAATGTATTTAAACATTTATAAAGCGCCTCTAGTAGGGTGAACCGTTCAGAGGCGCTCCCAGGCCGAGAGAAATGAAACAAGTGTTGAGGAAAGCAAATAAGACGAGGGGTTACCTATTAAGATTTGAGAGCGAGTAGAAGTAGACAGTGTATTCCAGAGAGAGGGACCAGTTGAGGCAAGAGATCGAGACATCGCCATAGCTGTTCTAGAACGGGGAACAAAAATGTTTAAATAAATTTGAGGAGTTTACATATAGCGTAAGTTTAAAGCTTTTAAAGGGTGTCTAAATGAAGCATTTTAAATCAGTTTGTAATAATGAAGAACTTTTTGTAGCGTATGTATTTACACGCAATATGACGACACCTTCTTGTAATATATAAGACAATTCAATAAAACTGTATTTGATGTTGATAATACCTTTCAAAATTCAGAAGTGCTCACAACCATACGACAGAAATATCGATGGCGTTGAGCAACCGTGAGTGAAAAACTTGCTCAAGGTCTCTACACAGTAACTAGCTCACCAGCCCCTCCTACCAGCCCAAGAATAATACTGTTGGAAAGTTGCTACATAAATGCTCTGAATCCAGTGGCGTACCGAACGGGGGGCAGAGGGGGCGAGTCGCCCCGGGCGGCACTTTTCTAGGGGCGACAAAATAAGGTAAAAGAAAAATAAAAAGAGTGAATTTTGGATATAAAAAGGATAAAGTAGGAGAGAAAAAAAGAAAAAGAAGGAAAAGAAAGAAACCGTCACTTTAGTCAAGTCAGCTTGGCTTTCGATGATGGCTAGGGGCGACATCACACTCTCTATATTAAACACTAAGCAGAATTGCAGTAAAGGAAGCGGAATCGCATTATCTAGTAAACAGAGTAACAGACTACATACAGCAAACTTTAAAGTAAGGTTATATTCTTGTTTTTTGCCGCCCTTCATAATTATAATACATATATATACATATATACATATCATATGTAGGTCTATAGGTATCTACACGAATTGATTAGGCCTACTTAGAATGAAATTTAATCACAGACTATCAATCGCCACCACAGCATTTCATCACTTAGTTTAGACCTCTTTTCAAAATTAATATTAAATTTTTTTGGTTTTAACAGAAATTGACTGCACTATTTTGTCATTAATTTTGAAATTATCACTTATTGAAGTCTTATTCTTTCAACATAATACAGTGAGTCAGCGACAGTCGCAAGTCATGCAATAAAATGTTTTTAATTATGTAATAAAATAAATTTCAGTAAGTTGAAAATGTATAGCTAAAACGGATGATCACAAAATAAATATAGTGAAAAGTGACAAATCCAGAAAGGCTAGGCCCCTATAAACTGCACAAATAAATTTGAATAGCCTGTGTAATATGATCGTTATGCAATATCTTAGAGAAAATAGCATATAGAAAATTAAGTGTCCAAGGGCGGCATATTGGGCCCTCGCCCCGGGCGGCATTTCAGCTCCGTACGCCACTGCTTTTGTTCATGTGCTTTGTGGATTTAAAAAAAGGCATTTGTTTCAATCTCACACCATAAGCTTTGGTTAACCATGACTGACATGGAATACCCAATATAACTCATCAACTTATTAAGGAAACTTTATGAGAAACAGCTTGCTAAGGTAAGAGTAGGAGGTACACAGTCACAATGGTTTCATATCCGAAAAGGGGTCAGGCAGGGCTCCGTCTTTTTTTTTACCATACTTTGCGTTTCGTGGGAACTCAGGAAGTACCGTAATAGTTCAGGCCTTGTGAATGACTGTCTTTGTTCGATGGCCTCCAGGACACCGAGAGAGTCGGAGTGCAATCACTAATTAATTGTCGCTCATTTAAGAGCTGCCTTGAAGACTAAGCCAGTGTACTCGATTGGTATATATGTAGCTGAGAGTAACAGAGTTTTAAAGGTGTCTAGCTGCAGACGTGAGTTTACGTAGCATTCATTAGTGTTTGGCGACACCTTGTGACTGTTGGTTGCGTTGAGCGCCACCTTACCTTTCAGACAGGTAGATAAAAATTCGGAGGTTCCAATTACGATTACTGAATTCTTGACGAAACACGGCTATAAATTTTACAAGTGTTTTCCAGATTTTGGAGAACCTGAAAATTCAGGTAGAGCGGCAAGCCTCGAACAAGACCAGCGTGTTTGAGGAATTATATACCTTGAGACTCCCAGTGTACTCATTACATCTGAGATGGCTAGGGGTTCAGATAAAGCAGAGATCTCGAACCAACTACACTGTATCTGCCCTGGAGGGGATTTGAACTCTCAACCTGTCGATTGACAGTCCAGCACCCTAACCACTACACTATCGAACACACCTCAGCGTCTTCTAAGCGTCTGTCCAACGCGTTGCTCTCGCTAACCAAGTATAAGAACTTCGCCTGATTTGAAAGGCAGTGATGTTGGGACACGGTAGCCGATTGGTTAAGATGCAGGCCTTGCAACGACGAGAGTATGGGTTCGATCCTCCTAATCTGAGACGGTGACTGTATAGGAACCTTGAGCAACTCCCTCACTCGGTACTTGGTCATTACGTAGTGGCGCTTAACAAAAGCATAAAAGTAATAATGGTCCTCAGCAGAATATTCGGTGCTTGGTCCTGAGACAGACCATACGATGCTCTATGGCACCAGCTGCTGAAGCCAAGATGACGATCGAGCATCACGTGTCACAATCTACATCCTCAGAGCTACAAACTAATCGCTAGGTGGCGCTAGTAACGACCAAGAGCGATATGTCGAAGCCAGTGGACAGACCATCCTCGCTAATATGCCGAGACCAAGAAAATGAATTCGCACTACCTACCCACGTATGCCTCGATGCAATGGTAAATTCAAGGGCGCTATATCTATCTTTTGGATGAAGATTGGAACTTGCCCACGGTCTAATAACCGACTTTGGCCTAATTTCCGCCATTGGTCTTTTAACCTATGTTGGCCTAATCACCAACGATGGCTTTATTAACTGGGTTGACCTAATAATCTACGTGGCCTACTTCCGTATGTGATCTAATTACTGACATTGGCCTTATTACCTATGTTGACCAAATTGGCCTGATTACTGACGCTGGCCTAATTATTTTAACGGCCTACTTGCCGTCGTTGGCCTTATTACGTACGTTGACCTAATTATCTACGTTGGCCTAATTACTGAAATTGGTTTTATTATCGTTGACCTTAATGACTTGCGTTGGCCCAATCACTTACGTTGGCCTAATTACTGACCGTTGCATAATTACCTACGTCGGCCTACTTACCTATGTTTGATTAATTACCGACGGTTGACCTTATTGCCTGCGTTGGTCTAATTACCGACGTTGCTCTCAAGACCTGCATTGGCCTATTTACGCTGCTAACAGTCATTAAGAATAGAAACTTGAAATAGAATCTCCGTGACACTTCTTTGCAGTTCTTTCTTTAAAATAGGATCGGAATCAAATTATTTTAAAATACCGGAATTCAAACGAAGCCATATACAGGTATAACGTGGCGATTAAACGCGATTGACGAATCTCTATAGCTTCGAATGAAAGCGTTTAAAAGGTGTCTAACTGGAGTGCTAATGTGAATTGTACTAACGACACTTTGTGACCGACAGCGTCGTTGACGGAAACCCTCGATGAAATTGCTGTACAGGCAATTAAATTATTTGCAAATATCTAGCTGAGATTGACGCTGGAGAGATTCGCAAGGTGGCGCCAATGGTACGTTAAGCTCTTTACATCTTAGACCTCTCGATTGACAGTCCAACCGCTAACCACTACGCTATCGAACATCCGTCTTCTAAGCGCCTGTCCAAACACACTGCGCTCGCTAACCAATGCGTCGCATTCGCTCAAGAAGAACAATGACTTCACCTGTATGCAAAATTAATTATACTGGAAGAGTCACCGATGGGAGTCCTCGCAGAGACGTAGAACCGAACCAAAGGAGTTCTTCTGAGCACAGTTGCAGACTAGGATTTTGAACCGTGGACGCTGAGCTGAAAGGCAGTGATGATGGGACACCGTCGCCGATTGGTTAGAGAGCCGGACTTGTAACTAGGAGAATATGGGTTCGATCCTTCAACTCTTAGACAACTACTGTGTAGGAACCTTGAGCAGTCCTTCGCTGGCAATTGCTCAGCGCCACCGATTGATGCTTGGTCATTAGATAGTGGCGCTTAACAAATGCGTACAAGTAATAATGGTCCTCAGGCCTAATTACCTAAAATCATAAATTTCAAACCCTTACACTTCGTAACAGTTCTTTCTTTAAAATAGAATCCGAAAATATATCATTTGAATACACCGGATTTGAAACGAAGACTAAGTCTTACTTTGCGTTTAATAACGTCTTCTCGATGTCCGTTCAGTTGACGACAAGCATACAGCATATCTGGTGATTGAACGCGATTGACGATTATTTATAGCCAAGAATGCAACGTTAAGAAGGTGTCTAAAATGGAGCAGTGGATTTCATGTATTAATGTCTATTGTACTAACGACATCTTGCGACTGCCAGGGTCGTTAACGGAATTGCTATCCAAACGATTGGTAAACATGTAGTAGACAATGATGGCTTTTCAAAGGGACATAGGTGTAAATTTTGTATGGGTACGATGAGTACCTGTGCTCCACTTTTAGACTGGAATACCGCACTCCACCCCTGCTTTTAAACAATGCAAATCAATATTGTTCTTATTGTGCCTTCCCAGGTATCGCAGTCGACGCCTTGCTTCGTGTGTGTAAGCAGAGTAACAGCATGTACGAGAGAAGTACGAACGTACTTATATACACGTGTAAACCGAGTGCAAGACGAACTCAGTCACAGGCGTTCAGACAGGAAGACTTTAAGCCACGCAGATCTGGGCTACAGATAGACGCTGGAGCAGATGGCTGGTCTCACGCTAGTCACCTGTCGCTGCTTTTACCTTGGCTCCAAGTTCTTAAACGAAATCCGGCTGCTGGCTGCTATTCTTTGTACTTCTGGCATCCGTAATCCTCTGTTGTTATGGGAAGTGCATGAAGCCAATCTCCTGAGTGAGGTGATTGCACACCCAGCAGTCTGGCTTTAACAGCAGAGTCACTAATCTTTCTGATAGGCCTTGAAGTGCACGTGTTCCTGTGTGATTTGCCGTTCGGACAAAATGCCTCATCACAAAGGTAGAAACCGGAAATTAAAACTCTTCTACAACCACATCAGTGACGAGAGCGCAAAGGAAAAGATGGCACGACTTCAGAGAAATACAAAGAACTAGATCTGGCGATTAGAAGCGATTGAAGTATATCTATAGCTGGGAATGAAAACGTTTAAAAGGTGTCTAAACTGGAGCACTGGATTTAACGTTTAAATGTTCATTGTACTTACGACATTTTGCGACTGCAAGGGTCGTTGACGAGAACCCTACCGAAATTCGACGCAAATGCCATCCAATCTATTAAACATTTGGTAAATACAAAGGCGTAATACAATACAATTATACAACACATACAATACAGAAGTGTATGATATAATGCAGCATTATTTTTTGTTAAACGGCATCTTGTGGATGTCAGTTCCGTTGACGACGACCTACTACAGATTTTAGAAAATTTGGCGACCGAACGCGATTGAGGAGTATTTATAAATGGAGAATGAATCGTTAAAAAGGTGTGTAACTGAAGCAGTCGATTTCAAGTATTAATGTCCATAATAGGCATCGTAGCGACATCTTGTGACTAGAAGCAACTGCTATTCAAGCGATTAAACGGAATTACACACACATACACACACGCACGCACGCAGGCACGCACGCACGCACGCACACACACACACACATATCATCATCATCATCATCATCACCATCATCATCATC
>OY744614.1:10172579-10394900 GCA_963556255.1 Allolobophora icterica
AGTTGTGGATTTAATCATGAACTTCTATATGCAGTGCAATAGAATAACAACACAATACACTACAACTGTGTTTAGATGATGTCGCTTAACACTAAACTATCCTTCATTAAATCATGAACTACTATAAGATGCAGTTGTAGGCAGAAGTCAGCGCAAACTCACAATTGTTCTGCGCCATCGATTGATGATTGATCATTAGATAGTGGCGCTTAATAAATGCATAGATTAATTATGGTCCTCAAGAGATTACTCGGTGCTTGGTCCTGAGACAGAACATACGATGCTCTATGGCACTAGCTGCTGAAGCCAAGATGATGATCGAGCATCACGTGGCCCAATCTACATCCTCAGAGCTACAAACTAATAGCTACTGCCGCTACTTCGCTAATCGCTACTTCGTCGTTACTGCCTCCAGTAACGACGAAGAGCGCCGTTTTGAAGCGAGTGGACAGGACATACTCGCTGCCGAGGCCTAGAAAATGAAGTCGCCGACACTACCAAACCACGTATGCCTCGATCGAAACAGACTGCAATCGGATATGCAAGTTGGCCTAATTACCTACATTGGCCTAATTACTTATGTTAGCCTAATACTGACCGCGTTCTAATTACCTACATTGGCCTACTTTTCTATGTTGGCCTAATAACCGACGTTGGCCTTATTGCCTGTGTTGACCTATTTACCAACGTTGATCTTATTACCGATGTTGGCCATGTTACCTAAAAGTCATCAAGAACAGGAAGATGAAATAGAATTGCCCTTATGGAAAAGATTTTTTTCTAGAAAAGTTAGGCACATACCACTTCACGCTCTAGCATTTCTTAACAGTTCTTTCTCTAAAATATATTTCGGAACCAATTATTTGGAGATATCGGAATTAAAAAATCCGTTCAGTTGACGACGACCTTGCAATTCACGGTAAAGATGGGAGATATCTGACGATTAAACGCCATTGACGATCATCTATAGCTACAAAGGAAAGCGTTTAAAAGGTGTCGAAGTGAAACAGTAGATTTCATATATTAATGTTGGTTGTACTAACGACACCTAGTGATTGTCAGGGTTGTTGATGGGAAGCCAAGCGATTAAACTTTTTGCCTTGAAACAGATTTCAGTTGCATTGACAACGACCTATCAGGAAGTAATTATTGTAGAAAAGCTGGTGATTAATTGCGAATGTCGAACATCTATAGCTGTTTCCGTGAAGTCAACTGAGTGATGATGATGTCGAGTGTATCGAGGTTGAGGAGGACGAGGTCGACGGCTTGGATGAACCTCGAGGCGTGGTTCTTGAACAACGAGTGAGATCTCGTTCCAAGGCTCGCGGATCGTGAATCGTTCTGTTTCAGATAGGAACTCGTGACGGGGAAAAGACGAACTGCGCTTCCGGGCAATGGACTTGACGGACGACGAAATACGACCC
This sequence comes from Allolobophora icterica, assembly GCA_963556255.1. Lineage (NCBI taxonomy): Eukaryota > Metazoa > Annelida > Clitellata > Crassiclitellata > Lumbricidae > Allolobophora > Allolobophora icterica. Next base: position 10,174,004 of record OY744614.1, read on the forward strand.
ATCACAACGACAATCCTTCCTTCCTTCCTTTCTTTGTTTCCTTCTTTCTCTCCTTCCTTACTACTTACCTACCTTTATTCCTTTATCCCTTATTAGATAAGGTAAGATTAGAGTGCATAGTAGTGTGATCCACAAAAATCATGTAACAGATTTCAGTTGTCCACAAGGCTAGTTTTGTTCTTTATCATGATCATAACAATCATGCAAAATTTTAAGGAAAACAAATAACATTTAGAGGTCAACCCATTTGACACTTTTTATGTTATCTCAACAAAAATAGATAAATTGTTCCACAATGGTTAAGCTGTGACATGAGCGCTGTCTAGGATGGAGTTGGGAAATTCCTGCGATGTTTTGCAACCAGTCGAAGAATAAACTGTTTCTGTTCCTTGACAAGAAGACATTTGACGACTTCCATGACGTGATGATAATCTAGCGAATGAACGCAATTGGTAAATATGTAACTGAAAATAACTGCGTTTTAAAGGTGTCTAACTGGAGTAGTAGATTTAATGTAGCATACTTTAGCGTTTGTGACATCTCGTGAGTTTAACCTGCATAGGGTAGAAGTTGGGGCTGGGGATGGGAATGGGGAAGCAAGCGTCTCTAGAAGCCTCTGTGCCCAAATGCCCACCACGCCACCTTCACGTGGTACCCCTGTTCTGGAACAAAGTGCGTGGTGGGCGACCGAGTCCTCGCCGGTATATGCGAGTACCCAGAGGAGAAGAACCTGGAGGACGGATGACGGAACTCGTCAACGCTACGAGACGTTGTCTCGAGAAAAACACCGAGAGGAAGGCAACGGGAGACCACCTCTCTATATATCCCAAGTAAACGAATGATGAAGCCAATAAAGTAATATGACAACCACGTGAACGATTCACCCCGGTTACCGGAGAGAGTCGGTAACTATATTGACAACTCCTTCAGACTGTCACCGAGCCATCGTAGATGTAGTAGCAAAGCTAGCGATTGAACGCGATGGCATGAAATGTTACATATATCATATGTTACAGATGATGGCTGCGTTTTAAAGGTGTGGAATGAAAATCGTGAATTTTACGTTGCAGTATTTAGTGTTTAGCAACATCTTGTGGATATCAGTTACGCTGACGTCAACCTATAAGCTAAATCTTAGAAAATTTGGCTATCGAAGGATGGATCCAGAGTTTAACAACATCTTATGACAACAAAGGCCGTTGAAGTCGACAGAAATTATTTTTGAGCAGTACTCATGGTTGTTGCGAACATGTAGCTGATAATGGTTCCGTTTCGAAAATATACAAATGCAGTCGGGATTTTATATAGCAGTAGTGTTTAGCGTTATAAAGGTGTCCAAATGAACTATTGTTTCATGTAGCATTGTTTACTGTTTAGCGACATTTCTGGATGTAGATGTCTGTTCCGTTTACGTCGACCTTACTGTTGAGAACCAATATTTCATCTAGCCATTCAACGAGACTGGTGATTATGTAACCGTGAAAGGAAGCATTTAAAAGGTGTCTAATTGAAGTCGTGGATGTTATGAAGCAACAATTAGTGTTCAACGACAGTTTGTGGATGTCAGCTGCGTGGAAAAGACTTAAAGAAGACCAGCGCCTTAGAGGAAATTCTACCCTGCTACTCCTAACTTCGAAGTTAGGTGGAGGGTTGTCAATTTGTAACAAATGAATAAACACAACACGCGAGAAGAATGCAAATAAAGTCGACTTTGCTCCATACAGAACTGTTCACACGCCTGATGGGCTGGATTGACTATAAGTGAAACTGCCTAATTTATTATTGGAACGCCGTGTATAGATCGCGTCTTCACACGCACACAGAGATAGAGAGAGACATATATACACGTATGCACACATACACGGAAGCTGCCTCGATTCTCGGAGGTCGATGACGCGCAAAATTGAAATTGTCGTCCGATTGGCGTGTGCGTGTTTGCGTCACGATGACGTCGCAATGACCAAGCGTTTTTTTATTCGTCGTTTAGCACAAAAATCGTCGCAATTTATTTCATTCGCTAAAGTTATTATTATTATTATTATTATTATTATTATTATTATTATTATTATTTTTTTTTTATTTTTTTTAATTTTTATTTTTTTTTTATTATTATTATTATTATTATTATTATTATTATTATTATTATTATTATAATCCGAGAAATCGTGTCTAGGTTCTGTTCACTCTCAAAACGAGTTTTCCGCCGCTACCTCCGTTAAGAAGGCGATGTATAAAGACGGGTTTGTTGTTCTTTGGCTCCGGGCAGCTTTGACATAGCGCCTTGGAAGGCCACTGCGTTGAAGCGCTGCACCATCACTGAAAGACTCTTGAATAGGAAGTTTGATTCGCGGGAGTCATCGGTGGTTTTCGACAGCCGGCGACCAAGTTCAGATAGAAAGGCAAGGCCTTCTCTGTTGAGGGGACCGAAGGTTTCCACCGCTACAGGTATGAAAATGTATCTCCTCTGTAGTTCAGAGTATTTGATGTTCTTTCTCGTAGCAGCCACAATTATTATTATTATTATTATTATTATTATTATTACTATTACTATTATTATCATTATCATTATCATTATCATTATCATTATCATTATCATTATCATTATCATTATCATTATCATTATCATTATCATTATTATTATTATTATTATTATTATTATTATTATTATTATTATTATTATTATTATTATTATTATTATTATTATTATTATTATTATTATTACAAACTTCATGCCCTAACACTGTTTTCAGTTCTTTCCTTGAAATAGAATCCGAAACAAATCATTTGAAGATACCGCAATTCAAACGAAGCCTTACTTTGTGCTTAACACCATATTGATGTCCGTTCAGTCACGACTAAGTGTGATTGACGAACATCTATAGCTGGGAAGGGAAGCGTTTAAAAGGTGTATAAAGTGGAGAAGCGGATTTCATAATTGTATTAATGTCAATTGTACTAACGTCACCTTGCGACTGCCAGGGTCGTTGGCCCAGCGTTGATTAGCTGCACTTTGACCAATCGTTTACTCGCTTGGGTAGAGTAAACGATTGGTCAAAGTGCAGCTGAGAATGACGGCGTTTTAAAGGGGCATAGGTGTAATTTGTAGGGTACCCCAACTTTGGACTGGGATACCGCACCCTCCACTTTTGAACAATGCAAATCAATATTTTATTATTGTGGCTTCCCCGAGATCGCCGTCTACGCCTTACTTCGTGTACGGTGACAAAGTGAGGAGTTTGTACCACAAAAGTATGAAAGTACTTAGATACACTGGTAAACCGAGAGCCAGACGAATTGAGTCACAAGCAGTCAGACAGGCAGACTTTCAGCCAAACAGGTCACCCGACAGACTGACCGCCGTGACCATCCCGCAGGCTCTACAGATCTGGGCCACGGCTACAATCTTCGTGGAAAGATCTGACATCACCCTCACTCTACACCTTTGGTTTTCATCATCTTAGTCATATCGAGATGTTGAGATGTAGGTCAAAGCGTAAGCTTCTATATCTTTCATCAATTACAACTCCGTATATGGGTCACACTCATATTGTCGGCCTTGATATGACTCCTCACCCCTAAGTCCCCTCACAATCTCAGAATCAATAACTATCACTGGTTAAACTTATTCGACCCGGCTAGTTGAAGAAAGCTCCCTCCGTTACATACTATAAACATTTCAGACGTCGTTGGGTTTAACTTTGTGGATGTCAGTTACGTTGAAGACGACCTTCAACTTCCTTAAGTAGTGAGTGACCTAGCAATCGAACGCGATTGATGAATATGTAGCTGAGAATGGCAGTTTTTAAAGGTGTCTAAATTCAGTCGTGTATTTAATCATGAACTTCTATATGGAGTAGAATAGAATAACAACACAATACACTACAACTGTGTATAGATGATGTCACTAAACACTAAACTATGCTGCATTAAATCGTGAACTTCTTTAAGAAACAGTTGTAGGCAGAAGTCGAACATATCATACCGACCAATCACGTTCACGCCGCGCACGTTAGCGCAAACTCACAATTGTTCAGCGCCATCGATTGATGATTGATCATTAGATAGTGGCGCTTAATAAATGCATGGAATAATTATGGTCCTCAAGAGATTACTCGGTGCTTGGTCCTGAGACAGACCATAAGATGCTCTATGGCACCAGCTGCTGAAGCCAAGGTGACGATCGAGCATCACTTGTCCCAATCTACGGTTCTCAGAGTTACAAACTAATCGTCAGGTGGCGCCAGTAACGACGAAGAGCGCCATCTTGAAGCGAGTGTACAGGACATACTCGCTTATATGCCGAGGCCTAGAAAATTATGTCGCCGGCACTACCTAGCCACGTATGCCTCGATCGAAACAGACTGTAACTGGCTCGTGGATATGCAAGTTGGCCTAATTACCTACGATGGCCTAATTACCTACGTTGGCCTAATTACCTACATTGACCTAATAACTTACGTTAGCCTAATACTGACCGTGTTCTAATAACCTACATTGGCATACTTCTCTATGTTGGCCTAATAACCGACGTTGGCCTTATTACCTGCGTTGACCTATTTACCAACGTTTGTCTTATTACCGATGTTGGCCTTATTACCTAAAAGTCATCAATAACCGGAAGATGAAATAGAATTGCCCTTATAGAAAAGAATTTTTCTAGAAAAGTTAGGCACATACCACTTCACGCTCTAGCACTTCTCTGCGGTTCTTTCTCTGAAATATATTTCTTAAGAAATTATTTGAAGATATCGGAATTCAAAACTCTTGTGGATTTCCGTTCAGTTGACGACGACTATAACTAACTTTCAGATGTGTTGATCGAGCAAACTGGCGATTAAACGCGATTGAAAAATATCTATATCTGCAAATGACAACGTTTAAAAGGTGTCTAAACTGACTCCTTTGTAAAAACGACATCTTGCGACTGCCAGGATCGGAGATTTGAAGGAATTGCTATCAAATCGATTAAACGATTGGTAAATACATAGGCCCAATTTGCCTTGCGTACTAGGAGTACCAGTGCCCCCTCTTTTTTGGACTGGGTGCCGCCGCCGCTTTTAAGACACTGCCAATCAATATTTTATTATTGTGCCTTCCCAGAGATCGCAGTCTCCGCCTTGCTTCGTATATGTTGACAAAGTGAGCAAAATGTACCAGAAAAGTACGAAAGTACTCAGATACACAGGTATACCGAAAGCCAAACGAACTGAGTCACAGACAGTTAGACAAGCAGCATTCAGCCAAACAGCCTTACTTGTTAGGGTCATTCTGGATCGACCGATTGAACGCGACTGTTGAATACGTATCCGATCATGGCGGCGGTTTAAAGGTTTAAAAGCTTTTGTCGTGTATTTAATCATGACCATCTATATACAATACAACACATAGCAACACAATGCAATACAACTTTTAATATATTAAAGTTCATGATTTAATGCAGCATTGTTTAGTGTTTACCGGCAATTTGTGGATGTCAGTTACGTTGAAGTCAACCTTACACGCCATGGCTCAATGTCAAAGGCATCCAGCGTTCGAACGCGATTTATACATGTGAAGCTGAGATTTATTTTAGCACTTTATAGTGTTTAGCGACATCTTGTGGATTTCAGTTAAGTTGACGTCTACATGCAAGATAATCTTAGAATATTTGGATATCGATGGATGGATGTTAGAACGATGTCACAGTTTTTCTTATTTCAACCGAAGTCCAAAGTTGTATATGCGCTATATAATAATTGGAGATTGATTGCGCTAATTTCTATCTTCGTTGTGTCGTGAATCCATGATCCAGCCGATGCAGCAGTCGTGAAAAAGTTGTTGACGAGAGAGTTCTGTAAGTGAACCGTAGCTCCGTCAAGGGCGATCTTCAGTTACGTCTGAAATCGACCTTACGCTTTTATATATTATAGCACATTAGATGTCAATTACGCAGTCTTGTTTTCCTGGAGACCAGGTCTTGGTCTCGAGTGCACTGGAGTTCGTTTCTAAAAAGTCTTGAGACCAAACGTCTTATAATAATCTTTTTTTAAATTAAGCGCCTGCAAACGCACTGCGCTGTACAGTGAACATACATTATAGTAGAAACGGCAGCCACGCGTGGCTGCCGTTTCTGCTATATGTATGTTCACTGAAAATTACATTAAAATTATCACCAATTTACAATATATACCCCCGCACCCTCAAGAACCACTCCACAAAGCTCCACTACACCTGGTTGTCTCCCGGAGTTTCCTCCTCTTGAATTTTAGTCTGGTTACGTCACTGACTTGAATCGTTTTGATAGCAATTGCGTTGAGTTGCCATAAGGTTTCAGTCACCGTTGCGTCCTCTCCGATCTTCTCATCGTCTTGACCTCTTAGTTCCTCGTGTCAGGACTACTATGGCTCAATCCAGGTCCTTTGCCTACATAGGTGCTTCGCTTTGGAACCGACTTCCTCCTCCTCCTGTCCGTACCATCATTCTATCCAATAGCGTTGCAACGCCGTTGCCTCTTCCTTTTCTCACTTGCATGGTCTATACCGCGAGAGGCGCTTTATATAGATGTCCATATGCAATACAATACAATACAATGCATTGTTAAGTGCTTACCGACATCCTGTGGGTGTCAGTAATGCTGATCTCGATATTACTCTTCATGGGATTGTTGTGAAGTTCACCTAGCGATTGAGCACGATTGCTGAATATGCAGCTGACAATGGCACGTTTTAAAGGTCTCTAAATGGAACAGTGGCTTTTATGTAAAGTGAATTGGTGTTTAACGGCATCTTGTGGATGTCAGTTCCGCTGACGACGACCTATCATAAACATTTCCCATGTGTACCAAGACCCTTAATTTAACTTTATCTAGCTAAATTTTCCAGGAACAGTAAACTTAGGAACTTCCCATGCGTAGAAAACATTGCTTTTGTGGCCTATGAAAGCGTAGCGAATTCCAGCTACCGTGTTGGCAGTTTGAGGTTTCAGTTGGAGTGTCAGTTACAGTTTCAATTGCAGTTCAATTGCACTTACAGTGGCAGTCTTGGTTGCAATTACAGTGCTACTTCAAGAGTCAGTTCCAGTGTCAGTTGCAGTTGCGTCATACACATAATAATAATAATATATAGACAGACAGACAGACAGACAGACAGAAAGAGTGAGTGAGTGAGTGAGTGAGTGAGTGAGTGAGTGAGTGAGTGAGTGAGTGAGTGAGTGAGTGAGTGAGTGAGTGAGTGAGTGAGTGAGTGAGTGAGAGAAAGCAGGTTACTATTTTGTCAGTGTGTGTATGTTGTTGGTTGTTAGTTTGGTCTGACACTGGTTGAACTGCTTCACCCTCCTGACCTCGTCATTCTCGGGTCATTGATCATCCTCTGTACGCCGACAGATGGCGTCAGCTGTCTTCTCATTCTATTCATCGACGCAGACCTGACGCTGACCATCCTGCTCGCCACTGTCAAAAACACACACACACACACACACACACGCAAACACACACACACACACACACACACACACACACACACACACACACACACACACACACACACACACACACACACACACACACACACACACACACACACACACACACACACACACACACACACACACACACACACACACACACACACACACACACACACACACACACACACACAAACACACACTTTCATTCATGCAAGCACATGCATACACACATATATACATACACATACATACATAGACACACAAACACACACTTTCATTCATGCAAGCACATGCATACACACATATATACATACACATACATACATAGACACACATACATACACACATACACACACACACATACATACTGTTGGAAGTGACTTACCATGCCATCATTTTCACTCAGGCACCTATTGTGTACTTATTTCAGACGCAACTCGTTTAGTCGATAAGAGGGTATAAATGGAGAGGCTGTTTAATTGAAATATTACACCAGGTATTGCTTTTCAGAACGTTTTTGGTGCACCCTTCGTGGTCAAGTTTTCTTGTGTATTCCGGATCTCATTTTAACCTTCGCAGGACGAAGAGGGGTAAATAATTACCCCTGCGGTGTTTGGATGTTGATTGCGGAGGAACTGTAGGTAGGTATAATTTGTCGTTCCATGTGTTTACCAGTTACCACCAATGACATATTCTGACTGCATACCCATTAAGACAGCGGCGCCATAGAAGTCATTAGATAAGATTTGCTTAGATAAGATCAGATGAATATATAACGGAGAATATTATGAGACGGGAAAACTTTTCGTACATTGGGCAAAATTAAACGCCATAAATATTCGGAAGGTCGCGGGTAACAAATTTTAAAGTTTAATTAATAACGACTAGCAGTAAAAGTTTACTGATTTGAAATTAAATATCCTTAGACACCTTTAAAACAGAGCCATTCTCAGCTACATATATTCACCAGTCGCGTTTAATTGATAGCATGGTAGTAAAGACTCTTGCCCACCAAGAGTAGGCCTAAGGTCGATTTCAACGTAACTGACATCCACTTGATGTCGATAAACACTGAAATTATTACTACATAAGATTAAAAAATTCATTTATTCACACCTATTGAAAATGCGGTCATTCTCAGATACGTATTTACCTAGGGGCGTAAAAACAAAACAGGGAGAGGTACCAATTTCTTTTGCACTTTAACTTTTCGCATGGAGACCATTTTGGGAACATTACACTGCCAGTAATTTATTATGAAACTCTGATGAGCTTACCTCCATAGCGTCAATTTTATCGTCCATAACGTCATCTACACTTTTCCGTTTTAGAACAAATTTCCATTTCCATTTATCCAGATATCCATTTTCCTATCAGCAGAATCCGAATATGAAGTGTCTAAGTTAAAATCAACGACGTCTTAAATGCTTATATTGTGTAACGGAGCTATCAGCTATCTGGCTCGGATATATTTAACCAAGGACAGCTATTGATCCTGAGATTATGAGGGACTTAGGGGTGAGGAGTCATATTAAGGCCGACAATATAAGTGTGGGTCCATATACGGATATGTAATTGATGAAGAATATAGAAGCTGACGTTTTTGACCTACATCTCAACATCCATATATGACTAAGATGACAGCCATAAGGCGGAAAGTGAGGGTGATGTCAGGTCTTTCCAAGAAGAGTGTAGCCGTGCCCAGATCTGTGGCGCCTGCTATTCGGTCACGGGATCAATCTGTTGGGTGACCTGTTTGGCTTAAAGTCTGCCTGTTTGACTGCCTGTGACTCAGTTCGTCTGGCTTTCGGTATTCCTGTGTACCTAAGTACCTTCGCACTTTTGCGCTACATAATCCTCACTTTTTCAACGTACACGAAGCAAAGCGGAGACTGCGACCTATGAGAAGGCACAGTAATAAAATATTGATTGGCATTGTTTAAAAAGTACAGGTGCGCAGCCCAGTCCGAAAAGTAGAGCAAGGTACCCCTTGTTCATCTGACAAATTACGCCTATGTATTTACCAATCGTTCAATCGCTTGTATAGCAATTCCTTCCAATCTCTGTAGGATTCCCGCCAACGACCCTGGCAGTCGCAAGATGTCATTAATACATTGGACATTTATACACGAAATCCACTACAAGAGTTTAGACACCTTTTAAACGCTTTCAATATGAGGTTTAAATAAACCTCAGTTTCGTGTAATTGCCAGATGTGTTTATACAGGGTATTCCTGAAGGGTAAGATCGCCGTCAACTGAACGGACATCGCTAAGTCACTAGTACATGTAGAATAGACAGGATTAGATTGGGAGGTTCTCATAGACATCGCGATAACAGATAAGATTAGTCCAGTACCTGCCATGAGGACCCGTTTGCAAAATGGTGTTGGAGGAATTTATAGCATATATTAAATAAGATAAGATAAGAAATGGTAAGAAAAGATAAGATATTATCAGATCTGATATAAACCTATCTAATAAAGCAAAAAGAAACAACGGAAGGAAAGTAGTAAGGAAGAGAAGAAAGAAAGAAATAAGGAAAAGAAAATAAGCAAGTAAAGAAGGAAGGAAGAAAGGAAAGGAGGGCCCCAGAGAGAAGGGAATAGGGCAGGAAGGAAGGGAAAATGGAAGGAAGGAAGGAAGGAAGGAAGGAAGGAGTGTCGTTGTGATGGGTTGTATTTTATCGTTTGTCAAGTCTGTAGCCAGGAAGCCCAGTTCCTCTCTTCCCCGTCATGAGTTCCTGCCGACTCAGAACGACTCTCAATCCGCGAAACTTGGCGCAAGATCTCACGAATTTTCGCAGGTAACGGGACCCGCGTCTTCTGCGCATCTTCGAGCTGTCTCCGTTGGTCAGAAGTCTCTACAACTTCCGGTTCCTGTAAGACCAGGACCTCCTGAATGATTCGATATTCAAGTGCCACGCCTCGAGGTTCATGCAAGCCGCCGACTTCGTCCTCCTCAACCTCGACACGCTCGACATCATCATCACTCAGAACATCATTCGGTTGGGTCGGCATCATGCGATGATCGACAACTTCCGGTTTGACTAACTCGACGTCTTCGAGGCGGTGATGACGGACGTCTGGCGGATGGTCCTGGGTCCTCGGAGTTTCGAATGGAAATGCAGGCTCGCCTGGAGGAATATCATCCTACTGATCACGTCGAAGGTTCTCGAGGATTCTTAGATAGATCCATCCATCCATCCATCCATCCATCCATCCATCCATCCATCCATCCATCCATCCATCCATCCATCCATCCATCCATCCATCCATCCATCAATACATCCATCCATCCATCCATCCATTTACCCATCCATCCATCCATCCATCCATCCATCCATCCATCCATCCATCCATCCATCCATCCATCCATCCATCCATCCATCCATCCATCCATCCATCCATCCATCCATCCATCCATCCATCCATCCATCCATCCATCCATCCATCCATCCTTCCATCCATCCATCCATCCATCCTTCCATCCATCCATCCATCAATACATCCATCCATCCATCCATCCATTTACCCATCCATCCATCTATTCATCCATCCATCCATCCATCCATCCATCCATCCATCCATCCATCCATCCATCCATCCATCCATCCATCCATCCATCCATCCATCCATCCATCCATCCATCCATCCATCCATACATCCATCCATCCATCCATCCATCTATCCATCCATGCGTCCATCCATCCATTCATCCATCCATCCATCCTTCTATCCAACTATCCATCCATAAATCCATCCATCCATCCATCCATCCATCTATCCATCCATCCGTCCTTTCATCCATCCTCCATTCATCCACACACTTATTCACTCATCCAATTCGACTGAATAATGCTGCATTAAATCACGAACTTCTAAGTAAAGTTGCATTGTATTGTCTTGTAATGTATTGTTTTGTATATAGATGGTCATGACTAAATCCACGACCGAAATAAGACCTTTGAAGCGCCCTATTTTCAACTATACATAGCCCACTAGAGTTCAATTGCGTGATCCTTCCCGCGACACATGCATTAGAACGACTTCAACGTAACTGATAGTTACTTAATCAATAAATAAATCGCCATTAAGTCATGAACTTTTATATGCAGCTGTTTTCTGTTGCGTTTGGTTGTGTTTTGCAAACTAAGAAAATTCAAGAATGCAGTAGAAGGCTTAAACTCCTTAAAGAGATGATATCACCAAATGTATTAGTATACAATTCACATGGTCACAAATCTCACAATCAACCAGAGCATTACTTTATTAATAACCCATATAGTGAATTGTGAAAGAAAAAAATTAATGCCAAAATACATGCACAACATAATCACATTGGCAAAACTGAGGGAGTTGGAAACGACCCCTTGGAGTGTGGAATGATAAATTAACGGGTTGGCGTCCTAAGAAAGAATAGGGGTTGAACTCCCAAGCCCTGACAATTCTCACCCAGTTGTGTTGGACATTGAAGCTGATGATAAAATCCAAGACTGATGGTTAACACCTTTAAAAAGTGGCCATTCTTGGCTACATATTTACCAATCGCGTTCAATTGTTAAATCCATTCGATTTATTGCCTAAGCGTGGAGTACGAAGCGTAAGATGTCGCCAAACTGTAACTGGTGATGACGGTGATAACTTCCTTGAGGTAGCCTCATAGGCACCCATGGGTATGAAGTGATAGAGACTTCATTTTCTTAGCTTCGGCATATAAGGGCGGGAAGCCAGTCCTCTCCCTCGCCGTCTCATCTTCCCACCAGGGCTGTAGTCGAGCGTATACGCGGATATACAGCGTATACTCACCTCTAGAAATCGTTTACTCACCTCACAAAATATTTATATTTATTTATGTTGAAATACTGTAGTGTATACTCACAAAATACTGTAGCGTGTACTCACCTCTAATTTGTTTCGGAAAACTAACCGGTAGCGTATACTCACCTCTAATTATACCACTACAGCCCTGCTTCCCACCGACAGAGTACGGTCAATGAACTCGTTATAGCTGAGTTGGAAGCACAATTGTAGTTATCCACCCCTTCAAAACGCCGCCATTCTCAGCTACATGTCTAACAATCGCGTTCAATCGCTAGGATTCTTTAAATTCAGTGCTCATTAATAAGCTGGTGCCCCGAATCGTCTGAGAAAGTTGTATGCTTACGTTAAGGTCGACGTCAACGCTGTTGAAACCCATAAGATATCGATGGACACTAAGTATTGCTATATATAACATCCAAGCCACCTCGAAGGAACAACACGTTGGTTGGTGCCAGTCCTAAAGCTGTCTAAAGGAGGAGGGAGATGCTCATCACCTTTGTTATGACACAGCGTCGTTGAGCAGAAACTACACACCATCTGCAATGGGGGTTTATGAAAATGTTTACTGCTGATATATATATATTCTTTAATTGCTTTTAATTGCATGAATAGTACTTGCTTCGAGTCGCCCTCAACGATACTATCGTTCACAAGATGTCGTTAGTAGTCCTACAATGGACATTAATACAAGAAATTCACTGCTACAGTTACACACCTTTAAAAAGTGGACAGCGGAGGTGCGGCACCCCCAATCGAAAAAGTTGGGGCACGGGTACACCTAGTACCCCCCCAAAAAAAATTACGCTTGGGTTCCAGTCAACGACCATGGCAATCGATAGATGTCATTACTACAGTCCTATCACATAGTGTATTTTAGGTAGGTGAAGTAATAATAAGGCTCTTAAGAAGCTAGGAATTCGAAATAAGATGGGATTATGTATATATATATATATATTGCTCTATATAAGCAAGCAAACTATATAATTATATTTAGCGCTATGCAGAATAGTGAGTCAAGTTGACCGACATATCCAGTTTTGACAACAGGTCAGACGGACCGAACACAAAGCGTCCAGGCTGATTAAATCTCATTCCAACAAACAAGGACTTAGACAGTCAAAGATAAGGAGAGTCATGCTGACACAGGATAGTGTCTAAATAGGCAGGTAGACAGACTTAGACCGTTAAACACACCTACTGGAATAGACGTTGATCGCCTCAGGGCTTGCTGTCCAATCAGATGGTAACCCATTGAGGGTGAAGTGCTACGGGGTAGTATACGATTGGTCAGGCTGGTTAGTAGAGACTATGTTACGTCTATACTGCTGACAGAGAGAGCGTTGTTCGTGCAGTTTGAGAGTGTAGTTTTGGCAGTATAGACGTTACAGAATAATGTCTAATACGAAGTAGATACAAGGCGGTATCCTTAAGAGTTTATAATAGAAGTTCTCGTAGTTATCTCATAGTTTGTGTGACTGACCAATAATCTGCAACGGAACAGTCGTCTGCTATTGTACATTCTTAGCGAATAATAATAAAGACATTTCTACAGATAGAATCTAAAAGACTGATAGTTCGGGTCAGACATAATAATAGAAGATAAACTATTCCATGATAGTACAATAGACATTAATGCATGAAGTCCACTGCTCCGGATTAGACACCATTAAACGACTCACTTCTCGACTATAAATATGTCAATCGCGTTCAGTCGCCATATTCTTGGTTGAAAGGTTAGGTCGTCGTGAACTGAACAGACATCGAGAAGATGTCGTTAAAAGTAAGGCTTTGTTTGAATTGCGGTTTCTTCAAATGATTTAACCAATCGGCTACCGTGTCCCATCATCACTGTCTTTCAGCTCAGCGTCCACAATTCGAATCCCAGTCTGCAGCTGTGCTCACAATAATTCCTTTGGTTCGGTTCCACGTGCATGCGAGGGCTCCCATCGGTGACTATTCCAGTTTAAACTCACAGGTAAAGTTCTTGTTCTTCTTGAGCGATTCCGACGCATTGGTTATTGAGCGCAGCGGTTTGTATATGCGCTTAGAAGGTGGTGCTGGGTGTTCGATAGTGTAGTGGTTAGGGTGCTAGACTGTCAATCGAGAGATCGGGGATCAAATCGTGTTTAATCGCTAGGTTAAAGCCAGAACCGTGAGAACTGTTCAAAATAATTTATGTCGACTTCAATGGCCTTTGGTGTCATAAGATGTCGTTAAACCCTGGATCCTTTCCCTTCTTCGATGGCCAAATTTTCTAATATTGTAGGTAGACGTCAACGTAACTAACATCCACAAGATGTCGCTAAACACTATATACAGCTACATAAAATCCACATTTTTTGTTAGCAACCTTCAGAAAGCCGCCATTATCTGTCACATATCAACAAACCCGTCCAAGCGCTAGACTTAATACAGTGTTCTCCGCTAGACAAGGTCGATGTTAACCCACAAGATGTCGATTAACTCTAATTATTGCTGCATTAAATACGCTACTCTAGTTAGACACCTTTAAAACGTCGTCATTTTCAGCTACTTATATACCAATCGCATGCAATCGCTAGATTAATTCATCGAGAATTCTTATGCAGACGGTTACCCACAAGATGTCGCAGTGGAACGAACATTGCTTAGGCGTTTTGGATGTGATGCAGCCGGTGAACGGACATTTACGCCCCTGGACATATTCCCCGGGAATATCCCCCGGACAGTTACCCCCCCCTTCAGACACTTTCCCCCTCTACTGTAATACGTGGTTTCTAAATACTAAATAATTTTTAACTAGATTTATAAAACAATCCACCTGCTTAAAATTAACATCAGCTGTATAACATTCTGCAGCTGCAAAAGTTGCGTGTGTTGGCGGTACTCCTCTTAATTTGCTAAACATGGACAATGACTCTAAACAAAGCAGATGGTACATGAAAGGATTCCTCACAATGACCATCTTAGTCACATTTAACGGTGGCAGAGCGAGAACTGTAAAAAATTTGCTATCGAGGCGTTTTATGTCGTAAGATGTCGTTAACCTTTGGATCCAATCCAAACACCAGATTACTTTGTGCTGTCCAATTATGTTAAAGATTAGGTGGACATCAGCGACATTGACACACACACATAATATCCTAAACACTATTTATTGTCACGAAAGAATCCACGGCTCAGTTAGACACCTTTTAAAAGTTGTCATTTCATTCGGTAGCTACCACATTCGGTTGCGCATGAGGCATACGAACGACTTCAACGTAAGAGACATCCACAAGATGTCGTTAAGCACCCAATGAACGAATGAATGAATGAATGAATGAATGAATGAATGAATGAATGAATGAATGAATGAATGAATCAATCAATCAATCAATCAATCAATCAATCAATCAATCAATGAACCAACCAATCATTCAATTTCGTTTAATCATAGACTCAAGGTGACATTAACGCAATCTGTTATGTAGAACCAATTTATGCTCAAATAAAATCCATGGGTGCTGTTAGACAACTTTTAAAAGCCTTAATTCTCAGTTACATATTTACCAATCGCGTTCCAATAATTTATGTCGACGTCAACGGCCTTCGTTGCCATAAGATGTCGTTAAACTCGGGATCCATCCAATCGCTAGATCCGCAACCTTTATCTACTATGTAGGTTAAGGTCGACGTTAACCCACAGCATGTCGCTAAACAATAAATATTCTATATTAAATTGACGACTTCAGTTAGACACCTTTAAAATACTGCTATTCATAGCTACATATTAACCAGTATCGTATAATCGTTCGACTCAAGATCTTGAGTATGTTGTGTGATATTATATACATATGTATACTTTTGTATAGGTATGTATATGTATACAGATATGTATGTATATATATATATATGTGTATATATATATATGTATATATGTGTATATATATGTATGATTATATGCATACATGTGTTTATATATATATATATATATATATATATATATATATATATATATATATATATATATATTTATTGTATTGTATTGTATTGTATTTAAACATTTATAAAGCGCCTCTAGTAGGGTGAACCGTTCAGAGGCGCTCCCAGTGCGCAAGGCCGAGAGAAAAGAAATAAGTCTTGAGGAAAGCAAAAGAAGATGAGGGGTTACTTATTAAAATTTGAGAGCGAGTAGAAGGAGACAGTGTATTCGAGAGAGAGGGACCAATTGAGGCAAAAGATCGGGACTGAGCCATAGCTGTTCTAGTACGAGGAACTGAGAGATCAAATCTGTTTGAGGAGCGAAGTGGACGATGCGAAGAGACAGAAAGAGGCCGGTGAATTACATCAATTAAATATTTGGGGGCGAGACCCCGCTGTGTCTTTGACACCAGAATAAGGATTTTGAACTTAATACGTGCAGAGAGAGGAAGCCAGTGCAGTTTCTCAAACATGAAGGATGAAATGCGTGAGTAGCGTGGCAGACGGGCAATTAATCTCGCAGCTGCATTTAGGACTGACTGCAGAGGCATGAGACGGACCTTAGGAAGACCGATTAGAAGCGAATTGCAGTAGTCAATTCTGGAGCAAATGAAAGCATGGACCAGCGTTGTGAAAACAGAGGAAGAGACAGATCGTCGAACAGCCCTGAGACGCCTTAAGTGGAAGTAGGAAACACGTGTGAGGTTAGAGATGTGATCTTTGAAGGAGAGAGAGCTATCAAGCGTAACACCTAGGTCACGTACACTTGATGAAAAGGAGTAGTGAGGGAAGATTTCCAAGAGGAGGGCGAAATCAATCTTCAGCAACTGTTGAGGGGAGCCAAACCAAATGAACTGAGTTTTGGAGGCATTAAGACAGAGACGATTTGAGGACATCCAGGAATGGAGAGACTTAGATAGAGACTCAATACGCTCAACTAAGTGCAATTGAGATAAAGGAGACCCATGGACAAATGCTTGCACATCATCTGCAAAGAGATGACCAGTAGCTCCCGAGAGTGGGAAAAGAGAAGGAATGTCAGCCGTGTAGAGAATAAAGAGTAAAGGACCAAGTACAGAGCCTTGAGGAACGCCCAGCTTAATGTGAATCCATTTTGTTCTAGAGTCGCCCGATATAATCATTTGGGTTCGTTCAGACAGATATGATCGAAACCAGCAAAGAGGAAGGCCCTGCAACCCATATGAAGTCTCAAGACGCTGAAGAAGAATACTATGATCTACCATATCAAAGGCTGCAGAAACATCGAAAAGAGCTAAGAGGCTAAGTTCAGCCCTGTCAACAGCAGAGTAGATTTCAGAGAGGAGAGAGAGGAGAGCAGTCTCAGTAGAATGATGAGCCCTAAAGCCTGATTGATTAGCAGGAAGAAGTCCAGATTGCTCAAGATAAGGGAGGAGCTGAAGAGAGACAATACGTTCAAGAGTCTTGGATAGAAAAGATAAATTGGAGATGGGACGGTAATTATTGCAGAGATTAGTATCAAGATTAGGCTTTTTTAGCGAGGGAAAGTGTTAAGCTTATGGCTGTACCGCCACTGAAACTCACACAAATAACTTGGGAATAAGTCCCGGCTTGTACCACTTTGACTGCGAAGTTTCCTCTTTACTTGCATCCACATGCCTTCGATTGTCTGCGTATTGATTTCGGGTCGGATCGCATCAACGAAGTGCTGCGCGTGAACCACAACCTCATGAACATACACGCCATTGTTAAGCGTGGCGACATTTACATATCCCCGCCATGCATCAGTCACTATCACCGATCCAGCTAGGACGTGACCGAGGATTATTCTTTCAAGTGTCGGTGCATCGCGACTATGGACAATCTCCAGCCAACACTTACCACTGACTCGTTCAACTAAACCGACGACCCAATGTCCTCTGCGGAAACGACCTCGATGATACTTCCGATGGAGGAAATAGCTTTCGTCCACTTCCACAACGATCGGCTGGCCGTTCGCATCGAAACCTCTCAAATCAACCTATTGTCTGTTCACCCAGTTGTTGCACTCAAGACGAAAGAAGTTGTTGAAATCAAAAAGTACGTGCCAATCTACAATGTCCTCAAACAACATGACATTGGTGCTTTTGACATCGTATGTCCAGTAATACATGAGCATGACTATTTTGTCAGTTGTAAGGACACACTTTGCGAAGAAAGATCCAGTTCTAACACTACGTCTAGTTTTGCAAGGTGTACACATCCCAGAGTAACCGTCCGGTGCTTCTGCTCGACGGACTAATCCCATAGCAGCGTTACAGTTGCCGCAGTTATTGTTATTTCTGATGAGACAATGTTCGGCTAACCACTGCAACCACTGTAATTTATCGTTCATGACAGAGTAAATGTCCCTCGGCGTTAAATGCAGTACCCGTAAGTTATTATGTGTTAAAACAGCGTTAGTTATATTACGCGATGCAGCCGGTCTGCCCGCCATATTTGTTCGTGTCTTGCGTCATCCGCACACGTAAGTACATAAGTAAGGCAATAATTAAGGCCTGGCACACTCGCCCACTACCACACAATATAAAAAACAATGTTTCGGAATTTACGACCGCCGTTCCCAGGATTACCGAGACATTGTCAGGAAGGCATCGCAAACCTACGGGCGCTGAGTCCATGCTTATTGATGATGATGATGATGATGATGATGATGATGATGATGATGATGATGACGACGACGACGACGACGACGACGACGACGACGATGACGACGTTTATGATGATGATGATGATGATGTTGATGATGATGATGATGATGATGATGATGATGACGACGACGACGACGACGATGATGATGATGATGATGATGATGATGATGATGATGAAACCAGGAAGCCCTGGCAGCCAGAAGATGGCAATAAGCGTATTATACTTGCAATTTTTCGGCACGATTAAACACCTTTATTTTCGTTTCAAATTAAATTTATATATAACTCATTCCGCATTTCGTTCAATCACACGCTGGGCAATACCAAACTCGAGAAGCGCGAGATGACTACTTACAGTTGCAATCAGCGTCAATCACTATATTCTTCTTTCTTTATGTTCTCTGCCCATCGGCAGGTTCGTATGACCAATGACGCCATCGTTCTCTGTCTTGTGCTCTTCTCTTCAGTCCACTGTATCCTTCTTCTTTTGTCATCATCCAGTCTAGCAGCATTGCCCTCGGTCTTCCTCGCGTCTTTCTCCCCTCCATCCTTCCCTCCATGATGTCTCTTAGCAGTGTCTCACTCCTTAGGATGTGCCCGATCCATTTCCTTTGTCGTCCACGTATAGTACTTATGAGTGATCTTTGTTCTTCTACCATTTGCAGGATTTCTTCGTTCGTCCTCCGTTCCACCCAGCTAACTCTCTCCATTCTGCGCCACACCCACATCTCAAAGGCCTCCAATCTTTTTATGTCGTCCTTCCTCATTGTCCATGTCTCGGAGCCGTACAGCACAACACTCCACACCAGTGTCTTCACCATTCTCTTCTTTAGATTCTTGCTTAAGGTTCCTCTCATCAGCTCTCCTCTTTTGTAAAATGCATCTTTTCCCATGGATATTCTTCTTTTTATTTCCTCGTGGCATCTTGCATCGTCTGTGATCACACTTCCTAGATAGCAAAACTTCTCCACCTGTTCTATTTCTTGTCCGTTTAGTGTGATCTTTATTGTTTGTGGTATTATACCGCTTCTCTTGCTTATCTTCATTACTTTTGTCTTCTTTACGTTTATTTTCATTTCATATTCCAGTGATACCGTATTTAGACGATCCATCATCCTTTGTAAGCCCTCCTGGCTAGTTGCCAGCATCGCCTGGTCATCTGCAAATCTCAATGCCTTCACCCTTCTTCCTCCTACCTTTATCCCCTCCTCCATATCGTCTAGCGTTTCTCTTATGATCTCTTCTATATAGATGTTGAATAGGATTGGTGACAGTGGGCATCCTTGTCTTACCCCTCTTCCTATTTTTCCTGGTTCTGAGTATTCTCCATCAACTCTTATATTCACTCTTTGTCCCATGTATAGATTACCTATCAATCTTCTTTCTCTCCAATCCACCCCTTTTCTTCTCAGTATTCCCATTAGCTTTCTCCAGTCTACTCTGTCGAAAGCTTTTTCATAGTCGACGAAGCAGATATATATGTCTTGGTCATGTTGGATGCTTCTTTCTGCTATTATCCTCAATGCTGCTATCGCATCTCTTGTCCCCTTTCCCTTTCTAAACCCATATTGGTCCTCTCCCAAGCAATTTTCTGCTTCCGCCTTTGTCTGCAGTCTCTTTGTTATAATTCTTAGCAGGATTTTTGATGCATGTGTCAGAAGGCTTATCGTGCGATGGTCTTCGCAATTTGTTGCATTCTGCTTCTTCTGTATTGGTATAATTATTGTCTGCAGGAAGTCCTTTGGCCATTCTCCCGTGTTGTAGATGTCCCGGCATAGCTGCACCACCTCGCTCATTGCCTTCTCTCCAAGATTTCTGAGTATTTCTATTGGGATGTTGTCAATTCCTTCCGACTTCCCATTCTTCATGTCCTTAATTGCAGCCAAGACCTCCTCTCTCATCACCTCCGGACCCATGCCGTCCTCCACCTGTGTTTCTTCCTGCTTCCGTTCTTGTTTCCTCATTTCTTCCTCGATGCTTCCACTTCCTGTATATAATTCCTCCACATATTCCTTCCATCTTTCCCTTATATCATCTGCGTCCTCCAGTAGTCTGCCGTCCTTGCTCTTGATTGCACCTCCTCTTCCTGTATTTTGCTTCTTGCTTAGTGATTTTATTTTACCGTACACCAAATCGCTTCGCCCCTGTTCCTGCAGGAGTTCCAGTTCTCTGCACTGCTCCTCCCACCACATTTCTCTTGCTTTATCCGTTGTTCTTCTCAGCTGGTTGTTAAGTCTTCTATATTCCTGTTTAGCCTCCTCTGTACTTTGATGTTTCCATTTTCTTCTCTCCTCCATGTCTTTTATCATCTCTGTTGTTACCCATGGTTTACGTGGTTCGTTTCCCTTTTGGAATCCTATCGTTTCAGTCGCCTCTTTCATCAATGCCTCTTTTAGGTTCGTCCACCTCTCTTCTGTTTTTGTTCCCTCTTTTAGATTTTCTACTTTTTCCTCTAGGTTCTTCGATACTTCTCCCATCTTTGTTTTTATCATTTCTTTGTTCCACTTCATTTTCTTCACTCTTTTCTTTTTGATGAACTTAAGTTGTAGGCTCACTGTCATAGCCACCATGTTATGGTCTGTATCTGCATCTGCCCCGGGAAGGGCTCTCGCATTCTTCACACTATTTCTGTACCTCTGCCTTACCATTATGTAATCCAGCTGGTATCTTTCCCTGTCTCCTGGTGATTTCCACGTGTACCTTCGTCTTTTTTCCTGCTGGAACCATGTGTTCGTTATTACCAGTCTTTGCCTTTTGCAGAATTCCATTAATTTCTCTCCTCTCTCATTTCTCTTCCCCAATCCGAATTTCCCTATTATACCTTCCTGTTCGCCCTCTCCCACTACTGCATTCCAGTCTCCCATTACTATCACATAATCCGTACCTTTGATGTCTTCTAATCCTCTCTCTATGGGTGAAGAAACCGAAGGACGGACGATCAACGGTACCGACGCAGAGAGATGGTGTCTCTCGATAAAAACACCGGGAGGAAGGCAACGGGAAACCACCTCCCTATCTCATCCCGAGTAAAATGAAAAATGACGACAATAAGAAGTTCAGATAACAACGTTAACGATTCAAACCAGACATTGGGGAGAGTCGCGTTCGGCAGGGGAAGACAAGGCTTCCTCGGTCGTCAACAAGCGAAAGCCTTCAAAACAGGGACGGAGACGGAAAAGGAAAGGCTAAAAATAGGGACCTGGAACATAAGAACAATGGCACGACCAGGAAAGCTCGCGAACGTCATAGGAGAAATGAGAAGAGCGCAGCTTGACATACTAGGTTTGGCAGAGGTAAGATGGAAGGAGGGAGGAGATTTCGTGAGTGATGGCTATAGGGTTGTCCACACTGGAGGAGACAAGGGACAAAACGGGGTAGCAATTCTTCTATCAGAAAAAACAGCCAAATGTGTGACGAAAATAGAAAGAGTCGAAGATAGGATGATAATAGTATCAATACATGCACACCCAGTAGACATAACAATAGTACAGGTGTATATGCCTACGTCGGCGCATAAGGAAGAGGAGGTGGATGACATGTATGAGAAAATAGAGAGAGGATTAGAAGACATCAAATCACTATATAATAATTTTATATATGAAACTATATGTAAATATACAATAAAAACAACAACAACAACAATAATAATTAGTAAAAAATGATACTAAGCAAATGAACGAAATGCGCAGAGTTAACGCCACGCATGAAATATTGAAGCGCGTTTTCTTTGTCACCCAAGCCTAACATACATTGGTCAGCTTCACCAACCGTTGCTGTTTGTTTGACTAGGAGGGGCTACGGCGAGTCAGCTTACAGCGCACTCTGGCGGCGAGTAACGGTCGTCTCTCAATCTAGCGACGTCTGGCGTTTGATTGATTTTCTCGTGTCCCCGAAATGAACCAATCATTATTCTCGTTCGGATAAATTGAAACGGAAGTCTGTTAGCGTTGATAAATCTCGACAAAGATCATGAAAGATGAACCGAACAAAGAATTGAAATGAAGGGATTTGAAACACGTTTTTATCGGCATTGAACTTTGACCCACCATCTCATACGTACGTACATACGTGGGTACATGGAAACGCATACATAGATAGATAGAAATACATATATAAATGTATGCATGTGTGTAACGAATCGTTACAAGCCTTAAATATATTACTTTAGCTAAGATTGCGAAGTCAATGTTATTCGCTAGAGGCCACTGCGGTAGTGCAGTACAGTGCAGGCCAGCTGTAGATCTGTGGTATGCGAGTCAACCAATGGGAAGACGTCACGTTTTCTGTGCTTGTTCGTGATTGGCTAGAGGTGAGCACGTGCGAACATTTGCGCCATTTTTCGTGGCCTGTATGCAGTTTCAGCCTAGAAGTGAACGAGGAAGGAAGGAAGGAATCGGTCCCCTTAGAGCTAAGTTTAGCATGAAATGGTCTTAACTGCGCAATAAGGAATTTTACGATTAAAACGATGGAAATTGTCGAAAGTTGGGGATAATATTTCATCGCAACTACATCTTTGAAGATCGGGCGTCGAATTTATCGACGGGCGTTCGATATTTCTTCGAATTTGGGGAATTATGACAAAATTACTTGGAGGCTACGATTTCAATGGAAATTGGTGCAACGGAGCTCCAGTGACCTTGGATAACCTTGACGTGGAATGATATTTACTGGATTTGACCGGAATCGCAAATATTGGCAATTGAGAAGAATATATCTTGGAAGTTCAGGGAGTACAACCCTTATTCTTTTGAGTCGTATATTGAAATCTCCAGCGATACTTACATAATGATCGTTAGATTAGATACGTATAAATTTGTTGTGAAGCGATAAGACGATAGGTTAAGTTCAGGTGCTATATAAATGTACACGTTAACTTAGTCAGGAAACATACAGCGATAGATAAGTCGACAGTTTAGATTCACTTGTGCCATATAAATGTAAATGAACATATGGCGATAGTATAAGTCGATAATTTCATTTCTGTTTCATTTTATTAAATAATTATAATGGATCAAGATATCTTTTCTGATGACGAAGTTGTTCGAATAGGTGACGTATTGGAAAGGCTTGAAGAGCGTCAGGCAAGCCAAGACTCGATACTAAGTTCATTTGTAGAGCGCCAGACAAATCAAGACTCTATATTAAGTGCATTGGTTGAATCCCAACGAACCTTTGTAGAAACTCAAAGGGTATTTCTAGAGCGCCAGTCGACTCAAGAATCTTTATTAAGTAACGTTGTGGAGCGCTAGACAAATCAGGAAACTCTTGTGAGTTCATTATTCGAATCTCAACAGACCTTCATGGAAACTCAACGAGTATTTATGGAGCGCCTGTTATCAGATAGGGTCCCTGAGAGAAGAGAGCAGAAGAAAGAAATTGAGTCTGTTGTGAGAGCGCCGAACCCTAGTGAGGGCTTGACACTAAGCCCTGCTGCGCCAGCAACGGAAGCCGCGGACATGCCACTCGTCATCCATGGTAGAAGAACGCCTCAGGGACCTAGTATAATGCAACCGGACGTGAAGCCTCGCTCTTGGCCTAGCAAGAAAAGGCGACAGCGGTTGCAGCAGATGGAGAGAAGAGAACAGGCCCACAGCGCCAGCAAGCTGGGTTCAAAACCAGGGCTTGTATACTCTTCAGATGTTCTCTCACAACAGCGCGGGCACTCGCAAGAGGGCGACGCGAACGCGACATGTGTACATACATAATACACACAAATACATATACACTAAATTGATTGTGGGACCTAGTGGACTCTTGGTTAAAGTGGTTGCCTTAGATACCTTTAAAATGAAGTCAGTAGGTGCTATATAGCAATGGGACGCGATAGGCGGTTATTAGAATCGATCCTTGTATTCTGCGGCCTCGATATGTTAAGGCATATATTGGTGAAAGACATTTTAGTTCTGTTTTTGCATGTCTGTATGTATACCTGTCTGTGTATTCATGTATGTGTATGTATGTACGCACAGGTATGCATGTGGGTTTGTATTTATAGATGAATGTGTGTCTGCATACATGCAGGTGTGAACGTATATATGTATGTGTATTTATGCATGCACGTAAGTAGGTTGCATTGTTTCACGACATCTTATGGATACCATGGACATTAGGCATCGCAATTTCTTCTGTAGCATTACCATCGCATTTGATGAATATATCCATAGTTTAACGACATCTTTTCGCAACAAAGACCGTTGATAATCGACAGAAATAGTTTGTCTCATCGAATTTTTAACGCGATCCAATCTTATATAGCGTTTGTTGACAACATATAGAAGGTATCTAAAGAGAACGATCTCACCGATCGGCCAGTGTCCCATGGCTATATAGCATCTTTTAACCACATTTAAAGGTGTCTTAAGAATGCGCTCTGAGTAATCGGTTACCACTTGCTAAAAGTGGGACCTACTAAGGCCGCAACCATTAGCCGTTAGAATGTGCCTGTGAGAAAGAAAGCTATCTACTTACTTACTTTGTTATCTACTTACTTACGTTCTTTATTATAATTAACAACAACAGTAGTACCAAATTCGAGTCCTATTAGGCTATTCAGGGTAAGGTATGGTAAGCAGCTAAGCTAAGTTGAGATAAAGTAAAGGAAGGGAAGGGAAGATAAATTAGGGTACCATTGAATCGTTTAGTTGTTTAAATCTCGATTCAATGTGAAAACTTGTAACACAATAATTTCCTATGGACCTCAACGAACTCTGATTCCGTTAAACTGTTGAAATCTTATCTTCGTAATCGTAATCGTAAACTCCAAATTCTTAAAGCGCTACTCTAAAGCTTAATGTAGAGCATAAACGTAATCACGAGGGCTGCGTCAAGTCAAAGGGGTTTACATGTATATGAATGTATTGCTAATCTTAATGTCGAGATTGCAACAGCGTCCAGAAAATCAGCTAAGCTGATCACTCACAGGTGCTCAGTCAAAACAAAATCTATGGGCAGCTGAGGTAATGTAAGCTACGGGAACGACGTCATGTATCCTGACAGCTACTAGATGTCGTTGAACACAGCGGACGTTAGTCGCATTGACTACTGTAACTTGCTGTTGTTGGTATAGTATCGAAGTCAAAGTCGTGCGTTACTGAACTTAAGTAAAGGTTTCCGTACTTTAACTTCTAAAGAACTATTGCAAAGCGGAAATACTGTTACTTTTAACGAAGTAAAATTTAACCCATTTCAATACTTTTACTTCGTTACAATTTACGACGTTGAAGGATATAATAAAATTGGTACACAGCGCGCGATTGGAATAGACTCTGGTAATTTCCTGCTCAGACCAATTGAAAGGCTTCACCCAAAACACGTGACTCGTGGCGGTAATTCTTGCGTTGCTTGGAAAATAAGTGCGAAATTGAGTGAATGATGTGAATCCGTTGACAACTTGGCACATCCCAGATCATATTTATTACCTATGAATTTGTATGACCTCACAATGAACCAGAGACGCACTCGAATGAATAACAAGCATTTTGAGAATTTAATCTTCTTGAAAGTCGAATTAAATAAGTTGATCGAATTATACAAACAAGACTCAGTTTTTTACCTTGTACTTTTAAAAGTATTTTTTTTGTAATGAGTACTTTTACTTCCACTAAAGTACACAAAGGCCTATTTACTTTAACTTTTACCCAAGAACATTCGTGCGATACTTTTAACAACACTAGACACAAGCGCAATATTTTACTGCCTTTTGTTATTATTATTAATCCAAACATTTAACGTCGTCTTATGGCATCAAAGGCCGTTGACGACAATTCATAAATGTAATTTACAGAAAACAAGATACTTATAGCGTCCGAAAGACACCATTTAAAAGTGTCAACCAGAGCCGTACAATGTCATAGAATGTCACATCATTTAAAGCATTATATCTAATATTGTTTGAGATTATAATACACATATTAATAAAATGCTTGATGCAATTTAAGCAGTATTTTACAACAACTACCACACATAAGAGATATTTAAACAATTTCAAATATAAATGCACAGTACATATAATTATAATTATGACATTATATTCTTTTTCTACATTTGAAATTTCTAAGCAATTATTTCTTATTCTTCAGCTTCCATGGTAATATCAACTGCTACAATTACATCATGCACGAAATAATAACAAATTCACAAACCGCATACACATTAAATGAAACATATGGTATACCAAGTTGCTTTTTTTTTATACTGTTCAGATATTTAACACACTCCACCATAAATGTATTTAATTAACAAAGCATATATAAACATATAATTACAATTGTTTAAAGTTGTGTTTCAGTGTATTGTATTCACAATTACCTTATATTTCCTGTATTGCAACACAATATTGTAACACTATACAATATAGTATATTTTCCAATACATAAACCAAATCATACCATATCTAAACAACAAAATGTTAGAGGGTAGTAACATAAATACTCAATAATCAATATTTTATATATGTAATTTACTAACATCAAATTTTTATTACATATAATATAATATAACAACTGATAAGAAAATGGTCATACAGGGTCTCCAATAACCAATATGCAAAAAATACAACTAAAGAATGTTGCATAAGGGTATTATTATAAAAAGTGTATTATAATAATGTAATGCCTAATACAATAAAATAAAATGCACAAAGAAAACAAATACAAAAACAAAAACAAAAAAAAACAAAAAACTAGTGTAAACAAACTGTTTACAGTAGCAAACATAACATATCTATTTACAAAATTTGACCTTTAGTAATTATTTTAACTAACCTATACACTTCGTTTTTGAAACATATTCATTGTTAAAAGGTTTAAAATAGAAATTTCATTTTTATACAACTGACATTTATCTCGCAACAACTTAAATATATCTTCTTTTTTACATTCAAGTAGGAGGTGGTGAATAGTCTCCTTGACCTGACAGGTATCACATAAACCATTTGAATGTCGTTTAATAATAAACAGCCTTTGATTAGTATTCGCAACTCCCAGACGCAATCTAGAAATTTGGACTTCCTTATGCCTATAGGGTTCTAAATATTTAATATCTGTACTTACAACTGGACAAATAGATTTATAAAAATGACCTCTATTATCGTTAGTATATTCTAATTGCCATTTATTTACTATATACAGTTTCATTAAAGTAAAAATTTGCCTTTTGCTGTATGGGTCACAATATTTATAAACGCGGGAAAAGTATATTCAAGGTGTGTAAGAGATTCTTCTTTTGTACTTCAATATTTCTGCATTGGCTTTCTGTTCAGCATAGGATCTTCTCAATTTGCAGCAGATAGTTAATAAAACCTTAAATTCTGGTCAACCACAATTTTTGAAAATCATTCTTTAGGCTTATCATTCATTTTTCAACCGGATCATCGGATTCTCTTTCTCTGGTGTTTCAGTCGTAGATTCCTAATCTTAATGTCAAGATTCCAGCAGCGTAAAGATAATCCGCTAAGTTGATCGCCCACAGGAGCTCAGTCAAAACAAAATCTATGGGCAGCTAAGGTAATGTAAGCTACTGGAACGACGTCATGTATCCTGGCAGCTACTATATGTCGTTGAACGTATTTGACGCTAGTCGACTTGACTACTGTAAGTCGCTGTTGAACTTACTTAGAACTTACATACGTACATGTATATATATATATACATACATACATTATACATACATACATACATACATACATGTATACATATATACATAATTAACACCATTAACTCCGCCACTACAAAGCCAGTGGCAGGTCTTGTAGTTATCCGATGAATCTGTTCGCTTATTGATTAAGTTTTCGCTGTAAATGATTGTAACATCGTTTAGGTTGTCTTAGAGGTACATCATAGGAGAACAGACAATGCCTTCGACCTGCCGGTGTCTAGTGGCACAGTAGAGACAGTTGCATTTGTACCCTGGAAGAAAGGCAGCCGATTGGTTACAGAAATCTCCTTAGACACCTTTAGAACATTTTTAACAGTTGCTATATAAGCATAGAACACGGCGGTCGCTTGGGTAGGGCGCCCTCACAAGATACAATAATTATACAAGCTATATTTAGGTTCTGTGTCGGCCACTGCCTTTTAGGCGAGTAACTCCATAGCTGGATATCTTATCACAGAAGGTGCATCATAGACGTTATTAGCTGTATTATCTTATGTCGTTAAACAATGAAATCTAATGACATTTTAAAGTTCTGATTTGACACCTTCAAATGGTGTCTTTTAGCCACTATCGATTCATTTTCGCTGCACTGTATATGCATTGAATAATCGTCAACGGCCTTTGATGTAATACGACGACGTTAAGCTTTGTTCGTCGAAATAATAATAAACAGCGCTCTTTCAGACACCTTTAAAATGATGTCAAAAATCCTATATAAACCTAGCACACGTCTCTATTGGTGTCTTCGTTGGTCTACAATTTTTGTGTCAAGGGCACCGGCACTAATAATAATTATGTCGGTAAACAACAACCTTACCTTAGTCTTCCCGTGCAGGTATGCACATGGGTCGACGCATCTTCTCCACTTCTTCTGTCCACTGCCAACCTCCAGCGTTACCACTCCTGGGGTTTTCCCAAAGATCTTGGGTTTTTAGTCCGAAGTTTGGAAATGGGGTCTTTCATGGAGACCTTTGGTTTTTTGCTTGGCTTTTCTTAAACCCTATTTTTCATTAATTTAATCACTTTTTTGCAACGGTTTGGATGATCGAGGTCAACAAATAAATAAATAAATAAATGTCGCAATGTGCGTGCAAGCATGTGCTGTGACTACCTCCAACAGAAACGGTGGACTGACTTATATACTTGTGAGTGTGATAAAAGCTAACACTGTGCTAAAACTTTTACCACCTCTTGCTGCTTTGGACTTTGGCTGGCATAGTTGCTCGAAAGTAAGATAGGATATATAGAAAACTCATAACTACTAATAGGTTCGTGTAATATAGACAAAGGCCGTGTTGAACTGGACCAAATCTTCAACCTACCAGACACGAAAATAACCACGAAAGAAGCAAACGAAACTGATGGATTAAAGATATATATGAAAATGAACTGAACTATAATAATGAACTTTTAAGACTTCAACGGCCTTTGTAGCAATAGGATGTTAAACAATGGATTACTACTTCCGCTTGGTGAAAAAATACCGCTTGGTAAAAATATTAAACTCGGTGCCAGTCTCAAGCCTTGAAAAAGGAGGAGGGCGACGCCAATAATCTTTATTATTTTAAGCACCTTTGAAACCTTATCGACCAATGTTATATAACAATGGAAGACGCTAGCCGGTTGGTACTATGATGAAATTCTGGGCTTCATTTGATGCTTTCTTTCTAATGCATAACCAATCTCATAAAAACAATTATACTTTTAAACAACCTGATGACCTGACGGTTTGCCGAATTTATAGCTTCTGATAAAATCATTTTAAAGGTGTCGAATGAAGCCATGTATTTCATAATTATTAAGTCACAATTTATATTGAGCGACATCGAGTGTTTGTTATGACACAGCGTCGTTTAACATCAACTTATCAACCGTCCGATTTTTTATTTTAAATATACACGTTCGAAGTCAACTGCCCTGACTGCCACTAGATGATAGATAAAAGTACGACATTGAAATTTTTGACTATAGGACTCCATCTGTGGTGCGTGGTGGCTCAGTGGTAAGTTCGGCGCCTTGTGACCGGAGGGTTGCAGGTTCGAATCCCACTCTAGCCGCTGCGTACAGACCTTGGGCAAGTCCTTCACTCGCAATTGCTCGTGGCGCTTCGGCGTGAAAACTCCGACACAGTATCAAATGCTGTAGTCGGGAGCGCCTCTGAGTAGTAGTAGACTTCGAGAGGCGCTATAGACATATCCGGAATAAATAAAATAAATAAATAAAATATACATCTAGACCCCTCTAAATAGCTTCAACTCTGACCTATAAATATATCAATCCCGTTACGTAGGCATAGCCTTCGGCGTTGCGTGGCAGCAACACGATGGCAAGCAACTACACGGTGATTCAATGAAAAGTAAGCCAAACTTTATAAACAAATATTAAAACTTGAACTATATTTTATTAATAATATTTTCCAAATAAAAATATGCACATACTTACTTTTTTATTTTAATGACTTCCGGTTTTTATTTCCTACTAAAAAAGCAGACGATAATACGATAGAAAACATAAACAAGAAACTAGCAATTTCCGAAAAAATGCCTTTTAGTAAAGAAGATTTACACAATCATGATAAAAGGTTTGAGGGAATCCAAGAATTACAGCAGCCGTCAATTTCTACGAGAGTTTCCAGAAAAACATTGGACCAGATGCGGATTAGATAAATTGATTAGAAAAATTAGTGTAACAGGGTCAGTCGACAGCGTCATTGGTAGTGGGAGACGAAGGTCATCGCGCACTGAAGAAAACGTTGCTCTGATTCTGAGTCAAGAGGATGCTCCGAATACTCATAGAACAACACGTCAAATATCCAGAGAAACCGGAATTCATCGGTCCAGTGTTGTTCGAATAATCCAAAAAGACCTTCAACTCAAGTGCCTTAACCCTCAGGCTACCAAGGTTTTTTTGCGACATCGGCTACCAAGGGGGGGGGTGGTTACCACCCCCCCCCCCGGAATTTCGTGTTTGGTTTCAAATATCATATCATGTAATATAGCATTTGATTCAGCATTCATTTCTGAAAAGAATGGTATATTTAGTTGTAAAATATATGAATGCATCTCGAAATTATATAGTTTTTAACAAAGGCACCGGTCCATTTAACGATATCTGATATTATCCCACACAATTTGTACTGTTTAGATAAAAAAATATAAATGATGTGGGTTTTGAAAATGAACTATGTATCCAAGAATATTCTAAATATAATGAGGCTTAATTTTCATCAATACAAACTATTCCAAAGTTTGTTTTAGTTACAGGCAAAACCTAA
Source organism: Allolobophora icterica (assembly GCA_963556255.1). Classification (NCBI taxonomy): domain Eukaryota; kingdom Metazoa; phylum Annelida; class Clitellata; order Crassiclitellata; family Lumbricidae; genus Allolobophora; species Allolobophora icterica. The sequence goes on from OY744614.1 coordinate 10,205,808, forward strand.
AGGCGTGCAGCTATATCAACATGAAACAAGAAATTATGTAATTTTTCCCGGCAGTCAAATACGTCAGTGGTCCTTGCAGTTATTGCAAGTTACTTTTATTGTTTTGTGCGAATGCATCCTGCAAACCGGCTTCTTGAACACTTCACAGCACTGCTTTACTCTCTTAGCATTCTGCTTCAACTGTTTATAGCCCTTCCCCATACCCAACCGTATCGGTTTACGTTGTGATGTTGCATCAGTGATTTTCACACTGAAAAAGCGTATTATTATTTTTTATGATCACTTCCGGTTTCAAAAGACAAATAACTAAGTAAATATAGCCCTACATTCCCTCTAAATATAGCCCTACATTCCCTCTAAAGAATGACATAGTTGTTTCTCTTCCAGAAAGAATAATGAATACCTTTATAGTCGACACCAGCTAACAGCTGACGAGAGATATTCCTGATTTCAAAAGTGGTACCTAGGCTATATCGGGTATAACTTTTTTATGGTGTGGGATATCATCACGACTTTTACCTCAAAATGTGCGGAAATGGACCCACTACAGCTACCTAAAATGTCAAAATTATATTCCATGTGCTAAAAAAAATTTTGCAGAAAAACGTAGGGGGGGTGGTAACCACCCCCCCTTGGTAGCCCGAGGGTTAAGAAGAAGCCAGCACAGGAACTGACGGTTGTTGGAAGTGTGGAATGGTCTGGATCAGAGGATAATCGACGATGCTGTTGCCCAATGGCGCCAGCTCCTCCAGGCTTGCGTGCAAGCAGGAGGAGGACATTTTGAACATCTTATTTAATTAAATAATCAAACTATACTACTGAGAGAGTTTCTTCACAAAAATATTAAATACTGTTTTCATGTTAGAAGTACTTATATGAAAAAAAGTTTGGCTTACTTCTTATTGAATCACCGTGTATGTATGCTGATGCATGTTCACCAGAGTGCTGTTTGACAGCTGGTTATATTAAAGAATATACTTACTTACTTACTTACTTACTTACTTACTTACTTACTTTAAAACGTTGCTCTTCACAGTAACATATCAACCTGTCGCGTTCAAGCGCCATGTCACCTCCGGCAACGTAGTCTGGTACAAGGTATCCCATGCAGCAACGTAGATTAAAGGTAACTCTACATGTATCTGAAATTGGACCTGCCATAGTATGTTAGGCCTGGTGAAAAAGATAACCTCTGCTGCTCACCTTGTTTCTTCCGTGTAACTGTAAAATTGGGCAGCTTGTTTTTAAAACAAATTCCAGAGCATCACTTAGTACCAAAATTGTCCCCGATTCATGGAAAATAGACGCATTGTATAATAGACCTAATATGGTACCGGTACATATAATTATCACGCCTCTATGCATTGAGGCAGAAGTATGGTTTTCTAGGCCGAAAAAGCTACGCGTTGGTATGCATGGAAAGTGCTTATGGTCGCGATTACAGGAAAATACAGACACTAACATGCTGGCTGTCGGTTGGTGACAGACCTAAAGCTGTCTATATAGAAAGGAGGAGGGCGACGGTGACCACCTTCGTTATCGGTGACCACCTTCGTTATCGGTGACCACCTTCGTTATCGGTGACCACCTTCGTTATGACACAGCGTCGATGAGCAGAGACTACACAACCCTTTGTTATAGGGGTTTAAGAAAATGTTTCCTGCTGATGCTATATATATAGGCCTATTCTTTAATTGTGTTTAATCGCTTGAATAGCAGTTGCCTCGAGTGACCCTCAACGACAAGACTTCAAAAGAAAAATAAACAAGGGCAGAACAAGACTACACTGGATAGACAATATAAATAGGATATAACATCACTTGGACTGACACTAAGGTGACCAATGGACTTAACAAATGACAGAGGACAATGGAGTTCATTTATTCGTACCCATCACTGCCAAACTGCTGGTGTCAGGATATGATAATGATGATGATAATGCGTTTAATCGCTTTAATAGCCATTGTGTTGAGTCGGCGTAAGGTTGCCATCAACTACACTCAGTGCTTTTATTGGTCATCCAGAGGTGATGGGTCTCCAACTTTTTGTAAAGCAAAAACATAAGTTTTAATCTCTAACTGATATTCGCTTTTCGTCATTCTGATAAAATAAAAATGCACGAAACATGATGCGTATTATCGATTACTGCAACCAAAGATATATTAATGTTATGGGCCTCCACTTTTAGGTGGCGTATCTCATAGTTCAGGTGGCGGATCTCAAACCGGCGGGATCCGGTTGAATTTAACCACTGTCGTCACGTGATGTCATAAGTAAAATGGACATTAAATCCAATGTTTAGCGACATCTTGTTGATGTCAGTTCCGCAGACTCATCAGGTTGAAGTTCTAGATTAAATCAAGGTTAAGTTATGTCGATGTTCAGTGTTTAAACAATAAATAGATAATGCTGCATTAAATTATGGACTTTCCATATAATCTTCGTTTAATATTTTCAAACTGACAATTGCGCAGTATGATTACAAATCAGTAGGAACGGATGATCACAAGCTATTACAGGAGTCGAATTTAACTGTATACGGCAGCCATGCAAGGCGCCCATCACGTCCTACATCTCATTTTAACAACGCGCCATCTCGCGAATGATAGGCTGAGTGGACCTTTGAGAGGGTTGCGGAAGCGATCCCGCTATCTACTGCTCTTCACGCCAGTGATGTTACCACTACTTTATTTACCCCTCCTTAGTTCTATTTCATTATATTGTGTAATTTTTATGAAAGTTCATGACTAAATCCACGACGGAAGTTAACACCTTTAACAAATCGCCATTCTCAGCTACATATTTACCATTCGCGATCAATCCCTAGATGTTGTAATCAACTGCCGCCATTAACCCATTCCCGCCTGAATTGTTTTCTCGTGATGATGATGATGATGATGATGATGATGATGATGATGATGATGATGATGATGATGATGATGATGATGATGATGATGATGATGATGATGATGATGATGATGAGTTCTCTGCCCGAAGGCAGGTCCATTTGCTTTACGCCATCTGGGGATGAGATGAGTGAGGTTGCCTTCCTCACAGACAATTGTGGGTGAGCAACTTGTCCAAGGTCGCTACGCAGTGGCTTGAGGTAGATTCGAACCTGCGACCCTTCGGTTACAAGGCACAGAACATATCACTACACCACCTATTTTTTTTCGTAAAACGAGTAAATTGATGGGAATGGGATAACAAGTATTAAGGTCGACGTCAACTGAACCGACACCCACAAGATGTCCACAAGCAATAAATATTAAGCAATATGTACTCTGCAAAGAAGGTAAGGGTTGAAAGTAAGCAATCTGGTGATCTTGTGGTGTATGTGAAGGGTATTTCTGAGAATCTGGCATGCCCTAGAAACGCACGTAACATTCGGGATGCTGTAGTCAAGGATTTCGGGTTGGTAGATCGGATTCAGACAGCAGGAGAGTCCCTTAGGATCCTATGTAAGACAGAGGTACAGAAACAGGTGATTTTAAATTCTAAAACTCTCAGAAAATCAGGAAATGCAGCAATTGCTATAGAATGCAGTTTGCCTTATTCCAGGGGAAGCGAGAACAAGAACAAACAACATCGCAACAAGGCGGTCATCAATGGCGTTGACATCCAATTGACTGAGGATGACATACTGAGAGAAGTTCAGGACGCCCAGGTGAGTAAAGTGATAAGAATTTGCAAGAGATACAATGGTGTAAAAACGCCAACGAGCTCAGTGATAATGTTTTTTGATTGTGATATCATCCCTGATAAGGTTTGCGTTGGTTGGAGGTCTTACAAGGTTAGGGAATATATAGCCAGCCCTGTGAGATGCTATATATGCAGTCGCTTTCATCATAAGGCAGCTTCCTGCAAGGCCAAAAAACCTCGCTGTCCGAAGTGTTCGGAGGCCCATGATGTGAAGGACTGCAGGGTAAGTGAGGGTGGTTTTAAATGTGTTAATTGCTTGGGAAGTCATCCAACTTATGACAAAGAATGCCCCGAGTACAAAGAGGCTAAAATTGTAGCTAATCTAGCCCTAAAAAATAAAATGTCTTTCGCCGAGGTTGCTCGTCTGAGGAAATCGGAGGAAATTGACGCAGCGAGAAATCCACCGGCTCCAACCACAAAAGCCCATCCAAGGGAACCGCAGACAAGCACCCCAGCACTGCAAAGACAGCCTATCAAGAGACAACTAACTTTCAACCCTATGAAAACTCCTTCGAGGCGAGAGGCTCCTCTGATAAATTCAACTCCAGTCCAGGCAATCAACCGAACAACAGTGGAATCCGCCTCAAAGGTCACTCGAAACCCGACCAAGAAGAATGAGGCAAATGAAGGAGTCTCGAAAACAGGAGGAGATAACTTTATCACAAAGCAAGAACTGCTGATCAGGTTAGTTGGTTATCATGGCCACATCCTTAATATTGTGAAGTATTATGCTCCGGAACATATCCGAGCAGAAATGGTTAGTGATCTGGTATATGGAACTTATAAGTATTTTAGTGTAAACGTGGCTGAACTCTGTCCTTCGTTATCCTCTGGGAAAGTACCATCCCCTACACTACACTAGTTTAGCCTCTGATTCTTTAGCTTTGAAGTGCAATTGGAGTGTTTCGTCTAACTCCCTGGGCAGTGACCACTACCCTATCTTATTAGCATAGGCATACCTCCGGTCATAGTTCGAGAATTCGTGACTTTCGGTTTTAAAATTCGTAAAAATTCGCGAATTTTTGGTCTATTTTAAAATTCGTAAAAATTCGTTGGGCCATTGTTGGGCCTTTTTAACATTGACAGTGGCGTTTTGCAAAAACAGCGTAAACAACAACAAAAGTGCTGGCGTCATGATTTCTTGTGTTAAGCTTCTGCTTAGAATTTATTGCAAAATTCAATATAAAAGTTTATTAGGCTACGCAACGAGTTAATTTAGTTAAAATCTAATTTTTAAAGGTGAAAGAACATGGACCGGAGTGGAAGTTGGCTCTATGTAGTAATTTTGGAGGAGAAGGATATGGTAATCCAAAAATACAGTGTTGTTTTTGTGACAAGGAATTTGTTGGTTGTTCTGCCCGAATTCGGGAGCAGTTGGCAGTTGCAAGGCTAAAATACAGAAACCAGAGTCGAGTGGGAGCTGCAGTGGGCTGTTTCTGATCAAAATCAGAGGACGATGAAGTAGAAGACACAGCTCGGTGAACGGTGCCAACCCTTTTTAACCATGTTTGGTTGCAAGCTGTGTTAATGACTGACTGGTCACACTGGAGCTGGGGCACTGGTGGTTTTTCGTTCTGCTGAATGAAACTCACAGTCATACACCCCAACTATGAAAGAAATCGAAGTTCAAGACTTCATGTAGAACAGTAACTGAATATCAGTACTATTGTCTTGCTAGTCAGCTATCTTTTACGGCTGATTGATTGATTGCCTATGCCATTGACATTTACTTGCTTAAAAAGGGTGAAAAGTAAACAAATAACAAAATTCGTTGCCATGGCAAAGAATTCTATTATTTTATTATTTCACGAATTTTAACGAATTTTAAAACTGTAGTTTTAAAATTCGTTAAAATTCGTGAATTTTTAAAATTCTTAAAATTCGTAAAATGCGAATTCTCGAACTATGCCTCCGGTGAACTTAGCGATTGAACGCGACTGGTAAATATGTAGCAGAGAGTATCAGCATTTTAAAGGTGTCTAACTGGTGCAGTGGAATTAATGTCAGTTGTACTAACGACTTTGTCGTTGACTGCAGCTTCACGGCGACTCAACGCAATTGTTATCAAAGCGATTAAACGCATTATCATTATCATCAATTCCTTCCTGCAGCTGTTTCTTGCCGAAGGGTACGAATAAACGAACTCCATTGTCCTCGGTCATTTGTCAAGTATATTGCTTCCCTTAGTGTTAGTCCAAGTGATGTTATGTCCTCATTTATATTATCCATCCTGGGACCATCCAGCGTATAGTCTTGGTCTGCCTTTGTGTCTTTTTCCATAGAAATCTTGTTCAACGCAATTGCAGAATAGATAGCATCTGCAGGAATTATTTTCTTAGACTGCGATTGTGCTTAGCATCTGCTTTCCAGGAGTCGCTTTCTTGACCTAAGCAGGGTCTTCTATGAAGCCACGTAACTCTATCCGGCAAAACTTTTTCAACTGAAAGCAATTCCAATCCATAGAGACACGATAGGTCTACCTGCGGACCATCACACTAAGTCTATACAATGCGTCTACTTTCCAGGTTCGCAAACTTATGCACATCCCATTCATAGGAATTCTTCGCTTTTGTGGCCTATGAAGAACCTCATGTGTCCGTGTGGCTCCTTCCATCTATCGCGTTGACAGTTTCGATTGCAGCTTCGGTTGCGGTTTCAGTTGCAGTTTCTTTTCAGTTTTAGCTACCGTTTGATTTGCGGTTGCGTAATGCATGTAATATATATATTAAAATATCATATTATATATGGAGAGAGAGACACACACACAGAAAGCGTGAGTGACTGAGTGAGTGAGAAAGAGACAAAGAAAGAGAGAGAGACAAAGACAAAGACAGAGAGAGAAGGTTTCTGGTTTGTCTGTCTGTGTGTTATTGGGACTCGATACTTTTATCTGACCCTGGTCGTTGATCATCTGTTGTACCAATCGACAAAACGTTGCAAGAGCATTTTAAGACCAAAGGCCATAGTGCGCCGCTCTTAAAAACCTTCAGGTGTAACAAACAGTTACAAGGACCAGATTGAGGATCTACCGGAACCTGCCAGAGTTTGCATCGGAACTTGCATCGAGTTTAATCAGGAACTTCGCCTTCCCGACCTCATCAATTAAAGCTTCCACTCTGGGCACAGGGAGGGACCTGGTAATGTCAACGAGTTTAGTTCACGGAAATGGTTACACAACCGAATAGAGCCGTCACAAGAACATGGGTGCGGACCAAGGCGGCCTCTTCAACAATCCCAGCCTTACTGAGATTCTGGTAAATATATAGTGAGAATGGCTGCGTTTTAAGGGGATGTATTACTGCAATCGTGGATTTCATCCAGCATTGCTTAATATTTAGCGATTCATTGCGGATGTCAGTTACGTTGAATTCCATCTTACGCTTCATATAATAACACCTCTTTATGCAAGCAGATATTTACGACCTACGATGGAACGCGATTGGTAGATATGTAGCTGAGAATAGTTATCTTTAAAAGGTGTCTAACTGGAGTCGTTGATTTTATGTAGCATTTCTTAGTCTTTAGCGATATCCCGATATCTTTAAGATGTCAGTCCCGTTAACGTCGACCTAACCTTACACAGGATACTCGTATTAATTAATAATTCATTGATTGGTTGGTTAGCTGCTGTTTAACGACATTGTTTCGTAACATTTCATACCGCAATTGAAACGAAGCTTTATTTTGTGATTAACGACATCTCCTGGATGTCCGTTCAGTTTCCGACGACCTTACCTTTAAGCAGCGATTAAACATGATTGACGAATATCTATAGGCCTACCTGGGAATGAAAGCGTTTAAAATGTGTCTAAAATGGAGCAGTGGATTTCATGTATTAATTTAAATTTTTGCACTAACGACCTCTTTCGACTGCCAGGGTCGTGGACGCGAATTGAACCCAACGGAGATTTGAAGGAATTGCTATCCAAGCGACTGAACGATTGGTAAATACATAGGCGTAATTTGTCGGGGATACTAGGTGTACCCGTGTCCCCCGTTTTGGACTGGAGTGCACACCCCCACTTTTTAAACAATGACAATCAATATTTTATTATTTTGCATTCCGTCTTAACTTGTCGAAAACCAATCCCAGGAATTTTGCCGTTTTCTCAAGCTTTATAGGCTTCTTACAAAACTTGAAGTCGATATTCAGTTTAATTTATGTAAGAGTGTGGGTACGTGTAGCATGTCGTACGCTCTTTCGAAGTCAATGATTGAACGCGACTGATGAACACGTATCTGAAATGGCCGCGTTTTAACGATGTCTAAATGGAACTGTGGGTTTCATTTTATGTAGCATCAGTTAGTTATGGGTCTCAGTTACGTTGAAGTTGATCCTACTCTTCAGACCTCATATTCATGAAGGCAGGTAGCGATTGAACGCTATTGGCAAATATGTAAGTGAAAATGACAGCGTATTAAAGGTGTCTAACTGTAGACGTGGATTTGTTGAACCATTATTTAGTGTTTTGCGACATCTTGTGTGTTAACGTCGGCATTAATCTACATAGAGTGGAAGTTGTTTGAAGCTAGCAATTGAAGGCGATGGCAGATATGTAACACATAGTGGCGGGTTTTAAAGGTGTGTAATTTAAACCATGGTGTTATGTATCAGCATTAATGTTTAGCGCCTTCTTGTGGATGTCTGTTCAGTTGACGACGACCTTACTTTCAGCAAAGACTGATGTTGAGGAAGAATCTGGCGATTAAACTCCATTGAAGCATATCTATACCTGCAAATGAAAGCGTTTAAAAGGTGTTTAAAATGGTTGAAGTGGATATTATGTATCTCATTCCCTTCGCTATTGTAGTGCAATCTGCCATCGTAAAATGAATTTGTCCTCATCCATCTGCGGGATAGTAAAATCCATGAGATTGAATTCGGAATCTAAAAGCTCCATTCTTCTGAACCCTTCGGCAATCAGGATGCGTCCATTCATGTCTGCACTACAAACACCCTTAAATGTGTTAAGTGACGACTGGTATTGGCGTAGAATAGTGCCATCCATATCGACCTCCGTTAATTTTGCCTGCCTTTGGTCGTTTAATGAAACCAGGACAAAGTTTCCATTTGATTTTGGAATTATTTGGTAGCATCCAAACTCTCCAAACATATCTGGAGACAACGTCATTTCATGTTGCAAGGAACCATTCGCATTATATATGCTCATTATGTATTGTCTATCTTGGTCCCTTCTTGCAAGGATTAAGTCACCATCAGCAGTCACAGATAAAGTTTAATTTAGATTTGACATATCACTGATATCAGGTGATACAGTGAACTGGTGTTCACCTTCCGTAGTGCGTAGGATTGTAGGGCCTAATGTTATCATCACATTTTCCAGAGTCCAAGATATACAGGCAGTTGATGTCTTGCATTGGCTTCCTGACTCCGCTCATATCACTTCAAGATCATAACACTTGTCTATGGGGCCTAGCTCCAGCCTATATCTTTGTGACCTGATGAGAAAATCTCTGTCCTTCTTCTCATTGACCTCTACGTTGTCTTGATCTTTTTCGTTCCTCTGGTGAGGTCTGTCCTGACTCAGTCTCGCTCTAGAGCTGTCGTGGGCCTATCCCTATGGAACGCCCTTCCATTGAACTTCTATACACCGTTGTATTGTATGGCATTGTATTGTACTGTATATAAAATTTGATATTTGAGTCCACGCCTGGGTTTAAACACCTTTAAAACAGTGTCATTCTCAGGTACATATTCATCAGTCGCTTTTAATCGCTAGGTCTATGTTGAGGGTTGTTCATCAAGAATAAGATCAATTTCAACGTAACTGACACCACGAAGAGGCCGTTAATCACTAAAATTACTACATAAGATTCAAGAAAGCAGTTTTGCACCCTCTTTACAAAGCTGTCATTCTCAGATACATGGTCACGAAGGGCGTTAGTAAAAACTGGGGGGTTATCAATTTCTTCTCCACTTTCGCATTTTGCAAGGAGACCCTTTCGGACACGTTACGCTGTCAGTAACTTGTTATGAAACGCTGATGAGCTTACCTACATAAAGGCAATTTCATCGTCTATATATTGTCATCTTGTAGTTTTCGCTTCAGAATAAATTTATCCAAAAATCCGAACACGACGTGTATCAGTCAAAATTAGCGACGTCTTCATTGCTTAAATTATGTAACAAAGGGAGCTTTCTTCAGCTAGACATATCGGATATATTTAACCAGTTATTCATTCTGAGATTGTGAGGGACTGAGGAGTTAGGAGTCATATAAGGCCAAAAAATATGAGTGTAGGTCCATATACGGATTTGTGATTGATGAAGGATATAGAACCTTGCGCTTTGACCTACATCTCCAAATCCATATATTACAAAGATGACAACCGTAATATAAGGCGGAGAGTGAGGGTGATGTCAGATCTTTCCAAAAAGAGTGTAGCCGTGGCCCATATCTGTGGCGCCTGCGACCTGCAAGCCGGAGGTCAGTCTGTCCAGTGACCTGTGTGACTAAGTCTGCCTGTCTGTTGGGTGACCTGTATGGCTGTCTGACTGCTTGTGACTCCGTTCGTCTGGTTCTGGGTTTACCTGTGTACCTAAGTACTTTCGTACTTCTTTGGTATATAATCCTGACTTTGTCAAAATACACGAAGCAAGGCGGATACTAATATTGATTAGTATTGCTTAAAAAGTGGGGGGTGCAGTATCCCAGTCCACAAGTGGGAGTACCCCTGCATTGTTTACTGTTTAACGACATCTTTTAGATGTCAGTTTCGTTGAAGTCAACCTTACCCTTCATAAGTTCATATAACACCTCTTCGTATGACTGATGGTTCGTCATGTAGCAACTGAACGCTGTTGGTAAATATATAGCCATGAATGGCTGCTTTAAAAGGTGTCTAACCGGAGTCGTTGATCTGTGTAGCATTGTTTATTGCTTAGCGACATCTTGTGGATGTCTGTCCCGATAACGTCGACCTAACCATACATAGGATACTTGCATTAATTAATAATTAATCGATTGGTTTGTTAGTTGTTTGCTAACGACATTGTTCCATGAAAAAGATGACTAGCGTCTCCGTCCTCCTTTCTTAGCGATTTAACGTCATGATTGGTGAATATGTAGTTGAGAATGGCTGCGTTTAAAAGTGAGTGCATATTTGGTGTCGTGGATCTTACGTAATACTACTTAGTGTGTAGCGACATCTTGTGGATTCCAGTTACGTTGAAGTCGATCTTACGCTTCACTGACCGTCACACATATAAACCTAGCGATTGAACGAGATTGGAAAAAATATGTGTCTGACAACGCCCTCCTTTTAAACTGGAGTCGTGGATTTTATGTAGCAGTATTTAGTGCTTAGCGACATCTTGTGAATGTCAGTTGCGTGGACGGCGATCTTACCTTTCACAGGTAGAGAAGAAATCCGTGGTAACGATTATGATTAGTGCATTCTTGATGAAACAGAGCGTTAAGTTTTACAAGTTATTTCCAGAATTTTATTGAAGTTGCAAGCCTTAACAAGACCAACGTCTTTGAGGCAATTCTACCGTGCCACTCCTAACTTCAAAGTAATTAAAACACCTGCGAGAAGAATTTAAATAAAGTTAAGATCAAGTGCAGTCCATTTTGTTACGTGCATAAGTGTTCTGAGCCAGCCACTCGTGTTGGATGGATGGATAGACGGATGGATAGATGGACGGATGGATGGATGGATGGCTGGATGGATTGACAGATGGCTGGGGATGGATGGATGGATGGATGGATGGATGGATGGATGGATGGATGGATGGATGGATGGATGGATGGATGGATGGATGGATGGATGGATGGATGTAGGGATGGACGGACGGACGGACGGACGGACGGACGGACGGACGGATGGATGGATGTATAGTTGGATCCAGCGTTTAACGACATCTTATACTGTAGCAACAGAAGCTAACCTACATAACAAAATAGTTCTTTAGTAAACCTAGCGATTGAGCGTGACTGGTCTATATGTAGCTGAGAATGCTAGCATTTTAAAGGTGTCAAACTGGCGCAGTGGAATTAATGTCAGTTGTACTAGCGACATCTCGTGACCGACAGTGTCGTTGACGGCAGCCTTACGGCGACTCAACACACTTGTTATCAAAGCAATTAAATGTATTGTGATAATCATCATCAGTTTCCTGACGTCAGCAGTTCGGCAGAGATGGGTACGAATAAATGAACACCACTGTCCTCGATCATTTGTCAAGTCTATTGTTTCCATTAGTGTTAGTCCGAGTGATGTTATGTTCTGATTGTTCTCATTTATACTATATCTATCCGGCGTAATCTTGTTCTGCCCTTGTGTCTTTCCTTAGAAATCTTGTGAAACGGAATGAAAGAACTTAATGCATCGGAATGAAAATTTTTCTTAAACTTCTATTACAGATGGTTGTGTAGTTTCAGTTCAACGACAGCTTTAGAACTGGTACTAAACGGCAAAGTGGCCTGGATGTTATATAGCAATATTTAGTGTCCATCAATGTATTATAGGTTTCAATCGCGTTGACGTCGACCGTAACGTAAGCCTAGAAGTTTTTCACACTAATCAGGGCACAAGGTTATTCACGAGCATTGGATATAAAAAAACAAAGCGACTGAACGCGATTGCTGGACATGTAGCTGAAAAGGGCAGTGGGGTTTCAAAAGGGATGTATAACAACAATTGTGCAGCCAACTCAGCTATAACTAGTACATTGACCGTACGCTGTCGGTGAGAAGATGAGACGGTGAGGAAGAGGACTGGCCATTCTCTCATCTGCCGAAGCTAAGAAAATGAAGTCGCCAGCACTTCATACCCATGAGTGCTTCTGAGGTTAGATCAAGGAACTTTTCATCATCATCGTCATTTACAGTTTGGCGACATATTACGCTTCATACAAAGAACTTATCCAGCATACCTAGCGATTGAACGCGATTTGTGAATATGTAGCCGAGATTGGCCGATTGTTAAAGGTGTCAAACATCAGTCATGGCGTTAATCAAAAACTTCAATATACAATACAACAGGTGAGAATTAACGATGGTGGGGGCTCAACCCCAGTCTTTCTTAGAGCTCCATCCCGTTATTTCTTCATTGCACACCCAAGGGGGTCGTTTCCAACCCCAGTTGTGCCAGTGTGATTGTATTGTGTTACCTGCGTTGCTAAGTCCTTAAGAACACACGTTTCAAATAGTTAGTTACTCCGCTATTGAAAAGAAATTGTTATTCTAAAAAACTTAGGGGCATTCCTTAAAGACACACACACACACACACACACACACACACACACACACACACACACACACACACACACACACACACACACACACACACACACACACACACACACACACACACACACACACACACACACACACACACACACACACACACACACACACACACACACACACACACACACACACACACACACACACACACACACACACACACACACACACACACACACACACACACACACACACACACACACACACACACACACACACACACACACACACACACACGCACGCACGCACGCACGCACACACACACGCACGCACACTCACACACACACACACACACACACACACAAACACACACACACACGCGCACACACATGATTAAATTTCTGTTAGTTTATATAGGGTGACACGAAAGTTCGTTCACCGTTTTCAAACTTAAATATCTGGGTCAATTTGATTCAGATTTCGGAAATATTTTTCCAGCGTATGCAGGACTCACATATGATCCAAGAATGCAGTTACACAAACTCTTTAAGACGCCGTCATTCTCCATATTCACCATTCGCGATCAATCGTTCGATTTTTCTCATCACAACAAGTGAAGCGTTAGATCGACTTCAACGTAACCGCAGTCTTGTCAAGACCTTGACCCTCAAGACCTTGAACCTCAAGACTAAGACCAAGGACAAGACTTTAAACCTCATAAAGCAAGACCAAGACTTAGAACTTCAAAACAAAGGCCAAGACTTTGAACCTCAAGACCAAGAACGAGACCAAGAAACAAAAAAACCACAATCATAATCCACACTTCTATTCCTTACTAAAAATTGTCAAGTCGGACTACTCGCTATTTTAATGAAAACATGAGTCTTATTTTATTCAAGCAAAACAACTCGGTTCTTGTCGGTCAATTCACCGCCACAGTTTACCACCATATATGACCGTATATTCCCCTATATTTACTCACGGGTTTTCAGTGACGTCAGAAGAGAGGAGTTATATAGCGAAGTAGGGTCGTTTAGGGCTCAGGGTAAGCGAAAGTAGGGTCGTTTAGGGCTCAGGGTAAGCGAAAGTAGGGTCGTTTAGGGCTCAGTGTTAGGGCTGTTGTTGTCGATGTAATGTTGCTCGATGATGGAATTCAGGGTTAGTGTAATGATGGTAGCTTAGTGAGATTCAGGGTTAATGTAAGGGCGGGATTTTAATGAAAGCCAGGTTTAAGGTTGCGAAGAATTCCCGTATCACAGTCACATCATGTCCGCGGGCAAAATCCCCCAGTCTGTGTAGCATGTGTGTGGCGGTGAATTAACCGACAAGTACCAACAACTCTAAATACAGACTGCAGAGAATACCGTAATTCGTATTTACAAAAATCCTTAATGAGAAATGTTATTCCAAATGCCTGTTGCATTTTATAAAAGAGGTCGCTAATCCCTAAATAATGTTGCATTAAATAACATGAACTTATATACACAGTTGTATTGTATATGGAACTTAATGATTAAATTGACGACTGAAGTTAGACACCTTTAAAACACAGCCATTTTCAGCTACATATTCACATGTAGCGTTCAATCGCCGGATTCGCAGCAACAAACCGAGTGATGTTTAAGATCGACTTCAACGTAACTGACATCCACAAGATGTCGTTAAACACTAAAATCACTACTGCCTAAGAACCAAGAATGCAGTTATACATCCCATTTAGAATGCCGCCATTCTTAGCATTCAAAGCCTGTCTGTCGATCTGTCTGTCTGTCTGTCTGTCTGTCTGTCTGTCTGTCTGTCTGTCTGTCTGTCTCCTTCTCTCCCTCTCTCTCTTTCTTTTTCTAGGTCGTAGTCCAGCACTTAGTTATAGCGTTGTTAACAGAGGAGGGCCACGGGATCTTCGCTCGGGATCTTCACGGGATCTTCGCTCGGGAACTTCACGGGGCCTCGCTGTGCTTTTGAGCCAAATTGGCCACAATACCTTCTTTTCGCACATGACCCAAAGGGGCCACGGGGCATTCGCTCCGCGTTTGAACCAAAGCAATGCAATATCTTCGCTGCCTAAGTTAGGATGTGGTTAAACTCATCGCACGAATTTTATGGATTTGTAGTAGTTTCAGTTTACCGACAGTGTGTATAACAAAGATCATTGGCGTCGCCCTCCTCTATGATCGAGACCTGGGACTGGCACTACCAGAGTACGAGCAGTGGCGGAGTTAAAGGAATCGAACGAGATTTGTGGATACGTAGCGGTGAAATAACGCGTTTTGAAGGTGTCTAAATGCAGTCGTGGATTTAATGCAGCAGCATTTAGAGTTAGCGACATCTTGGGGTTAACGTCGACATTAACCTACATAGGAGAAACAGTCTAGCGATTGAACACGACAGGTTAATTTTTAATATGTAGCTAAGGTTGGTTGCGTTTTAGAGGTGCTTAGCTGCAGTCGTCAATTTAATGTAACAGTATTTACAGTTTAGCGACATCTTTTAGGTTAACGTCGACCTTGCCCTACATGAGCTCTTGGTTCCTCGTGCAACCACTGCAACTAGGCAGCGTCGTGCTTTCTCTGTGGTCGACCCTCCATCTGGAATCAACTCCCATAGAAGATACGCCTGTTGCCTAAGAGTAGTTCGCTTATGTTTTATAAGTTACTTAAGCCCCGTTTATATTGCCGTGGTTGGGATGGGAGCACTTCTGAGTTGGTAACTTGAGGGGGCGCTATATTAAATTTTCAAAATGAATGAATGAATGAGTATTAGATTAAGGCGCGGATCTAGGCCTAGCGATTGACGTCGACAGAAATAATGCTGGCATATTGAACGCGATTGGTAAATATGTAACTGAGAATGGTTGCTTTTAAAACGTGTGTAACTGGAGCCGTGGATTTTTTTTAGCATTGTTTACTAAGTGTTTGACGACATCTTGTGGATACCAGTTACGTTGAACTCATCCCCATGAGACCCAATCCTGATCAACCTGCTGATTGAACAGTCTGGTGACTTCTATAGCTGAGAATGGCTAATTTAAAAAGGTGTCTAACTGGAGCCATGGATTGTTTCGTCGTCTAGCGATTCTTTGTTGTTTATTGTAATTTGGGGAGCACTCGTGACCAAGATGATGGCCCCCTAACACGGTATACAAGTATGCATGATGTCAAAATAATATTGCCTCTAAAAACATAAAACCTTTCTAACTGCCATGAATTCAAGAGAATAACATTTTATTACCTCAGGGCTATCTTTCTTACCTATAACCTCTCTAAGTTCCATATCGGTGCCTGCGTGGGGGACGTGCCAGGAATTCAAGAGCATAAAATTTTATTACCTCATGGTTATCTTTCTTACTTATAGCCTATCCAAGTTCCATATTGGTGTTTGTGGGGGGACGTGCCAGGGCGGTGTGTCGGAGATCATTTGCCCTTCTATTTCATTTTCAAGGGTCCCCAGATATTCCTTAACAATTGTGCTCATTGGTTCGGCTCCTAATTTGAAATTTCCATACTGAGTTTCCCATGAATCTGCTATAATTGATTTAGCTGGATTGCTTTGGGATGTCTGTAGTTTAATGACGTATTGTAGCTGCAGTTTATGCCTCCTTAAGGAAAGAGGTATCTCACCGCATTCTTGTTGGAGGGCATGGGAGGGGTGGATTTCATTGCTCCACAGCAGATTCGGAGACAGGTTGATTGGATAATGTCAAGTTGCTTTAGAAGTCGTTTGCTCGCTGTATACAAAACCTGACAACCATAATCCAGTCTATACCTGATAAGAGTTCTGTAGATTGTTAATAGAGATCTTTTGCTGGCACCCCATTTCTGGCCTGTAAGACTCCTTAACAGATTTATTTTGCATTTGCTTTTATTTACTAAGTGTTGAATATGTTCTTTCCAGGTGAGTCTGGAATAAAAAATTAATCCAAGGAATATAGCTTTATCCACAATTTGAACAGTTTTATCGTTAATTTTGATATTTTTTTAAATTAGAATACTTTGCTACATTTTTCTTGTGAATAATTATCATTATGACAGTTTTATCTTAATTTATTTTTTAAAACCTTTCTTAGGTGCATTAAGCACATCTATCAGCGCACCACTGACTCAACAGCTAGAGCAAATGCCCTCAATACCCACAAATAGATACCATCAACTCAACACTGCTGAAAAAATTATTATTCCTCACTCATCCATTCCAGCTCCTCCAACTCAAGACATCTCTGGAGAACTGTCAACTCTCTACTTCATTGCAAATCTTCCTCACGACCTCACCACTGCCTAGCTCCCTTCCCTCCCTTCTGTCGCTGACACCTTCTGTTCATTTTTCTCTGATAGAATCTCATCCCTTCCCTTCGCTTCACATTACAATAATCTTCTAGACCCATACTTTCCCTTGCCTCCACCAGCTCTGATTCACTCCCTCTCTCTCAACCCTACACCTCCTGACTCTCAGTCATCGCTTTCAATTCTCTCTCCTGCCTCCGAAGCAAAACTATCACTCATAAATTCCCATCCAACAAGCAATGCGAACTTGATCCTATCCCCTTGTAAGCACTCTCTAGTCATTTCCCCTTCTTAAAAATGCAAATCAGTTCGAGATCCTGTGATGTGTCGTAGTTCAGAGCTTATTTGTCCAGAAATCTCTTGCGTGTGCAGACCGCTTTCGGCTGACATCCAAAATATCAGCGTACTGTTTCCAGAATGCAGTAGGCCTATAGCGAGATCTGCTCTAGCCTCTACTTGTGTGCCCTGGGGCACACAAGTAGTTCATAGTAGTTCAGGAAAGTTCATAGACTGATGGCCAGCGACAGTAAGAATTGACGAAAGCTGTTCGGACAACGTCTTTGCTGTCAACGAGGCATTTTGAATGTACGTCGGCCATTTTTGCGTGATTATAACGGTCGCATATGGATTATCGGGCCATTCACTGAATGATGTGGTAAGTGCAACCACAGTTTCACGGTTGTTGTATGCGGCACCGGCGTGGTGGAGCTACGTGGGAGGAATGGGTCGGACACGTCTTCAGGCAACAATGCGAAGATTGGTCCGGTCTCGATATTTACCGGAATCCTATCTTACTTTCGAGCAACTCTGCCAGAGAGCTGATTGTAATCTCTTCTCAGCCATCATAACTAACCCAACACATGTTCTACATCAGTTATTACCTCCAGAGAAAGCTGTTGTATACTCACTGCGCCCCAGGGCACACAATAGAATTATACCTGATGCTGACTCTTTAGCTCGCAAAACCTTTGTCATTCGAATGTTTGATGCTTAAATTAATATTATTAACTATGTACACCAAAATGCGGTTAACAGTTGGTTTTGAATAAAGGATATACTTACTAACTTACTTACTTATATCGTTAGCGTACGATAAAAAGGGTGTGTAAAACTTAAGTAACCATGCTCGACTATTTGGAAGTCCGGTTCATAAGCGAAGTAAATAATAAAAATCCGAAACACTGAGATATAAAAACAAAATATGAGACGCAATAAACTTGAAAATTTACAGAAAATACTGAGGTTTTTCAACGCATAAAATCCTTGAGCGTACACCTTAGCCACCTGGCGACTAACTTTCTGACAAATTAATCTTACAATGTTTGTACAAATTCAGTCTCTAAGTCCTTATTTCTCCGACCTCTTTTTTATGCAGACTCATTTTTTACGTGTAAGATGCATGCTAAGCTTTATAATAATACACAGATTCATTCCTCCGCGTTTCCATAAAGTATATTACGTTTGTAGATTATGGACTGCTATGCGATCTCCATTTAGTGATTGAACGCTATAGGTGAATATGTATCCAAGAATGACCCGATTTTAAAGGTGTCTAAATGGAACCGTGAGTTTTAGGTTGAAATGAGAATTATTTAGTGTTTATCGATATCATGTGCGTGTCAGCTCCGTTGATGACGACCTATCAGATAATTGTAGAAACTTTGGCGATTAATCTGGGAATGAATCGTTTTAAAGTTGTCCAACTGAAGCAGTGGATTTCAGGTATTAATGTCAATTGTTCCAAGCACATCTTGTGACGAGCAATGTCTTTGACGAAAACCCTACGAAATTGCGACTGCAGCTGAGGATGCGGGTGAGGATCGGCTGAGGATGCCGCTGAAGATGCGACTGCGGCTAAGGATGCGGTTGAGGATGCGGTTGAGGATATGGATGCGGCTGAGGATGAGGATGAGGAAACAACGTCAGCCATTTGACCAGAACGGTTGCTATGGCGACGACTAAGACGATTTGCATAATAATAATAATGATAATAATAATGATAATGGTGTTAATGATAAAATAATAATAACAACAACAACAACAAGATGTTGTTCCGTATCACTTTTATTCTCTTACGAGCATTTGTATTTACTTTCGGTGAAATTGCAACAACAACGGTGATAAAACAACGACAAAAATGATATCGGTTATGATGATGATCGCAGTTGAGATTCCAAATTGCCAAAGGGATAAGATAGAAATCTAGGGGAACAAAGAAGGCGAGTATAGAGGAAGGGAATGTTGAAGGGGTGAAGCCAGAAGGGAAGTAGGCAGCGAGGAAGAGGAAGAGATAATAAGAGGCGTTTAAAACGTTTAAAACGTTGATCTTATTACCGACGCTGGCCTAATCCGACGTTGGCCTTATTACCTAAGTTGGCCTTTTACCTACGACGACCTAACTACCTAACTACATATTATGCTGGCCTAATTACTGACGTTGATCTTATTACCTGCATTAGCCTTATTACCGGCATTGGCTTATTACATACGTTGCATAGGGGGTGGAAATGGGGTGGTGTACGTCTCCAAAAGCCTCTACCACCCAAATACCCACACGCCACCTTCACAGTTTTATCTTCATTTATTTTAAAACCCCAGTTATTGCATCACTTAGCCTACTGGTTGCATTGATTTCCTTCTGTAACTCACTGAATATAAAAGTGAGATTTCTTCCTGATCTCCATGATACAGCACTGTCATCTGCATATAACGAACACATCGTTTTGTCTTCATTGCCAGATGGTATATCATTTATCATCAACTGAAATAAAATAGGCGATATAACGCTACGCTGTGGTGTATTATTTTGTAGTAGAAATTTCTCTGATAGCGTGTTGCCTATTTTCACTCTTAAACTACGATCTGTTAAGAAATCATTTATCCAGTTATAAATATTTCCTGTTATTCCCATATTTCTTAGCTTGAATAGAAGTCCGTCTTTCCACAGCATATCATACGCTCTGCTGAAATCTATAAAAACTCCTACAGTGAAACCTTAATTGTTAATGGACTTATTTATACTATCATGTAGGCGACTCAATTGGTCTAAAGTAGATCGGGCTTTCCTATAACCAGATTGCGCTTTATTAAATAGATTATTTCTCTCTAAAAACCACACCAGTCGATTAGTTATCATCCGTTCCATTATTTTACATAGGACGGGGGTGAGAGATATGGGTCGGTATGACTGAGGTTTTGAAGCATCAGTTCCTGGCTTTAGGATTGGGAGTACTATAGCTTCTTTCCATTCAGAGATGATTTGACCGCTAATCCACAGTGTATTATAAAAATCCAAAAATATTTCTAAACTAGACTTCGAGGGGTGTTTTATCATTTCATAGGAGCGATTGAACGCGACTGGTGAATATGTCGCTGAGAATGGTGACTTTTTAAAGGTGTCTAACCTATTTCGTGGATTTAATCATGAACTTCTGTACAACGATGCAATGCAATACAATGCAACTGTATATAGAAGTTCATAATTTAATGCAGCATTAAACATTGCTTAGCGACATCTTGTGGTGCCAGATCCGGTAACGTCGACATTGCCCTACCAATAATCCCTTTCTTTTGCGGCGCCTTGCATGGCTTCCAAAACGGAACGGTGCCAGTCGCATCGTCAGAGTATGGATCGGATAAAAAAGAGGCGGAAACGTGAATGGTTTTGTAGCAATTAGATGTCGCAAAACAATGAAAATTCGCGTAGTAGCGAAGAACAATGCTAGATAATCAGAAGGCCTAGTTGATTTTAATAAGCAACTAGGCTAATTATTTAAAACTGGTCTTCGCTATATTCCTCATCATTTCCGGCGACAGTTGATTTTCTAAGGCATACTAGATGTGGCTACTGACAATGTTATATTATAAAAAATTAATTAATTAAAAAACCGGACTCGGACCTCTTTTGGACTGCTCTATGGAAACCCCCTCTGATTTGAATAGGCTGGTGCCTTGCGCTTGGCCTTCGAGTAGCGCTTTAGAAGTTTGGAGATCACGATTACGATATATTATAGCAATTATAATTAAAATTATATACGCGGACTTGCATGTAGATTGAGGTCGACGTCGTCGCAATTGACTTTCACAAGATGTCTCTAAACACTAAGCATTGCGACATAGAAGACACGGTTCCACCCTTTAAAACGCAGCCATTCTCAGCTACATGCTCACCAACGTAACTGATATCAACAAGATGTCAGTAAACATTAAATACAACGACATAACATTATTCAAGCTACATATTCGGGTGGTACCAGTCCAAAGTCTAGATAGAACTTGTTTTGTTTCGCTGTTCGGTAATGGACTGCTATATATCAATTACTTATCTATCTATTCATTTGTCTCTTCATATTTACACCTCACTTAAAAATTGTACTTTTGTGTAATTGTACCTACAGGTGGACCATCTGTAGGTACAATTGTTGCTATAAGATGTCGTTAAACTCTGGATCCATCCATCCAATCGCTAGCTACACGCAGGCAGCTTCTGTCTTGTACTAGTATTAAGGGCGACGTCAACTGAACGGACAGCCATATGATGTGGGTGGACTCAGACTACTGTATCATGATTCAATGAAGATTGGCGTGGCCCTCCTCCTTAGACCAGTATTTGGACTGGCACCAACTGAAATTAAAAATGGGTTGTGCATTAGTATTTATAGCTTGTGGGTATCGGTTCAGTTGACGTCGACCTTAATACTTGTATAAGACAGCGATTGTTTGGAACACCTGGCTATTGATCGCGACTGGTGAATATGTTGCTGAGTTTGGCACCTTTTAAAAGTGTCTAACCTATTTCGTGGATTTATTCATGAACTTCCATAAAATGATGCAATGCAATACAATACAACTGTATATAGAAGTTCATGATTTAATGCAGAATCATATTTTGTTTAGCGACATCTTGTGGGTGTCAGACCCGTAAACGTCGACCTTGCCCTACAAATAACCCCACTCTAAGGCGACGCCTTTTATGGCAGACAAAACGTGTGTTTAATTAAGATCTTGATCTTGACCGAAGCATCCGAATGGAGGCGGCTGGTATTCTGGGCTGCTCGAGATCAACAGAAACGTGAAAGGCGAAATCAACTAAAGTACAATGGACATTAATGCATGATAATCACTGCTTCCATTGGACACCTTTTAAACACTTTCAATGCAGTTATATATATGTTTATGCGTTAATCGGTTAAATCGCCAGCAGTCACTACCTCCGGGTATTATGTAATTCATATATCATTAACTCTACAGTTACCATTCTAAAGCATCCCAGAAGTAGCTTGCTAATGAGAATGCTATATACAAATTCCCGTACTTACAATTAAAATTTAAACTTGTTTAATTTATTAACTATAGAAAGCATCGTCTTGAGAACGAATCAACGAAGGACAAAAATGAATGAAAGGTTGTTGTTGTTGTTGTTGTTGTTGTTGTTGTTGTTTAACGACGCTGTGTCAGAACATAGATGATCAGCGTCACCTCCTTCTTTATCCAAACTTGGGACTGTCACTACCAGATATGCGTAGAAGCAGCAGTTTAAACTGTGTATCGGCATCTTATTGCTGCCAAGACCGTATCTTACCTTAAGCCAATCGCTGTTTTATCCTGAAAAGGGATTTGATTTGATCCAGAGTTTAACGACATCTTATGGCATCAAAGGCTGCTGAAGTCGCAAAAGAACTATTCTGACCAGTTCTCACCGTTTGTATAATTTCTCTGATATGAATCGTAATCGTGAACTGAAATTTCTATACGCTATCCTAAAGCTAAGCACAGGGCACCAGCTTATTCATGAGCGTCGTGTAAGAGGGGTTGTTCTAAGAGCGATGTTCAGCAGAGATCCGAGTCCAGTTCCCAGTGATAGGCAGAACAGCCGCTATGGTTGGTTTTGGTTTCTGCATACGGACGTTGTTTCATGAAGATGATTAGCGTCACCCTCCTCGCTAACCCATGATTCGGACTGGCACCATCTGAAACCGTTATTGGTTTGTGTATTAGTATTTGTTGTTTAGCGACATCTTTTGGGTGTCAGTTCACTTGACTTCGACCTTAATACTTATACAAAACCGCCGTTCCACCTAGCGATCTAACGGGATTGGTGAATACGTAGGTTGAAGTGAAGGCGTTTTAAAGGTGTGTAACTGCAGTCGTGGGTTTAACCCTCGGGCTACCAAGGGGGGGGTGGTTACCACCCCCCCTACGTTTTTCTGGAAAATTTTTTTTTAGCACATGAAATATAATTTTGACATTTTAGGTAGCTGTAGGGGGTCCATTTGCGCAAATTTTGAGGTAAAAGTCGTGATGATATCCCACGCCATAAAAAAGTTATACCCGATATAGCCTAGGTACCACTTATGAAATCAGGAATTTATCTTGTCAGCTGTTAGCTGTTGTCGACTATAAAGGTATTCATTATTCTTTCTGGAAGAGAAACAACTATGCCATTCTTTAGAGGGAATGTAGGGATATATTTGGTTCTTAGTTGTTTGTCTTTTGATAACCGGAAGTGATCATAATGAATAATAATACGCTTTTTCAGTGTGAAAATCACTGTTGCAACATCACAACGTAAACCGATATGGTTGGGTATGGGGAAGGGCTATAAACAGTTGAAGCAGAATACTAACAGAGTAAAGCAGTGCTGTGAAGTGTTCAAGAAGCCGGTTTGCAGGAAGCATTCGCACAAAACAATGAAAGTAACTTGCAATAACTGCAAGGACCACTGACGTTTTTGACTGCCGGGAAAAATTACATAATTTCTTGTTTCATGTTGATATAGCTGCACGCCTTTAGGTTTTGCCTGTAACTAAAACAGACTTTGGAATAGTTTGTATTGTTGAAATTTAACCCTCGAATGCCCAAGGGGGGGTCCGACCGGACCCCAGACCCGCTTTTCACGGATAACTTTAGAACGGCTACGAAATTGTAGAAATGCTTTTAGGACATCCTAAAGCATTCAATTGGGCTTCGTATGTTATATTTTGCGTGATTATACTACCACCCTGTAGCCCACAACCATAGCATATACCAAGGACACCCCCAAGATATGCGGCTGATGGTCATACTGGCATATAGTTTGCCAACCCAGAAATAAATTATTTTAACGCACGTTATTGTGAAATACCATATATCAGTCGATTGCAAATTGAATTTGG
This sequence comes from Allolobophora icterica, assembly GCA_963556255.1. Taxonomy (NCBI): domain Eukaryota; kingdom Metazoa; phylum Annelida; class Clitellata; order Crassiclitellata; family Lumbricidae; genus Allolobophora; species Allolobophora icterica. The sequence continues at coordinate 10,230,153 of OY744614.1, forward strand.
ATTATAACAAGCCAAATCCCGTTAAAATATTCCATTCCTGTACCCCACAACCATAGCATATACCAAGGACACCCCAAGATATGCGGCTGGTGGTCATACTGGCATATGGTTTACCAACCCAGAAATACATTTTTAACGCAAGTTATTGTAACATACCATGTATCAGTCGAATGCAAATTGAATTTGGATTATAACAAGCCAAATCTCGTTAAAATATTCCAATCCTGTACCCCACAACCAGGGAACAACTACATGCGTACAATTGAATACATGCGAAAAATCCCGAAATTGCAAAGAAACTACAAAAGAGTAGGCCCCCTATTAAAGTTCAAATAAAGTTTCACCAGGTGGCGCTATTGTGAAATACCATATATCAGTCGATTGCAAATTGAATTTGGATTATAACAAGCCAAATCCCGTTAAAATATTCCAATCCGTACTCCAGATATCACAATGAAAACATTGGGGTCCGGTCGGACCCCCCCGTTGGGCATTCGTGTACCAAAAAATAGCTTGGGCACTCGAGTGTTAAGCCTCATTATATTTATTATATTTAGAATATTCTTGGATACATAGTTCATTTTCAAAACACACATCATTTATATCTTTTTATCCAAATAGTACAAATTGTGTGGGATAATATCATATATCGTTAAATGGACCGGTGCCTTTGTTAAAAACTATATAATTTCGAGATGCATTCATATATTTTACAACTAAATATACCATTCTTTTCAGAAATGAATGCTGAATCAAATGCTGTATTACATGATATGATATCTTAAACCAAACACGAAATTCCGGGGGGGGGTGGTTACCACCCCCCCCCCCTTGGTAGCCGATGTCACAAAAAAAACTTGGTAGCCTGAGGGTTAATCATAAACTTCTATACACAACACAGTACAAGTTCAAGATTGAATGCAGCATAATTATTTTGTGTTTAGCAACATTTTATTGGAACTGGCACTGCCAGAGTATGAGCAGTGGCAGAGTACTATGGACTATGTTTTTGGAGGTGGGATCTGGAGAATGACCGCGACTGTAGTACATGTAACTAAGAATGATAACGTTTTAAAGGTTTCTAACAGGAATGGTTAAACATACACAATGTTACAAGAAACCACCATTCCTGTTGTCTTGTCTTCAACCTTCCTCGGATTGAGGATGGTTGAAGACAAGACAACAGGAATGGTGGTTTCTTGTAACATTGTGTATGTTTAACGACATCTAATGGATGTCAGTTGCGTCGACGAATATTGGGTAAGTGAACCTGACGATTGGATTGACAGAAATTATTCTGGCAGATTGCAGTTCGTTCGTTTGGCATGAGCGATTGATAAGTATGTAAGTGAGAATTGGCTACTGTTAAAACGTGTGTTTCTTCTGTCGTGGGTTTAATCATGAACTTCTAAATACAATACAGGGTGGGCCAGTAGGAATGCACCAACTTTGATTGGATATAACTTGAACAATTATTATCCGAACATCGTGCCCAATATACTAAATTGAAAGTAATCATCCACTCTACTACCATGTCAAATCTTGCACTGACATACGGCACCGTTGTTATAAAATTTCGGTGCGGCGCACACCTCTCAATTTTGAATGTAAATATTGAACATCATGGCGCCGCTCACGGAAGAGGATAGAATTTTAATCCGAATTTTAAGAGCAGAAAAAGGATACAATGCACATAAGATGATGATAGAATTCCCTTCTAGAAAATGGAATAAATATGCTCTAAATCGATTGATTAAACAAATTGATGCTACGGGAACGTCTAACAGCCGCAACTGTGGTCGCAAACGCTCTGCGCGCACAGCAGCGAACATTGCACAAGTCCAAGAGTTAATTTGCAGCCAAGACAACAATCCAGGGACGAGTAAGAGTCCGAGAGAAATTGAGCGTGCGACCGGAATTTCACGCAGTACTGTTAGGCGCATTGCTAAACATGACCTCAACCTCAAAGTCAATCGTCGACGTGAGGTTCCGAAATTGTCTGATGCCGATTCGATGAAACGTCTAGCCGGCTGCAAACGACTCAAGAAGCGAATGACAGATGAAAAGATCGACAGAACATGGTTCACAGACGAGAAGATCTTTACGGTTCAGACGCCAACAAACACTCAGAACGACCGTGTGCATGCAAACGTTAGCTTTAAGCGTGAGGTTGCGCCTGCTCGGCTTCTGAAGGGCAGGAAGCACTTCCCGCAAAGTGTGATGTTTCTGTTTCTGTTGGCTGTTTCAAAGCTTGGAAGACGGCACCATTCTTTGTTACTCCAAAGGCTAAGGTGAACAGTGTTTATTACTGCGATGAAGTACTCAAGATATTAATTGTTTGTACTAAGTGATTGTTTAGTATTGACATCTTCAGTTTCAGACTTTTGTTTTTTCTTGCAGTTTTATGGCAAGAAAATGGCACATCGAATATTAATATGATTATCTCAAAATGTCATAATGATATCTCGTAGATATTTTGCAGAATGATAAAATGGATAATTATCTTCAATCTGATATATCGGACAAGACGCTCAGATAAAAAGTATTCAAGTTATAAGGCGTCAAATTTGGTGCATTCCTACTGGCCCACCCTGTACAATAGAATACAATACAATACAATGCTATATATAGAAGTTCATGATTTAATGCAGGTGATGAGGATTGGCCCTTCATTTAGTAGTGCATGAAAAAATTATTAGTCTAAATATTATTCAAATAAACTATGTCGAAAAACTTAAATACTTGGGTTGTTTTTGTTGTGTCTACCAAGTCACTTAAAATTAGTTTGCATGAAATGACAATCAAGTTCAACAAATATTTCAACTCTTTGTATAGTGAAAATGGCAAATTCACTGAACCAGTATTACTGGTCATTATATATATATATATATATATCATTATATATATATATAATGACCAGTAATATATATATATATATATATATATATATATATATATATATAACATAGACTAAATACAAACATGGGCTCGCGAACCCGGCGGGTCGAGGGGGACAAGAGTTCCCACCTTTAACAGTGGGGGACGCAGTGTACTGTTGTCCTCTACGTGGTGAAAAAAATCTTTTATGCCTGGAAAAAGTTGACTTGACGTCCCTAGTTCTTATTCCCCAGACTTATCATTATCTTTGTCTGGTCATACCTAAATAAAGGACTGTCCTTGGTTGCTGGACCTAGATTTTGGAATTTTGTCTCTCTGTCTGTGCGCTCTGCTCAGTCACTTGTGTCAATTCGTTCTCAACTTTAAGCTTCCCTCTTTCAAACTGTTTTTCCACCATAGGCTACCTCTCTGTCTTACAGAGTAATCAATTGGATTATGATTACGGATTTTTCAGTGTGTCATCGGTTGATGCTTTGTGCATTAGACCCCGGCACAATAGAAGTTACTAATTACAATTGCAATTACAACATCTTAATGACTGCAAAAGTGTTGACGTCAGTCTAGTTCTGGATAAGTATTGACAAAAGAAATTGACGAGTTAGCGAAAATGAAAACTTATATAACGTTTATAAACAGATTTAAAGGTGTCTAAGCGTGGCCTAAAATCACGTGCAACAACTGAATCTCAAATGAGTTGAGTTCATCGGTTTGAGCCGTTCCTTCAATTGATTGCATGGAGAGTGCAGAGACAATATTTAGGGCTATTACTTATGATCGGCACCACCTCTTGCGGCGGCTTTGGAAAGTCAGCACAACCTCAGACCCAGACCTTACACGTTTCCCTCCCTATCAAAGGCAATAAGAACTTTCAATCACGTTTGATGTTTAAAAGCAGCTACCAGATATATAATCCGCAATCCTCATAAACATTCTAACTCTCTGCATTCTCAAAATGAGTTCTGCTTAAACGAATGTAATGTCAAGTCAAGTCAAGTCAAGTTTATTGAAACCATTCTGTCAAGGCACAATAATTGCAAGATGTACACTAGTCGTAAATGGTAACAAGGAAGCCCAGAAGGGATAACAATCCCGCTACTAGGGCGCCTACGTAACAAAAATAGTAGTACATCAATGTAATGTAATGTAATAAAATGTAATGTAATAAAACATTCATACAGCTCCCATTATGGGGCGCTAGACACGTTTCATCAGTCTGTGAATAAATGCGTTTTAGCACCCGAGTTAATGTGAGAAAGTCTTTAGTGAGAATAGTGTCGCAAAGTGGAAGTGAAAGTCTGTTCCACGGCAACGGTGCTCCCATGAAGAAGCCCCGTTGTGAGCACATAACAGTTCGAGACCGTGGAACCATCAGGTCCCCCTTGGTGGCCGATCGAAGCATCCGACGCCCCGGCTGAATTGAGACTGGCTGACACAGCTCGACGATATAGTAATAATAATAATAATATTTAGATATTTACTCGAATGTAATATGACGACGTTAAAATTTCGAATAAAATAAAATGGTTCCACCAATTAAAATATAATATTATGGTAAATATCTCCGTCATTGCCCGAACTGCGGTAGTCTCTGTCCCAAGCATGGCGAAAGGAGGAGGGCGATGCTAATCATCTTTATTATGACACAGTGTCGTTAAACAGCAACTAACCATTACATACAACTATCACTTGAAACGGATGAAATGTAGGACTTCATGTCGATGCCTTTAAAATGCGATGGCAAGATTTCGCTAAATATTGTATGATGCTGAATGAAATAGACAGTTTCTCTTAGACACCTTTTAAACAAGTTGCTCTAATATATATAACCCTCAACGGCTCGTTGCAGTCTGGTGATTTGGAGTAAAATATTAACGTGACGTGAACGACTGTAGCAGATGCATACGGGTGTCGGTAAAAACTGAATAATAAGTAGATTCTTCACACTACCATACACAGTAATTACGTCTGGTCATTTGTGGCTGCACATGATCCCCAGACAGCGATCGATGTCTTCTTTCTGACCATATTTGCATATGACTATCGAGACATTTCTATTAATTAAGCGAAGGGGTGAATTATATAATAATTATTACTGTATAATTAAAACATTAATTTCTTTTAATAGAAAAACTAATGTGGTTAACATTTAATTAACACTGTGATTATTTGTCCTCTACATTATTACTATTATTTCTGTTGTTGTTATTATTATTATTATTATTATTATTATTATTATTATTATTATTATTATTATTATTATTATTATTATTATTATTATTATTATTATTATTATCATTATTATTATCATTATAGACTTCACGGCCTGGCAATTCTTTACAGTTCTTTCTTTAAAGTAGAATCCGAAAGAAATCATTTGAAGATACCACAGTTTAAACGAAGCCTTTACGTTTTGTTGAACAACATCTTCTCGATGTCCGTTCCGTTGACGGCGACCTCTCACCAGTCATAAGTGGTGATTAATTGGAGCAAATTATAGTCAGTAGATTTCGCCTTTCACGTTTCTGTTGAACTCGCGCAGCCCCGAATACCAACCGTCTCTAGTCGGCTGTTAAAACGTCGCCCTAGAGTGGAGTTACTTGTAGGGCAAGGTCGACGTTTACGGATCTGATACCCACAAGATGTCGCTAAACAATATATAATGCTGCACTAAATCATGAACTTCTAAATACAGTTATATTGTATTGCATTGCATGTTTTTGGGAAATTCATGGTTAAATCTACGAAATAGGTTAGACACCTTTTAAAAGTCACAATTCTGAGCAACATATTCACCAGTCGCGTTCAATCGCTGGGTAAATGCGGGTAGTCGCTGTGTAATACAAGAATTAACCCTCGAGTGCCCAAGCTATTTTTTGGTACACGAATGCCCAACGGGGGGGGGTCCGACCGGACCCCAATGTTTTCATTGTGATATCTGGAGAACGGATTGGAATATTTTAACGGGGTTTGGCTTGTTATAATCCAAATTCAATTTGCAGTCGACTGATATATGGTATTTCACAATAGCGCCACCTGGTGATACTTTATTTGAACTTTAATAGGGGGCCTACTCTTTTGTAGTTTCTTTGCAATTCAATTGTACGCATGTAGTTGTTCCCTGGTTGTGGGGTACAGGATTGGAATATTTTAACGGAATTTGGCTTGTTATAATCCAAATTCAATTTGCATTCGACTGATACATGGTATATTACAATAACTTGCGCTAAAAATTTATTTCTGGGTTGGTAAACCATATGCCAGTATGACCACCAGCCGCATATCTTGGGGTGTCCTTGGTATATGCTATGGTTGTGGGGTACAGGAATGGAATATTTTAACGGGATTTGGCTTGCTATAATCCAAATTCAATTTGCAATTGACTGATATATGGTATTTCACATTAACGTGCGTTAAAATAATTTATTTCTGGGTTGGCAAACTATATGCCAGTATGACCATCAGCCGCATATCTTGGGGGTGTCCTTGGTATATGCTATGGTTGTGGGCTACAGGGTGGTAGTATAGTCACGCAAAATATAACATACGAAGCCCAATTGAATGCTTTAGGATGTCCTAAAAGCATTTCTACAATTTCATAGCCGTTCTAAAGTTATCCGTGAAAAGCGGGTCTGGGGTCCGGTCGGACCCCCCCCCTTGGGCATTCGAGGGTTAATGTCGACGTCAACTAAACCGACACCCACGGGATGTCGCTAAGCCATAAATATTAATGCACAACGCAATTCCTATTTCAACTGGTGGCAGGCCAAATACTGGTCTACGGAGGGCGACGCCAATCATCAATGATACAGCGGCCTGAGTCCAACCACAGCTACGTCTACCGGTTAGGGGCGGCGAGACATCGGAGCCGGGAGCCGAGGATGCACTTTCTCTAGAGGAAGCCCATCGACGTGACCTGGGCAGAAACTGGTCGGTGGTACCAGTTCGATGTTCTTGGAGTGGTGAAGCAGTGTTTGAGGAATCCAGAGACCAACCACGGATTTCTGATTACGGCGATGGACTCGACGGAGACCCAGTTGGCTCTGCTGAACGCCATAAACGATTACGAGAAACCTTACGTTTGGATTAGGGCGCTACATAAAAGTATTGTATTCGACTGTACATGTTTACTCAAGTTATAGTTTGCAGTGAGTAGTAGTAAATCCGATAGTCTGGAACAACCACCCAATAACTAGGTTCGAATCCCCTCCTAATAGGTTCAAAAACTAATATTTCACCGCAATAACCACGCAATAACGAGATGCATGATGGGACATCTACCCAATAACCAGGTTCATAATGGAACATCTACCCAATAACCAGGTTCATAATGGAACAACCACGCAATAACCACGCGACGTCACGACCACCGTATGACGTCATCGAAACTACTGGAAATTCCCGCAGTTTCGATGACGCGCCTATGAGTCATGGGACGATTACCTAGGTTTTTATAACAAGTAGTTATAAAAGCTATGATTCATCTTATTCTTGTGCGTAGAAAAGACGCCTTTGTCTAGCGAATCGATCGAGGACTATAGCGCTGTTGTATATTCTTCTTCGTCTTGAGAAACTCTTCAATCGAAAAAGATTAGCGTAAAACGCAAAACGTAAAAAAAACAGATAATTGAACGCAAAACGTAAAACGTAAAACGTAAAAACATGAAACGTAAAAACGTGAAACGTAAAAACGTAGAAAAGTACGTTATTGGGTAGATGTCCCATCATGCATCTCGTTATTGCGTGGTTATTGCGGTGAAATATTAGTTTTTGAACCTATTAGGAGGGGATTCGAACCTAGTTATTGGGTGGTTGTTCCAGACTATCGGATTTACTACTACTGCAGTGTTAAACGACATCCTATTGTTGTAGTAGCCGTTGTCGTCGCCCTCCTCTATTCTACAGGGTTGAGACTGGCACTACCGGAGTGAAGGCGTTTTAGGAGTTTACGTTAAATCAAGAAACGATACGAGGTATGGTTGGCCCAGTCGACCGTAAGATTTCGTTGTGCAATGGCTATTAAACACTGCAATCTGCAAAAAGGAATTATGCAGGTAATTATGATTTGAATACATTTAAATAAAACTTTAAACAATTGCAATTATATACTTAAATATGCTTTATTAATTAATTAAATTTGCCACACCCCGTATTCTGGTGGTGCCAGTGACAAGCCTCGATTGCGGAGGAGAGGCGTTAATGATCTTTGTTATATGACGTAGCGTCGTTAAACAACAACTAACCAACCAGTCGTGAGATGTCTGGGTAGTATATAGTAATTGGCATGGTGAAAATGGTCCGAAGTAGTTATCCTATCGACCTTTAGCATGTTTCAATTCTAAGCTAAATATTCATAAATCGCCTTCAATCCTTAAGAATCTTCAACTTTACTTACTTTTACGTCATATCATTTCAAACACTGAATGATTGTAGTGTTTCGTAGAAAGAGGGCGCTGGAGATAATCGAGTTTCACGGGCAAGACATCTTTAACAGGTATTTGACACCTAGTATATAAGTAATCGTTCGTGTCGAGTAGTTGATAACAAAGACTTAAAATGGAAATAACTACTGCTACTACTACTGCTGCTGCCGCTACTTTTTCTATTACTAATACTAGTACTACCACTATTTCTTCTTCTTTTCTTCTTCTACCACCTCTACCACTACCATTACCATCACCACTGCAACTACTACGATGACGGTAAACTCTGGATCCACACCGTATACGACTGGTTAGAATGCTCACCTTAAACACCTTTAAAAGGATACCAGCTGTTGGTGTATATGGGCGAGACCACGTCAGACAGTTAATGTCTTTCCCGACCCCGAAAAAGAGGCAGTCACTGGTTAGAAGTGTTAGCGAATTCATTTTCTTATCCTTGGCATGTGAAGGCGAGTGGGCAGTCCTCCTCTCACTCGCCGTCTCTTCGTCCCACAATACTGCTGAAATGGCTGAGGAGCGCAGGTAGAGCATATAACTCTCAAATGTCTGACCTGTTGGGGGTTTTGAACCGTCGTCTCTCGATTGACAGTCCAGAACGCTGTCTGTCTTGATAGAAAATAAAGTTTTAATAACAGAATTCAAAGAAACACAATGGCGGACTTGTCCAGACATCAAGCAACAGAGAATTGGTGTTTATCGAGTAGATTTTATTACTGGATCTAATGTCATCCTGTACTTTGCTTAACAAAAGCTAAAGTGACTATTAATAAACGAAGATATTATTATTATTATTATTATTATTATTGTTATTATTATTATTATTATTATTATTATTATTATTATTATTATTATTATTATTATTATTATTATTATTAGGCAGGGTTTAGGAAATCTCGTGGAACTCGAGACCATATAGCCAACATGAGGTGGATAATGGAGAGACAAAGGGAGTATGGACAGGAGGTTCACATCTGTTTCATTGACTATAGCAAGGCATTCGACTGCATTAACCATGATTTAATGTGGAAAACCCTGCTTGAAATGGGAATTCCGAAACACCTGATAATGTTACTAAAGGGTTTATATGAAGACCAGATAGCGGTGATAAGAACAGAATACGGAGACACTGACAATTTCAGAATCAAGAAAGGAGTGAGGCAGGGATGCATCTTGTCTCCATTCCTGTTTAATCTATATGCTGAAAGAATAATGAGAAAGGCAGAACTGGAGGGGGCAATTGAGGGAGTAAAAATTGCTGGAAAGACACTGAATAACCTTAGATACGCGGATGACACAACATTAATGGCAAAAAGAAAAGAGGATCTGGCAGAACTGATAAGAAGGGTCAGGAGAGAAAGTGAAAAAGCTGGTTTATACTTCAACATAAAGAAGACAAAGGTCATGACAACAGCAGATTGGGATAGTTTTGAGATAGACGGAGAGGAAATAGAGGTGGTAGAAAGCTTCACATTCCTAGGATCACTGGTTGGAAAGGAGGGAAAGTGTGATCCAGAAATAAAACGAAGGATTGCTATAGGGAAAGCTGCAATGACCGGACTGGAAAAGATATGGAAAGACAAACATGTGAGCATAGAAACCAAAAAAAGGCTCGTGAGAGCACTAATCTTTCCTACGGTACTGTACGGTTGCGAGACGTGGACAATGACAAAGAACATGGAAAATAAGGTTAACGCTTGTGAAATGTGGATATGGAGGAAGATGCTGAGAATATCTTGGACTGAGAAAAGAACGAACGAATCAATACGAGAGGAGATTGGAGTTGAGAATGAAGAGTCGTTAAAACAAACTGCGACAAGAATGAAGCTAAGGTTCTTTGGACATGTTATGCGATCTGATGGTCTGGAGAAGGAAATGATGCTGGCGTGCGGTGAGGGGAGGAGAAGACTGGGTCGCCCAAGGAGGAGATGGATGGATGAGATACAAGATGTAACTGGCATGAATTTGGCGGAATTGAGAGACTTGTCATCGAATAGGAGACGGTGGAGTGTGTTCACCAGGACGATCGCTAGAGCTCCACGAGCTGACAGCACAAGGTGACAAGGTGATTATTATTATTATTATTATTATTATTATTATTATTATTATTATTATTATAATTATTACTATTTACCATTATAATTATTATTATCCATCCATCCATCCATCCATCCATCCATCCATCCATCCATCCATCCATCCATCCATCCATCCATCCATCCATCCATCCATCCATCCATCCATCCATCCATCCATCCATCCATCCATCCATCCATACGTCTATCTATCCAACGCGACTGAATGTATCACAACAGTTCTGCATGTAACAATATGGACTGCCATTCATCTTAACTCTTTACATTCTTCTCGCATGCTGTGCTCATTCCTTGTCGCAATTTGGCAACCCTCCATCTAACTTCGAAGTTAGGAGTGGCAAGGTAGAATTGCCTCAAACACGCTGGTCTTGATCGAGGCCTCCCACTTCACCTGGATTTCTCAGATACTACAAAATCTGGAGAGAAAGAGCTTGTTAAACTTATCGCCGTTTTTCACAAAGATTTTATGAATTATAACCTCTGAATTTTTGTCCACCTGTCTGAGAGGAAGGTCGCCGTCCGCGCAATTGGTATCCACGAGATGTCGCTAAACACTAACTACTAAATCCACGACTGCAGTTAGACACTTTTAAAACGCTGCAACTTCAGCTACATGTATATTTTCCAATCGAGTTTATTCGATGGATCTTATTAACTGGAATGCTGTGAAGGGTACGGCGAAAGTCAACGTAACTGACATCTACAAGATGTTGCTAAACACTAACTACTGCCAAGTAAACTCCACAGTTCAGCTGCAATTAGACACCTACATACTCACCAGACGCGTTTAATCGCTAGGTTAGTGTTAGGCTCGTCAACAGAAGAGTAAGGTCGACGTAAACGGAACGGACATCCACAAATGTCGTTAAGCCGTTAAGCCGTTAAACACTAAACATGAAACCAGATTGACCAGGGTCAGACGAGGTCAGGAGGGTGAAGCAGATTGACCTGGGTCAGACGAGGTCAGGAGGGTGAAGCAGATTGACCTGGGTCAGACGAGGTCAGGAGGGTGAAGCAGATTGACCAGGGTCAGACGAGGTCAGGAGGGTGAAGCAGATTGACCTGGGTCAGACGAGGTCAGGAGGGTGAAGCAGATTGACCAGGGTCAGACGAGGTCAGGAGGGTGAAGCAGATTGACCTGGGTCAGACGAGGTCAGGAGTGTGAAGCAGATTTACCAGGGTCAGACGAGGAGAGGAGGGTGAAGCAGTTCGACCAGGCTCAGCCGGAGCCGCATCCTCAGCTGCAGTCGCATCCTCATCATCAACCGCATCCTCGAAGGCAGCCGCATCCTCAGCCGCAGCCACATCCTCAGCGGCAGCAGACGCAGACGCTGACCTTGGACACAGCTCCTCAAGGTCATCTTCCATTCCACCGTCCTCCATCATCTTACACTCTTTCTCCGCGTAATTATGTACTATACGGTGAACGGTCGGAGGTACACACAGAATGGCGTAGATGTCACTAAGCACCAAAAGGGCGGTTTCATTTAGACACCTTTAACGCGCTGTCACTCAAAGCTACATATTAACCAATCGCGTTCAATAGTTCGGTGTTATCAAGACAAACGAGACTATACTTCTCTTCTTCTTTAAGTTCTCTGCCCTTCGGCAGGTTTCCACTTCCAATGACGCCATTCTTCTCTTCGCTGTGCTTTTCTCTTCAGTCCGCTGTATCCTTCGGTGATCATCCATCCAAGCATCATCTGTCGCGGTCTTCCTCTCCTTCTCCTTCCCTCCAATCTCCCCTCTATGATTTCTCTCAAGAGGGAGTCTCCTCTTAATATGTGTCCAATCCAGTTCTTTTGTCTTTCTCTTAACGTTGTCATCAGTGATCTTTTTTCTTCTACTCTTTGCAACACCTCTTCATTTGTCATTCGCTCCGTCCAGCTCACCTTTTCCATTTTTCTCCATATCCACATCTCAAAGGCCTCCAATCTCTTGATATCCTCTTTCCTGATGGTCCACGTCTCCGACCCATACAGTACCACACTCCATACCAGTGCCTTGACAAGTCTCTTCTTTAGGTCTTTGCTCAGTCCTCCTCTCATCAATTCTCCTCTTTTCGTGAACGCGTCTTTTCCCAATACTATCCTTCGTTTAATATCACTATGGCATCTTGCATCTGTTGTTATCACACTTCCCAAGTAACAAAAGCTCTTGACCTGTTCCACCTCCTCTCCATTTATTGTTATTTTCATTTCGATCTCCTCCTCCCCTGCACTTATCCTCATAATCTTTGTCTTTCCGATATTTATCTTCATGTTGTATTTTTATTGAGGTCCTGTTTAGTTGATCCATCAATTTCTGCAGTCCCTCCTGTGTAGTTGCCAGCATTGCTTGGTCGTCAGCAAATCTTAGGGCTCTTATGAGTCTTCCACCCACTTTTATACCCTCTCCTGTCTGTTCCATTGCCTCTTGTATCAGTTCTTCTATGTATATGTTGAAGAGAATTGGTGATAGTGGGCATCCTTGCCTTACTCCCCTACCAATTTCTCCTTCCTCTGAGCACTCCCCTTCTATTCTTATCTTTACTTTTTGGTTCATATATAGATTTCCTATTAGCCTCCTGTCCCTCCAATCTATGCCCCTTCTTCTGAGTGCATTCATCAGCTTTTTCCAATCTACTCTGTCAAACGCCTTTTCATAATCCACAAAACAGATATAGACCTCTTGTCCGTACTCTAAACTTCTTTCCGTTAGCACCCTCAGGGCTCCTATGGCGTCCCTGGTTCCTCTACCCTTTCTGAATCCAAATTGGTCCTCTCCTAGACCCTTGTCCGCTTCTACCCTTGCCTGGATTCTCTTTGTGATTATCTTCAGCATGATCTTGGCTGCGTGTGGTAGCAGGCTAATTGTTCTATGGTCCTTACAAGCCGTTGCATTATTTTTCTTCTTTATGGGGATCATGATGGTCTGTAGGAAGTCCTCAGGCCACTTCCCAGTGCTGTATATATCCTGGCATAGTCTTACTAGTTCTCCTGTTGCTTTTTCTCCCAAGTTCTTAAGTATTTCAGCTGGGATGTTATCCACTCCTTCTGCTTTATTGTTCTTCATGTCGTTAATCGCTGCTAGTACCTCGTCTCTCAGCACTTCCGGGCCCATATCGTCTCCCGTCCCCATGCATGGTCCCTCATCTAGATCCGTCGGCTTTTCCTGACTCTGGTACAATTCTTCGACGTATTCTTTCCAACGATTTCGGATCTCCCCTGGATCTTGTAATATCTTTCCCTCTTTATCCTCTACTGCTATTCCTCCTTCCCTTGTTGGTCTTTTTGTCAGCTTTCTCACTTTTTTCATATACTTGATCGTAATTTCCCTTTGCCTGTAGTTCTTCTAGTTCTTGACATTTCTCCTCCCGCCATTTTTCTCTTGCCTTCTTTGTTGTTCGTCTCAATTTGTTGTTTAACCTTCTATATTCCTTCTTTGCTTCTTCTGTGCTCTGGTGTTTCCATTTCCTTCTTTCCTCCATTTCTTGTATCATTTCCGTTGTTATCCAAGGTTTCCGTGGTGTTTGTCCCTGCTGCTGCCCCACTGTACTCATCGCCTCCCGTATGATAGCCTCCTTTAGCCCTCTCCATCTTTCCTCTGTTGTGGCTGTTTCCATCTCTATGATACTCTCTTCTATTCCCTCTGCCAGTGCATTGCTCTTTGTCTTTAGTTTATCCTTATTCCATTTGTTAACCTTCTTTCTTTTCTTCCTGATGAGTTTTAGTTGCAGGTGCACCGTCATTGCTACCAAGTTGTGGTCTGTATCTGCATCCGCCCCTGGTAGAGTCTTAGCGTTTTTTACGCTATTTCTATATCGTTGCTTTATCAAGATGTAGTCCAGCTGATAGCGCGCACTGTCTCCCGGTGCCTTCCACGTATACCTCCGTCGTTTTTCTTGCTTAAACCAAGTATTTGTGGCTACCATATTTTGTCTTCTGCAGAACTCTACCAACTTTTGTCCTCTTTCTTTCCGCTTTCCTAATCCATATTTTCCAATGTAGCCTTCCTCTTCCCCTTCTCCTACCGATGCATTCCAGTCTCCCATTATGATTGTGTAGTCTTTTCCTTTGGTAGTCTCTAGTCTTTTTTCTATATCTTCGTATACTTTATCTATCTCCTCTTCCTCGTGTGTTGTGGTTGGCATATATACCTGTATGATTACAATGTCGACTGGGTATGCCTGTATTCTTACCGATATCAGTCTATCTCCACATCTTTCTATTTCTGTTACACATTTAGCAAATCTGTCTTCCAACAGAATCGCCACTCCACTCTGTCCATTTCTTCCTTCGGTGTAAATCACTCTTATTCCTTCACTCGTAAAGTCTCCTCCCTCATTCCATCTCACTTCTGATAGTCCCAATATATCCAGTCTAGCTTTTCTCATTTCTCTAATCACATTTGCTAGCTTTCCTGGTCTCATCATCGTCCTTACATTCCATGTCCCCACCCTAATCTTCTCTTTACAAGGTTTTCTCTGGTTGACGACCTGGGAGGCCTTGGAGGTCGAAGAGGCCCTTTTCCCTCCCCTGCCGAACGCGACTCCTCTCGACAGCGGTCGAGGGGAATCGTTCACGTTGTTTTCTTGTACTTTATTCGTCATTTTCATGTTTGTCTTGGGAATGTAGAGAGGTGGTTTCCCGTTGCCTTCCTCTTTGTGTTTTTAAGGAGACACCATCTCCAAGCGTCGATGTCTTTCATCGTCCGTCCTTCCGACTCCTTGTCTCTGGGCTCGCATATCCCGGCGAGGGCTCGGTCGTCCATCACGCACTCTGTTTCAACAGGGTTACCACGTGAAGGTGGCGTGGTGGGCATTTGGGTGGTAGAGGCTTTTGGAGACGCATACCACCCCATTTCGACCCCTGGTCAATATGTAGCTGCGAATCACGCGTTTTAAAGGTTTCTAACTGCATTCGTAGATTTAATGCAGCATTATTTGGGGTTTTCCTTAACCTACTTAGGATACACAGCGGCACAACTATAGAAATCGGACACGATTAGAAAATTTGTAGTGGAGAGTTGCTGCGTTTTAAAGGTGTCTAAGTACAATCGTAGATTTAATGTAGCATCACTTAGGGTTTAGCGAAATCTTGTGGGTTAACGTCGACCTTGTGGATAACCGTACCCTGCATAGTTGATAAAGGAGGAGGATCTAGGCCTAGGTGTTGGATAGATCCCGAGGTTAGCGACATCTTATGGCAACAAAGGCCGTTGATGTCGACAGAAATAATTCTGGCATATTGAACGCTTTTGGTAAATATGTAGCTGAGAATGGTTGCTTTTAAAATTTGTCTAACTGGAGCCATTAATTGTTTCGTAGTCGACCTAAACCTACATAATATTATGAGAGGATTTAGAACAACCCAGCGATTGTAGTTGTAACGTTTTTTAACGACGCGTTCATACCAAAGATGATTACCGTCAAACAAAGCACATTTATACGGAGTACATAATGGTCGATGTTTGGGATCGGGACAGACGTGCCCACGGCTACCTAATCAGAAAACCCCGTTGGGGAAACTGGTGGTAGGATTTTCCATGCTTGGTCAGCGGAGTTGGGTTTTCTCCCCTCCTGTGTCTTGGTTATACATTAGAATGTACGTTTTTACGAAAGAGTTGCAGAGCTCTTCAATGATCCATATCTTAAATTATTTGAACTGAGATATTTCCTTGTTTGTGGCAAAAGAACCGCCGTCTGGAGCATCTTCTACAGCTTTCTTCCGGAAACCTCTAGCCACTGATAGATGATGTTTAGGCAGTTAGGTCGACAGAGTGCGTTGCGCAAGTCGAAGGTTTCCTTTGCGCACACGTCTAGCCTTTGAACGCGATTGGTAGCAAAGAAATAAAGCGTTTTAAACGTGTCTAACTGAAACCGTGGATTTTTATGTAGCAGTATTTAGTGTTTATCGACTTCTGGAAATGTGTTACGTTGATAATCTTAGAAACTTTGGCGATCGATGCATGGATCCCGAGTTGAACTGCATCTTCTGACAGCAAAGGCCGTTGACATAAATTATTTTGTTTAGCGACATCTTGTGGATTTCAGTTACGTTGACTTTCAACAGAGTTAAATCGAGCGATCGAATGCGATTGGAATATATGTAGCTTATATGAATGCGTTTTAAAGGTGTCTAATTGCAGTCATGGATTTTTATGTAGCAGTAATGAGTGTTTATTGAAATCGTGTACATGTCATTTACGAAGATGGCGAGGTAATTTAACACAAACAGACAAAAATTCAGAGGTTGAGAATTCGATTAATGAATTCTAGATGAAACACAGCATTAAGTTCAACAACGTTTTCCAGGTTTTTTAGAATACCTGAAAATCCAGGTTTGGTGGCAGGCCTCAAACAAGACCAGAGTGTTTGGGGCAATTCTACCTTGCCACATTGCCACTCCTAACTTCGAAGTTAGGTAGAGGGTTGCAAAATTGTGACAAGTAATGAGAAGAATTGCAGTCCATTTTGTTCTTTGCAGAACAATTCTGATTCATTCAGTCGAATTGAATGGATGAATGACGGGCTGTCTAGTGGCTTGATAGATGGATAAATGGATGGATGACGCATGGTTTCTTTCATCATCTGTGCTGAAACAAGATATCTTAGTAACGATGCTGTCCCTCGTAGAGCTATCGCTCACCTGAAAAAGGTAACCCTCCAGAACCTTCGAAGTGATCTTCGAAGTCGGAAGGTCTTCCTCCAGATGCGCCTGCACTTCCGGTCGAACCTCCTCCGACCGAGAACCATCCGCCAGACGTCCACCATCGCCTCCTCGAAGACGTCGAGGTTGTCCAACCGGAAGTTATGGATCCTCGCATGATGGCGGCCCAACGGGATGAGGTTCTGAGTGATGATGATGTCGAGCGCGTCGAGGTTGAGGAGAACGAGGTCGACGGCTTGGATGTACCTTGAGGCGTGGCCTCTGAACAACGAGTCATTCAAGAGGTCCTCGCCTGACAGGAACCGGAAGTTGAAGAGACTTCTGACCGACGGCGACAGCTCGAAGATTCGCAGAAAGATGCGAGACCCTTTGCCGGCGAGATCTCGCGGATCGAAGAACACAGCAACTGAGCTTGACAGATGATGAAATGCAGCCCATCACAACGACACTCCTTCCTTCCTTCTTTTTGTTGTTGCTCCTTTCCTTCCTTACTACCTACCTCCGTCGTTCGTTTCTTCCTTCCTTCCTTGTTTCCTTCCTTTCTTCTTTTTCTCTATGCCTCTTTTCCTTCTTTGCTTCCTTCCTTGTTTCCTTATTTCCTTCCTTGCAGCTTCGTGTTTTCCTTTCTTGTTTCCTTCCTTCCTCATTTCCTTCCTACCCAACTTGTTTCCTTACTTTCTTCTTTGTATCTTTTTCCATTTCATTCTTTCCTTTGTTTCTTTCCCTTACTACATTCCCTCCTTTTTTATTTCCCTCCTGATGAGCTATAATGTAAATGAAAGACATTTTCAGTAACATATGAAGTCTCAGAATATTCTCCTATAGTATTCAACTCATCCAATCTAATCTTATCTAATGACTTCTATAGCGCCGCAGATGTTGTAATCGATTGTCGCGTATAGACAAGGACGCTTTCTGATATCACAATGGCCTGGCTCAGAACAAGTTCGTAAGTATACCCAGACCCTCATGCGGCGCCTTCTAGAAGAGGAAGAGCAGTCCCTCAAGCTAGCAGGTATGAAGTGTTAGTCACTTCATTTTCTTTGCCTCGGCATATGAAGGATCGAACCCGTACTCTACTCGTTACAAGGCCGGCGCTTTCATTATTATTATTATTATTATTATTATTATTATTATTATTATTATTATTATTATTATTATTATTATTATTATTATTATTATTATTATTATTATTATTATTACTATTACTATTACTATTATTATTATTATTATTATTATTATTATTATTATTATTATTATTATTATTATTATTATTATTATTATTATTATTATCACTGTTATTATTCTAAACTTCATGTCGTGACACTCTGCTACAATTCTTTCTTTAAACTAGAACCCGACAGAATTCATTCAAGCGAAACCTTACTTAGTGTTTAACAACATCTTCTCGATGTCCGTGTAGTTGACGGCCACCGTAGCTTTGAAGTCACCGAAAGACATCTGTAATGTATCTCGCGATTAAGCCCGATTGGGGTACATCTATAGCTGGAAATGAATCGTTTAAAAGGTGTGTAAGTGGCGTAGTGGATTTCTTGTTTTAATGTCAATTGTAATAACGACATCTTGTGATTGCCAGGACCGTTGACGGAAACCCTACGGAAACTCGACGCATCTGCTATCCAATCGATTAAATGATTGGTGAATACAGTATGTAGCTTTGAATGGCGGCGTTTTGTTAAAGAATTACTGCAATTGTAAATTTTATGTAGCATTTTTTAGTGCTTACCAACATCTTGTAGATGTCAGTGACGTTTACTTCGACCTTACACGTGACAGTGTTAGGATTATGTATCGTCATTAAAAATCCATACCACAGTAATGCAGCGATTGAGCGTGATTGCTGAATATGTAGCCATCATTGGCGCGTTTTAAAGGTGTCTAAATGGAACTGTGTGTTTATGCAATATTGTTTAGTGAATTAGTGTTAACGGCATCTTGTGGATGTCAGTTCCGTTGACGACCTACATTACAGAGGCGTAGCAATGGGTTGTGCAGGTTGTGCAAAGCACAAGGGCCCCCGGCGGTCAGAAGGGCCTCTGGCAGCGAGTATCAATTTTTAGCCTAGAAGTGAATCTACATGTACAGCAAGTTAGCAACAACGTGCACAGTAATAAACACTCAAATGATTAACCATCTTCGAAATTGCACAACTGTTACTCGTTGACTCTCATCTACATTCACTGCCATTCAGCGATGATGTCTGCACTGCCTACATGTTCCTGTTGACTTTGCCTGTGACTGTTGCGCCATGTGAACGATCATTTTCAAAATTGAAGCTAATCAAAAACTATATACGAAGTACAATGTCAGAAGAGGGGCTGAGCGACTTGGCAATCTTGTCAATAGAAATGAACATGCCAGAAAGCTTGACACTTCAAAAGCGGTAGATATTTTTGTGTAAGAGAAGGCGCGGAAACGATTTCGTTATTTTTACCAACCAACCCAACTGTTTCACAATTTGACAGAATTGAAGAGTGGATAATTCATATTTTAGCAGTCAAGGCAGATGGAACAATGTTTTAGATTAATTATGCTCTATAGGCCTAGTTCAATTTTTTTTATGCTAGCCTGGAGAAATAAAAATAACAATTTTTATAAAAATAATTCGGAGAAAATAATTGAAGTGTAATTATTTAATTATTATTTCATTGGGGTGCGATTTGTGATATTTGCATATTTTTCACGGTGCGAAATAAGCAAATATCGCAAAAGCGCCAAGCGTTTTTCGCACAGCGGTTTTTTTTCAAATCGAAGGGGTTCAAGGGGCCCATCACCGAAGCTCTGCACAAGGGCCTCCAAAAACCTTTCTACGCCACTGCTACAGTATCAGAAAACTGTAGTGGAATATATAATAATGATAACACGAACAATTTCTATAGCGCCGTAACGCGACCGTGTCGCTACAAGGGCGCTTTAGAGACACAACCCACAGCCTAACATAACATCCGGTCCTATTCGTCAGAGGGATAAGCCTTGGAGAAGAGATGACGCTTAAGCCGGGACTTGTACGCGGTGCAGCAACGGAGAAGGCCCGATCCCCGAACTTTGTCTTCGTCCGAGCAACGAACAGACGAAGACCCACAGCACACGATGAAGATGACACGATGATGGATGGACGGATGGATGGATTGATGGATGATGGATGGGTGGGTGGGTGGGTGGATGCATGGATGGATGGATGGATGGATGGATGGATGGATGGATGGATGGATGGATGGATGGATGGATGGATGGATGGATGGATGGATGGATGGATGGATGGATGGATGGATGGATGGATGGATGGATGGATGGATGGATGGATGGATGGATGGATGGATGGATGGATGGATGGATGGATGGATGGATGGATGGATGGATGGATGGATGGATGGATGGATGGATGGATGGATGGATGGATGGGTAGATGAATGGATGGATGGATGAATGGATGGATGGATGGATGGATGGATGGATGGATGGATGGATGGATGGATGGATGGATGGATGGATGGATGGATGGATGGATGGATGGATGGATGGATGGATGGATGGGAAGGTGGCATGGTGGGTGGGTGGGTGGGTGGGTGGGTGGGTGGGTGGGTGGGTGGGTGGGTGGGTGGGTGGGTGGGTGGGTGGGTGGGTGGGTGGGTGGGTGGATGGATGGATGGATGGATGGACCGAGGTCGGAGAAACGGACGTACGGGTAGGTGAATGGATAAACGGATGGACGGATGGATAGTAATGATAACGACAATACAGATAATTAAAAAAGATAATAATAATAAAATAAAACAATACGCCACCACCAACACAAAAGGTTGTTCCGTATCATTTATTATCTTTACCGAGTATTTTCATTAACTTCCGGTGCAACTGTAAAAAACAACAATGGTGATACTAGCATCGCAAAAAATTGTGCAAGTTATGATGATGATGATGATGATGATGATGATGATGATGATGATGATGATGATGATGATGATGATGATGATGATGATGATGATGATGATGATGATGATGATGATGATGATGATGATAATGATGATGATGAAAATTTAAGAATTGCTACTCAAACGATTAAACGATTGGTAAATACGTAGCTGAAAAAATCTGCGTTCTTGGATCTTAGTGTTTAGCGGCAGTTTGCGGATGTCAGTTACGTTGAAGTCGACCGTGACTTACATGAGATTATAAGGGTTTAGCAAATCCTGCGATTGAACGCGCATGTGTAGCAGAAAATGGTAAATATAGCTGATAATTACTTCGTTTCAAAGGTGTCTAACTTCAGTCGACGATTTAATCATGAATTTCTATATACAATACAATGCAATACATCAGAATACAATATAACTGTGCGTAGAAGTTCGTGATTTAATGCAGCATTATTTAGTGTTTAGCTACAGCTTGTAAATGTCAGCTATTTTGAAGTCGATCTTAAACTTCGAAACACTCCTGAGTAGATAATCTGGAATAAATAAATAAATAAACACATTCCGAGATTGAACGCGATTGGCGATTGTGTAGCTGAGAATGTCAGGGTTTGAAACGTTGATTTTTATTTAACCTAAATTCTTTTTAAACCTAAATTCTCTTTTAACATAAATTCTCTTTTAACTTAAATCCTGTTCTGTCCAGGCGTGGCGCGATACTTGGCGATTGCAAGACTGAATTGATTGTCAATAAAAGAAATTTACAAAAACTGAACTGAGCAAACTTTATTGATAATAAACTTTAAACGGATTTATGGATTACACGCTGGAGACTTTTTCGGATTAGATTGGATTAAGTCAACCGCCTCACTTGGATTAGATTGGATTAAGTCAACCGCCTCCCTTGGATTAGATTGGATTAAGTCAACCGCCTCCCTTGTTCGATTGGATTAAGGAGAATACAGATCTGGCATTAATATAACGGAGCTACAGAAATCATCAGTCTAAAGGAGGAGGGCCAAGGAATCAAACGCTCAGTGCAAGATATTATGTGTATCGACGGTTCAGTCTGTCAAATAGCTGTCATCGCATCGGTGCACCGAGTACACTCCGGAAGACTTTGGAAAACGAGCGCTCGCCCGATTAATGAAGGACCATCAAACATTGGAGCGAAGAAGCGGGAACATGTCGGCTGATATATAAGAGAGTCACTTCCGTCCAATTTGCACAACATCTTCGAAAAGATCAAGCGCCTGTCGTGCAACAGTTTGTGCAGCCAACATCATCAATTAACTGAACAAACCAAGAATCTAATCTATTCTAATCCAATCCAATCTAAACTAATCTAATCGGATTGGGTTAATCTAATTCAATCCAATATAATCAATTCTGATCCAATTTAGTCTAATCTAAACCAAATATCATGTAATCCTATACAATATAATCTAATCCAGCCTTGTCTCAGCTGGTTGTTTAGTCACGCCCGGTTCGTCCATTAGGCAAACTTGGCAGCCGCCTAGGGCCACTGATTTTCCATTTTCCTAAATAAACATCAAAACAATAATTTCTGGAAATTCATAAATGAAATACGTTGGATTAGTTTTTAATTATTATTCGCTAGATGGTAGTAGCCTATTTTACTGTTCGTGTAATAAATTAGGTTCTATTAAGGTAGGGTTCACCAGGAAGTTTTAGTCATAAGTTTTTTTTACTCTAGTCTAGACTGTTACACCATTTTCATTATTTTTATTTTTTTATTTTAATGAATGTTTGAAAATAAATAACGTAAATTTCAGTAAATCAATGTCAGCTATAAAAGGAACTAAAAGGAATTCTGGCGCTGAGAAACGGCAACGGAAAAAACACAGGATAAACTGTTGGAATCACAACAAATGTTAGTTTCACTTTCATCAGACACTGAGGCAAAAATAACCATACTTTACTAGCTACTATACTTAGTTATAGTGTTAATTTGTTATTTCATCGCAAAATAAAAAGTGCTAATGACTTCATTTTAATCGCAGGCATAATATTATATTATGGGTCGACGGGCCGCTCAAATGTAGCTTTACCTAGGGCCGCCAAATGTCTTGAACCGGGCCTTTGTTTAGTGCCCAGGACCCCAGGTCACGACTCTGGATCCATCCATCCTACTTTTGATGCTATAAGATGTCGTTAAACTATCGATCCGTTAAACCATCCCACAGGCTTTCCATTCCAATATGAAGTCTCACCTCTTCAGAAATTCCTACCTTAATCCTTCCGATCCACCGCCTTTCAAGTTTTCTCGTCTTCAACGACACCTGCTTTGCAACTGTCTCTGGTCTCGCTGGCAACCTGAATCGAACCTCCACCAGTCAACGAAGACTTGTCATTACGAAGATCAGGGACGTAACTAGCGTTGGGCTTGGGGGGGGGCTTAAGCCCCCCCAAACGAAGTTGAAGCCCCCCCAAACAAGTCAAGCCGTTGTATGCTTACGGCTAAAATTCGTATGAACACTGTATAAATGTTGCCATGTTCAAGGTTTAAGCCCCCCAAACGAAAAATCCTAGTTACGTGCCTGACGAAGATATTGATAAACGTCGCCCTCCTCTGCTATCTAGACTTTGGACTGACACCATCCGAATATGCAACTTTTATGTAGCGACGTTTTAAAGGTGTGTGTTTAGTGTTTAGCGACATCTTGTGTAAGTCAGTTCTGTTAGCATCGACCTTAACCAACACGCAAATCCGCTTAGCCCTATTATAATTGTAATTAGTTGCTTGGTTAGTTGTTATTAATGACGCTGTGTCATAACAAAGATTACTAGCGTCGCCCTCTTCCTTTCTCCAGGCTAGGGACTGGCATTTCCCGAGTACAAGCACTGGCGGAGCTTAAGGGGTTACAGTAACGATAATTTATATATTAACGATAATTTATATAGCATTCTCAGCTGCAAACTTCTTCTATGTAGGATTAAACGCTGTTAGAGATTATTTATAGCTGGAAATAGAAGCGCTTAAGAGGTGTTTAACTTGAACTATAGGTTTTATATTATTATTATTATTAATATTATTATTATTATTATTATTATTATTATTATTATTATTATTATTATTATTTTTATTATTATTATTATTATTATTATTATTGTTATTGCTGTTGTTGTTGTTACTACTACTACTACTACTACTACTACTACTACTACTACTACTACTACTACTACTACTACTACTACTACTACTACTACTACTACTACTACTACTACTACTACTACTACTACTACTACTACTACTACTACTACTACTACTACTACTACTACTACTACTACTACTACTACTATTAGTATTATTACTATTACTATTATTATTCTAAGCCCCACGCTCTGACACTGCTCCACAGTTCTTTCTTTAAAATAGAATCCTAAAGTTATTATTTGAAGACGGCAGAATTGAAATGACGTCCTGCTTTGTGTTTAATAACATCTTCTCGATGTCCCTTCAAACCTTTCCCCGGAATCCGTACATATTCCATCTGGCAATTAAACGCGATTAACGAACATCTATATCTGAGAAGGAAAACGTTTAAAAGGTGTCTACGTGGAGCAGTGGATTTGACGTATTAATGCAAACTGTACTACATCTTGTGACTGCTTGTGTCTTTATCGGAAACCCTACGGAAATTGGACGCAGTTGCTATCCAATCGATTAAACGATTGGTAAATAATAGTATGTAGCTTTGAATGGCTGTTTTTAAAAGGTGTATTTTGTGGATTTTATGTAGCACTAGAGCATTAACCCGTCATATTATTACGTGACGGCAGTGTATATAGGCCTGTATGTGTCGTTGGTTAAAATGCTCTGATCGCCGTCACAAACGGTCTGTGTTTCACAATTATAATGGCCGTCGCTGTTTCACTAGGAGAAGATGTTGCCGCAACCTCAGCCAAAGCCCCATCCTCAGCCGCAGCCGACGAAGACGCTGACCAGTGACACAGCTCCTCAAGGTCATCTGCCATTCCAAGGTCTTACATCATCTTACACTCTGTCTCCACGTAATTATATACTATACGGTGAACGGTCGGAAGTAGAGACAGAACGGTGTAGATGTCACTAAGCACTAAATATGCTACTGCCACTTAAGATCAACGGTTTCAGTTAGACACCTTTAACACGGCGTCACTCAAAGCTACATATTAACTAATCTCGTTCAATAGCTAGGTGCTCTCAAGGCAAATGAGACTATACTAAGAAGCCCGATGTAACTGACATCCACAAGGTGTCGTTAAACATTAAATTATTTTACATAAAATCCGCGATTGCAATTATACATCCAGGGACGTCATTTGAGGGGGCAGGGGGCACTGGCACCTTGATTTTTGAAAAAGAGGAAAGGCATGGAACAAAAAAGAGGAACAAGAAAGGGGTATAAAATGACAATATGCACACTGCAGCATTGGCCTACAGTTGTGCACATGTAGACCAAATACAAAACTTAACAAGGCTGGCAAATTCCCCCGGAAATATACTCAATTGACGTCCCTGCCTCCTGAGAAGAGCTGAAATGACACCCTGTATACATCCCTTTAAAAAATCTCCGCCATTCCCAGCTACGTATTTACCAATTGCCTTCTACCATCAGAATTCACGAAATTCATCACAATAACTGGTACCATTTTTGTCGATGTTATTTTCACCATTGTTGTTTTACTTGAACCGGAAGTAAATGAAAATGCTCGTAAAAGACAATAAATGATTCAGAACATCTTCTTGTTGTTGATGGTGGTGTCACTGTTATTATAATTACCGGATTTCTACAAACTATTGTACATGACATTGATTATATATTAGCCTATACAATTAACATCGTGCCCTAAATATGACATATGACGTGGTGGGCAGAGGCAAAACTTTGGTCTAAAGAGTGGGGATACCAGTTTCTTACATACACGAAGCAAGGCGAAGACTGCGATTTCTGGGACGGCTCAAAAATAAAATATTCATTGGCTTTGTTTAAAAAGTGGGGGTGCGGTATCCCAGTCCAAAAATTGGGGGTACGGGTACCAATCGTACCCCCTCCAACAAATTACGCCTGTGGTAGGCCCACTACCGGTTCGCTTAATATGGAGGACTGCAGGACATTGAAGGACGAAGGTTCGCCTTAATCTGAATTGGCTCTTATGCACTAGTAACATGGGTATAGTATCGAACTTCGACGACGCCGCTGGGGCACCTCTAAACTTCAAAATAATTCCAAATTTTGCCAGTCATTTACTTTTACCAAATGCAACTTTTAAACACTATTACGTTTGTAAATTCGCACTTTAGTTTTTTCGCACCACCCTACTAATCAATCGTCAGATTCGAAGTGACTTGTGAATATGTAACACAGAATGATTGTATTTTAAAGGTGTCTAAATGAAATCGTTTATTTTCATTTAGCATTGTTTATTGCTGAAGTCGATCTTACCCTTGGTGGACTGCTCCGGATTTCGAGCTAACGACTGACGCGACTGGTGAATATGTAGTTGAGAATAACAGCGTTTAAAGGTATCTAACTAGCACAGTGGAATAAATGTGAATTGTACCAACGACATTTTATAACCGCGCCTCAACGTGATTGCTATCAGAGCAATTAAACGCATTAACAATATCATCGCTGACCTGAGAAATAAGAAATAATCAATTAAACATTTCAAAAAATAAAATAAGAATATAATTTTATAATTATAATTATATGTACTGTGCATTTGACCTTGTTTAAATATTTTTTCCGAGTGACAATAGTTGCGAAGTACTATTTAATTTGCATCTAAACATTTTATAGCTATGTGCATTATAAATAACATTAGATATATTGTTTTAAATGATGTGACATTATTGATATTCTGAGCTTATGTTTGACACCTTTAAATGGTGTCATTAGGACACTATAAGTTTATCGTTTTCTCTTAATTATATTTGTGAATTGTCGTCAACGGCCATTGTTGTCAAAAGACGACGTTAAACTTCCCAACAAAAATCGTTCGAGTACAGCTGCATTGTCATATTTAAGCTGTGGTATGAAGAGTAAGGGCGACTCCAAGTTAATTGATATCCATACGCTGTCGCTAAACACTAAACTTACTGTAATAAGCTCCATGAATTCAGTTATACATCCTGTCTAAAATGCTGGAATTCTCAGAAACATATTCATCAGTCGCGTTCAATCGCTGGAGTTTTAAGCACCATGCGCTATGAAGGGTAAGATCGACTTCAACGTAAATAACATCCGCAAGATGTCGCTAAGCACCAAATAAATAATGCGTTAACTCATGATCTTCGATACATTGATGCATCGTATATCGAAATTCATGATTAAATCCACGACTGTAGTTAGACACCTTTACAACATTGCCACTTCCAGCTATATATTCACCAATTGCGTTCAATCGCTAAATCATCATCATCAGGTGTTACGAAGGGTAAGATCAACTTCAACATAACTGACATCCACAAGATGTCGTTAAACACTAAAATTTGTCAGAGCTATAATTAGTACATGAGATCGAAGAATAAAGTTAAACTGTACACCCTCTTGAAGACGCCGTCTTTCTCAGATACATAATTATTTACCCAGGGGCATAACTAAAAACTTGACAATACCAATTTCTTCTTCACTTTCGCTTTTCGCATGGAGATCATTTTGGACACAACACACCGCCAGTAACTGGTTATGAAACGCTAATGACGTTACCTCTACTGGTGGCTGTGTTTTAAAGATCTATGTCTAATTGCAATTCGTCGATTCTTTTGGGTTAACGTTGAGTATAGCTTGCATTGGATGGGTTTGATCTACCGATGGAACGCAACTGGCTAATATGTAGCCAAGAGTTATCACGTTTTAAAGGTGTCTAACTGCAGTCGTCGATTTAATGTATCAGTCTTTAGAGTTTAGCGACATCTTGTGGGTTAACGTCGACCTTACCCTACATAGTAATCGTAATCGTACTCTCCAATTTTTTATAGCGCCTCTGTAAAGCTGAACGCAAAGCACCAGCTTATTCACGAGCGCTGTTCCATATCCGAGATCGATATTTAGAAATTCATGATTAAATCCAAGACTGCAGATAGACACCTTTAAACCGCCGCCATTCTCAGCTACATATAAGCACCAGTCGCATTCAATTGCTAGACACATCCACAGTGATGCTTGCGGTGATTTCGACGTTAACGGCACTGACACCCAAAAGATGTCGATAAACAATCTATATAATAAAGCGAGAATTCTGTGTTTGTGTGTGTCCCCCTCTGTCTGTCTGTTTGACCGGGCTTAACTTCTACAATTTTGCACCTTTTCACTCCAAACCTTCACTGCTGTGTCGGCCTCGGCATCGGACACCCAGTGGAGGGGTTCTTTTACCCCCCTTTCACCGCTAACATGTGAAAATGACCCAAAACTCTACCCAACCGACCGTCCCTGACGACCCAGCGCGAAGCGCTTCTATTTATGGCGCCGTTCTTCCCCAACGTCATTAATAATGCGCATTTAACGACAAGCGGTTCTATTTATGGCGCGGATATTCCCCAACGTCATTAATAATGCAAATAAAGACGTTGTTTACTTTCGCACAAAATTTAATTACGATCGAATCGAACTATATTCATCGTTTTACAGCAAAATTGTATGTTCAAAGACTCTGATTTACTAAGGGCAGTGAGGGCTAGATTTCTGGCGTTTTCTTGAATCCGCCAACGCCGGCTTCACCGTCTTCGACTGCGAAGCAGTCAGTCCACGGGAGACTGCAAAGCAGTCGTCGCCACTCGACTGCGAAGCAGTCAGTCCACGGGAGACTGCGAAGCAGTCGTCGCCAGAGGGCGACTGCGAAGCAGTCAGTCCACGCCTAGACTGCAAAGCAGTCTCCCCCACAGGTCGCCTAAATTTCTTCCTTATTCGCTACACGGATTTAAACATATACCTAAATTTGTTGCTTATTCGCTACAGGGATTGAAACTTATAACCCCGGGCAACGCCGGGTAAACCTGCTAGTAAGTAATAATACACAAATCAATGCGGATGTCAGATGGTGCCATTCCGAATCCTGGGTTAAGGAGGAGGGTGACGGTAATCATCTTCACAACACAGCGTCGTTATACAGAAACCAACACCAACCAATCTCTAGTTGGCCTCAATAATAATAATAATAATAATAATAATAATAATAATAATAATAATAATAATAATAATAATAATAATAATAATAATAATAATAATAATAATAATAATAATAATAATATTAATAATAGTAATAATAGTAATTATTAGTAATAAAACCAGAAATAATAACAATAATAATTATCCGGTATAATAATAGTGGTTCCGTGGGCGTTGGGTAAATACTTGGCCTTGGACGCCACGATGATACACACCAAATGCATCGGCTGCCGTGGCGGAACAGTCTGCCATTCGTGAATCCGAGAAGCATTCAGGGCTAGTCCGTCACACATATTATTTCTGCACACGTGGAAAGCGCCGCCATGTCTAATCTCTATTGCCGTGGCTGGGCTGGAGCGCTTCTGAGTAGGTTTCTTGAAGGTGCGCTATATTAAATTTTGGAATGAATGAATGAATGAATGAATGACAAGTGTGTTGAGTCGGCGTTAGCATAATTTACATTAAATCCACTGCTCCGTTTAGACACCTTTAAAACGCTGCCATTTAGGCTACATATTCAACGTCGCGATCAATCTTTATCCAGGGCAGACAAAGAAGGGTATGGTCGACTTCAGCGTAACTGACATACAAAAATGGTCGCTAAGCGGTAAACAATGCTAATTAAAATCAACGTTAAACACCTTCAAAACGCGGTAATTCTCGGCGCCCTTCTGCCTGCTTCGCCCGATGTGACTGATGCTGCATGACGCCTGCTTCGGGGGACGCGGGCACACGGGCGCTGGTAAACAAGTCTGTCTCTATCTCACTGCCTCCTTCTGTCCCCCTCTGCATCTATCCCTACCTCCCGACATCACCCCCTCAATATGGCACACGTTACGAAGGGAGGTTGATGGGGAGGAGAAGCAAGGACGACGTGAAGACGAACACTAGATGCAATGTGACTTATAATCTAGCATCACAATAAACAAATCTTTTCTCTTCCTGTCAGCTTAGAAAGATCTGTTGTGCGATGATGACTCTACTGGAAGAGAATTGCACCAAAATCCTAACCTACAGGCCATCCACAGGTGGTAGTTTTATGTAAAAAGGCCTCGGGTTTGCATTCCCTAATGCTTGCATTGTTAGTGCATATGAAGATATTTCTCCCCGGATATTAGTGCAGTGACTTCGATTGTGGAGGAGGTTCAAGATCCAACTAAAGACATGGTCAGGGATAAGTAAGGAGGCATAAGGGGAGAGGAGTCTACCAAGAACGACAGTATGAGTGTGGGTCCATATACGGATTTGTAGCTGATGGAGGATATAGAAGCTTACAGCAAGATATGACTAAGATGACAACCACAAGGCGGAGAGTGAGTATGATGTCAGTTCTATCCAAGAAGAGTGTAGCCGTGGCCCATATCAGTGCCACAAGATGTCGCTAGACGCTAAATAATGCTGCATTAAATTATGATCTTCTATATACAGTTGTACTGTATTGTGTTTTATTGTATTGTATATAGAAATCCATGATTAAGTCTAACTGAAGTTAGACACCTTTAAAACACTGTCATTCTCAGCTACATAGTCAGGATTCGCGTTTTATCTCTATGTACATAATATAAATAATATAAATATGTGACTTGCTCTGGCAAAAGGAGGCTTTTCTCAAAAAATTTAGTTTTGGATATTTTGGGCTAAACATTTTAAATAATAATTTCTGTTTCAAATGTTGAAAAAATTATTATTCTATCTTTATTGGTTCCAGAGATATGAATTTTACAATGTTTTGCTACTCGGAAATACAATTTCGAGAAAAACGCATGCAAAGTGTATTATCTTAATACAGACTAAACTCCTTAGCAACGCATGTTTGTTGACAACTTCTATTACTTTAATTGGTAATAAACATCATCTGAAACCTATTTAATACATTTCTGAACATCTAGTTGTTTTTTTTTTAAATTAATGGCTGAAATGTACACTAAAGGGGTACTATAATTTTACACCAGAAATGTTAAAATCAGCATGAAATACAAATAAATTGCTGAAATTAATATTAATTTTGTTGAAATTTGTTTTAATCTAACATTGCATAAATGCAATATTACTAATGCTTTTTCTCATTCATTCTCTTTATGACTGGTTCTTCCATGACCT
Source organism: Allolobophora icterica (assembly GCA_963556255.1). Lineage (NCBI taxonomy): Eukaryota > Metazoa > Annelida > Clitellata > Crassiclitellata > Lumbricidae > Allolobophora > Allolobophora icterica. Next base: position 10,261,441 of record OY744614.1, read on the forward strand.
TGACCACGGCCTCGACCTTGTCTGCAGCCTCGAACTTGTCCGCGGCCACTTCTACGACCTTTTTTTACAATCTGCTCCTGTTCTTCTGATGATGACGAGCTCTCAATGCTTGTATATAAATTGTGCTCATTAGTTTTCTTCTGTGCAAGAAATCGTCCATGACCTCGCCGTCGGCTTCCAGTTTGGGCTCCCTGAGGATCGACTTGCTTATTGACTGCTATCTCGACAAGGACATCTTGGTGGAGATGTACTGCTGCAATCTCTTCTGGACGAGGGCAGACTAAATCCTTTGTTGCATCTGTACAAAATTCTCGTATCTGGTCATACAAGTACTTCTTTCTCTTTTGATCCAGACCAACAGGAGTGATGACCTCGGGCATTCCTATCGGGATCAGTCGTCCAAGATTCTTAACTACTGGAGGACTGTCAGCAAATTCTTTGCAGGTCACTGTTCCAGGTGCAGCAGCATCAACCGAAAAGTGATGGAATTTCTTAATGCCTTGCAGCTTCACAAAGAAATTAGACAGGAACGACACCCAATCGTACATCGGAACAAATACCCGTCCATCCTCTGATCCAACCAGATGCGCTATGTTGACTCCAGTTGCTGTTGATGATTTCACGCAGTCGACTAATTCATTCAAGCATGATACTCGAGTGCGTCGGAAAGTTTGCTTGAACAGACCAAAGCACCAGTCTGGTCCAAACTTGGTGTGTCCTGCCAGCAAAAACGAGATTGTGATAGAGGTGTGAAGACCAGCAAAGATCCGCCAGCATAAATACCACAACATGGCCGAATTTTTGTTCTGACCAGAACAGTTATCCGCATTTAAGATCACGATCTTCTCTCCCAATCCGTAGGTTTCGAAAAAGTGATGGATGAGACTTATGACAACGTTTGCTCCTTTCCCACATGAAACAGCTTCGTCGATCAAGTAGTTTACTTGTTTCGGCAGGCCTTCGGTCATTATTCCAAAAACTCCGCATTTTCTTGGTGTCCTGAAAAAAATCGGGCCAGGCTGAATTGGATCAAATGGGTAGTGAATTTGTTGCGCGAAATCGAAACTATAATGAAATTTGATCGGTCGAGAGTTTGGCACATTTTGCCCCAGCCCATCGATACCAAAAGTTTGAACAGCATTCTTTGCCACGTCACAATAACTTCTGTAGACAGACCGTTCCTGCGTTGCTCGCATCAAATGTTCCTCTTGCTTTTTCAGGACTGCCGATTTTTCCTCTTCTTCCAAGTTCACACTTCTGATAATCCTGTTATTATTTTTCTGACATTCCCAACAAACATCGGATCTTGGTTTGCCAATGACGACAAAGGGCAACAATTGGTTCCACAATTTTCTAAAAGTGGAACAGCCGACAACATGTAATCCAATTTCAGCAGAATTTTTGTACTGCCTCCAAATCGACGTTTTCGTTTCGGAGCTCGGAAGAATCTGTATATCAAATCGCTTGTAGCCAGGAATTCGACCAGGAAGAAGAAGTGCATTCTGTTCAGCGAATGCCAGCACAAATTTTGTCACAGCTCGAATGTCATCCAGTGTTAATGCTGTTTTTTGCCTGCCTCCCGAAAGTTTTTTCCTGGGCAAAAGACCATTCTGCAAGTACCATTTCTTCACAGCCGATAGTTTCTTTTTGGACATGACCATGATGTAGAGAAATGTGTCCCGGCAGATACGAAAATGTTGGTAGTAGAACCATCGTATCCTGGCATGTTCACGAACATTCTGCTGTCCCGGTTTCTTTTTACTTTTCATCGTGTTTGAAGAATTGTTAACTGATGAACAAATAATTCCAAGAAGAAGCAGATCTTTCTCAGAGGATGTCATCTCCATCACACTTAACTGAATGTTGTCAATCTCTTCTTTGCTGAATTGTTCGATGCAGCGTTTACCATCAAACAGTTGACACACACAACCGCACCTGCTTGTAATTTCAGGAGCATCAACCAAATCCACATCAAGCTTTTCTGAAGCCGTCCTCATTATAATGCTTTCAATTTCACTTGTGTCATCAACTCTAGACCTACTGTCATTTTCGTAGATTAACTCATTATTGGTCTCTGCCTCACTACCACTATCGGCAATCCTAGCTTCGTTTTCAAGGACATTAGACGAAATGGTTTCTGATGGTGAACCAGTTGTAGAAGTAGGCAGATTAGGAAGGTCTTCGTAATCAGTGTCAAATCCTTCACCTTCACTTCCAGAACCGTCGTTTGTATTGAAATAATCGTCTATTAGCTGTTCTAAGTTTTCATTTTTAAGTCCACACGCTGATGCATCGTTTAATAAACGCGCAATTCTACGTTCTTTCTGAGTTTTATTCATCTCTAAACTGAAATAAGTTACTAAACTCTCAAGAAGATTGAAAATAACAGATCTAAATCTTTATCGCACGAACCCAGTATCCCGAATTGCATCCCACGTAAACAGAGCAGACGGCATGTGCGACCTACATTAGCAGCCTATCGAAAAGCCATATTCAGTCACGTGACTCAACGTAAACAGCGCCTGCATGTGCGACCTAGAATAGCAGCCTATCGAAAAGCCATATTCAGTCACGTGACTTCGTTGCTAACGAGGGGTATTTAATATCCTACATAAATCGAAAAGTTTCAGTGTTTTTAACCTTAAATTTACGGAAATTACTGTGGGAAATCCGCAAAATGAGGATATTTTTAGCAAGCTGAATGCATTAGCTTTCCAATGACGTATTACACGTGGTATTCCTATCAGAACGAAGGCCATAAAATACTCTTGAATGCGACCCAAAAATGATTTTAAATTCCCGGATAATTTTTATGAGTCACACAAACTTCTTAAATTTGTTATGAAATAGGTGAAATATTATAAAATCAATATTTTTTTCATATACTATAAGGTCTTATTTATTGATATATGCAAAAAACCGAAAATTGAAAAATTTACACCTGATTGATGTTTTGGCTAAATTCTCGTGTTTTATCATTTGCGACTTCCGCCTCCTTTTGCCAGAGCAGGTCAGATATAATATGTACATAATATAAATATGTTATAGTTTTTCTTCTTCTTTTTTTTCTTTTTTTTTTAACCAATTGTATATATTATGTTAATATTGCTTGTATTAACAGATGTTTTGATTACTTATGTAATACTTTATAACTAAAACAAGATTTTCATGTCAAAATTCCATTTATAATAAATAATCAATAACTTGTATTAACAGATTAAAATTAATAGATTAAGAATCTAGATCAAATTACAATTCTGGTTCATTTATTTTCTAATCTATAACATATGATGAAGAACTGTTGTTTTCAATGTTTGCATGAATCTAAATAATATTGTTTAATTGCTTTGAATGAAAAAATGTCGAACATTCAGAAATTAAATTTAAAAAAAAAAAAATTCATGTCATAATTATATGTATCATACAATTGATAATGAGGCTGTTTTATAATTGAATAACTATATTAAAATCTCATATTCATCAAACATTCATTTAATTTATTTTATATTTATTATTCTTGTGAATAACAATTAATGCAATATGTGTTTAATACGCACTAAAGACTGTCTTATCATAACACAAATATCATTGACATTATCAACTGTATATCTGTGTGTATATGTATGTATATATATATATATGTATATATATATATATGTATATAATTTATACTGTTAAAAAATGTGTATTTGAAACATCGTAGGGTGCTGTTTTGACACTTCTAAATGCTGTGAAACGCTGTAAATTCTCTGTTTTAAGTGTATTGTACATACTATTGAATTGTCGTCGACGACCTGTGATGCCATATGATGACATTAAACGTTTGATTAAAAAAAAAATCTCTACTCTTTTCTGGTGGCTCATCCGATAATATTTATGTTTAATGATATTCAGAGGCAAAATGTTCTTTCTATTGATAGCAAAATTGCTAGGAATTTTGAATTGTCTAATATTGATAAGAACCAAGTTGTTGTCCCAAATGATGGCATAAATGATTTTTCTGATGTTGTCCAGAAGCAGAATAGTACTTTATTTGATGTTGTAAGAAGTCTGGTGTTGATGATAATGTAGTGTCTGGTGCTCAGAGAAATGGAATAACTGAAGCAGTGGGTAAAGTGTCATTCAGAACTACAATCAATTAACCACAAGCACCTATTTCAAAACACAGAACTTGTAGAAAATTCATCTCTTACAAATACGGGCTCCAGCATATCCAATGCTAAGAGAACCATGCGCTTCTCCCCTGAGAAACAGAAACAGATAAATGATGTACAGCTATCCCAAGCAGTTTACCTAAAGTTTTTGAACGCGATTGGTAAATATGTAGTTGAGAAAGGTGGTTTTTAAAAAGGTGTTTAACCCTCGAGTGCCCAAGCTATTTTTTGGTACACGAATGCCCAACGGGGGGGGGGTCCGACCGGACCCCAATGTTTTCATTGTGATATCTGTAGAACGGTTTCGGATTGGAATATTTTAACGGGATTTGGCTTGTTATAATCCAAATTAAATTTGCAATCGACTGATATATGGTATTTCACAATAGCGCCACCTGATGATACTTTATTTGAACTTTAATAGGGGCCTACTCTTTTGTAGTTTCTTTGCAATTTCGGGATATTTCGCATGGAATATTGTACGCATGTAGTTGTTCCCTGGTTGTGGGGTACAGGATTGGAATATTTTAACGGGATTTGGTTTGTTATAATCCAAATTCAATTTGCATTCGACTGATACATGGTATTTTACAATAACTTGCGCTAAAAATTTATTTATGGGTTGGTAAACCATATGCCAGTATGATCACCAGCCGCATATCTTGGGGTGTCCTTGGTATATGCTATGGTTGTGTGGGTACAGGAATGGAATATTTTAACGGGATTTGGCTTGTTATAATCCAAATTCAATTTGCAATCGACTGATATATGGTATTTCACAATAACGTGCGTTAAAATAATTTATTTCTGGGTTGGCAAACTATATGCCAGTATGACCATCAGCCGCATATCTTGGGGGTGTCCTTGGTATATGCTATGGTTGTGGGCTACATGGTGGTAGTATAATCACACAAAATATAACATACGAAGCCCAATTGAAGGCTTTAGGATGTCCTAAAAGCATTTCTACAATTTCGTAGCCGTTCTAAAGTTATCCGTGAAAAGCGGGTCAGGGGTCCGGTCGGACCCCCCCCCATTCGAGGGTTAAAATCAGTCGTGGGTATAGCCACATCTTGTGGTTTAACGTTTAGTTTAGATTACACTTCCGAACGCTGTTAAAATGCACTCTAGCATTGCGACGCGAATGGTTAATATGTAGCTAAGGGTGTCAGAGTTTAAAAGGTGTCTAACTCGGATAATTTTTAACACGTTATCTGGTGTGGAAATTTCCCACCAGACCCCTCAAATTCCCCTCCAGTTCTTGTAATTTGTAATTTGTAATCGAGAATATATATAGTGGAAATTTCCCACCAGACCCCTCAAATTCCCCTCCAGTTCTTGTAATTTGTAATTTGTAATCGAGAATATATAGCGCCACTAAAAAAATCAGAGGCGCTCCCGACCCGGGTCAGTGTCCTCACTGACAAAAAGAAATGTTTTCAGGCGCTTGCGAAACTGGGCAGGACAGAGAGAGAGAAGAGAACAAATGATTCATATGAAGCCTTAATAATTTTTAATTTCTGAAAATCGCAGCCGAATTAAACTGAGTAGGAGCTCTTGTTCATGCCTTTTTTTCATGATTTTTATGATCCGAAATCCCAAAATCTTAAAAACAACCAAAACAACAAAACCAATCAAAACAAAAAACAAAAACAAACAAAAAACAACGAAAAAAACAACAACAAGAAACAACTTTTCATCTGGAAAAACTTTTTTTGTTTGCACTCTGGTCCAGACCCATGCCCCCCAATATTTTTGACAAGTTTACGCCAGTGGTACAGACTAAATGTGCCATGGGCCATGGCACATGGGCCTCTATGGTTTGAAGGCGCGAAGCCCCCAAGGTAGAAAGGAATTAATTATACGTAAATCAACAGATATTCTAAACATGAATATTTCCAAATCATTGGCCCCTTGCATGACTGAATTGGCGAGGCCCCCCCAAGTGATCGCAGTCCGACTCTTCGTATACAAGCAGTATCGCTGCCTAGTGCAAACGCTCTTCATACCAAGACTTTCAAATTGACCTATAACTAGCCACAGTGGCAGACACACAGGCAGATACAGACACACATGTAGATAAAGAGACAGACACACAGACAGGTACAGAGACATACACATAGGCAGACACAGAGACAGACACATAGGCAGACACACAGACAGACATAGAGACACACACAGAAACATAGGAAGACACATAGACAGACACATAGGCAGACAGAGAGACACCAGGACAGACAGACGCAGATACAGATACAGAAGCAGACACACAGACACACAGGTAGACATAAAGTTGATGAGAGGGTGTTTGTCCATAAGTAAGCGTCTAATTTTAGACCCACCCAAAAGCTACATATAATATTTTATAATGCTAACATTTCAATGATATATTTATTAAATGATCTCATAGCTCATTACTGACCTTTATAGTCAGTTTGATGATATGTGAGCTTTTCTGTTGTTGACTCTAATTAACGCTATGTAGGCTATTTTTTATTTTATTTTTTTTGTTTATTGCCTCTGGCTATCGACCAGAAGAAAGTGTCACCATGTACAGCCAGGATGGTGCTGGCAGGACCCCCCAATTTTAGCCCCCCTCCCTCAGGGCCAGGTACACGATTTTTCACATGTACATAGTGAACACTTTTATCTTAGTCAATAGACCGAGAAGCGCTAGAGCTCCTGTCGCGAAATTGGCTTTTATATTTTATTTCACGTCAAGAAAAAAGATGTTTAAGGAGGCTTATTTTTCTGTAGCCATAACTATTAGAATTCCGCGTCTGCAGAAAAAGCAAATATAACAGTAAAACGCACTTCAAATTGTGCAATTTATAATCCCATATCTTTAATAGTTTAAGTTTGATTAAATTGTTATAATTTGTGTTTTGGTTCTTATGTGACTATTTACGGCGAACGGAGCGTGGCGCCTCTATCGGCATAGATAGACGTATAACGTCGTGTTTAGGCTTACATAAAAATCGCATGCGGTTTCTATGATGAAATTAGACGAATAGTTATTATTTTGCCAATAAACAATTGCCTGTATAAGCAGAACATATGCGCTGTATTGTCTATTACCACTTAAGTGACATTTTATTTAATTTTGAGGCTAATTTTGTATAACTTTTTCAGTGCGCAAAGATGCCGCAGTGGACCACACTATGTTAACATATCTTAGACATGACCGAGATCAGATCGTGTGTGTGTGTGTGTGTGTGTGTGTGTGTGTGTGTGTGTGTGTGTGTGTGTGACAGTGTCTATTCATATCCCCCCTCCCTTCTCCCCTTGCCTCCCCTTCCTTCCCCTACACAGAAGCCGCGGTTCCAGGGGTCCTACTTCGGTAAAATTTTTGAATTCTACATTGCCATAGGTGAATTTTAGCGCATTTTCACAGAAGATAAACTGATCTCTTGTCAAGGTTTTCGTCGTAAGAAACTATTTAAAATTCACGTGACTGACCGACATAACTGCGCAATAGGCCTAACTGACTTTTTCTCAATTAAAGTTTTACTAGTCACATGACACGATGGCTTTGCGAATTTTTACGAGCATTTCGTATTGATAAAGTAGGCCTATAGAGGTAGAGGTCGGTTTCACTCAAGAAACACACGAAACCCTAAATAATTTTAGAAGCTAAACACCCCACACAAATGTATTAATGCTAGCATTATACAGGGGTCAGGGCTTGGGCCAATCCACTTTTTGGCCACCATTTCTGGACTAAAATTGCTTCATGCAGGGAACTGATTATTTAAATACCCAGATGATTGCTATTTGGTGATTCCGGCCTCAAAAACATAACGACTGACTGTGAACGTGCCCACATAGCTGAATGGGCCAGAAATTGCAACTTGCGCTTAAATCATAGCAAGTCGTGTGAAATCATAATAAGGCGTCCCCGAATCAAAATTCTAGATACCCCTCCGCCTATTGCGAGGATCGTACGAGTAAATGAAATCACAATTTTGGGAGTCACTCTTTCGGAAAGAATTGGGTTCTCCTCGCACAGTAACAATATCTGTTGTAAAGCTAAACAATCCTTTTTTGCTCTGCGAGTCCTGGTTTCGCATGGATTAACTGGAAGCCGCCTCCATGATGTTGTACGTACCACCACAGTGGCACGAATGTTGTACTAATCTCCAGTCTGGTGGGGATTTTCTAATGGTGGTCTCTGCATTGATACGTAAACTTAACCCATATGCGGCTAGCGTCAGTTTAAACTGACACACAGAAAATGGCGGTTTTTAGGCAGTATCGTTACATTTTCAATTCTTACTTATTTTAAGTGAAACTCTAGTGCTTGTGTGAATATCTATGCAGATTTGTTTCAGTTGATCTGTGTTTGCGTACGCGCCAAGAATATTTTGATCTCGGTCATCAGACAGTTTTGAATATGCATCGTTCAACAAACAAAACGTAAGAAACAATAAATGATATTTTACTAGTATGTTAATAAAAAAAACTTCGCTACAAGCCTCCCAGAGGTAGTGGTGGTGATTATTTTTAAAAAAATTCTATATTGAACAATATCAGAAATTTCGTCCCGTCAGTTTAAACTGACGCCAGGCACAGGAGGGTTCGTTTTTTTTCAGCCATGGCGTTCTTAGTCTTGGGTTTTTCCAGCCACGTCTGTCTGAGGAGCATTAAAACGTGTTATATTTTCCCCGACGGTGAAGTTACATTATGAAATAAAGCAGGGCATAATATATTAATTATTTACTCTAACAGTAGCAGTATTATTTTGCTGTAGCTTAATCTTGTGTATACCAATTAATGCAAGATGTTGTCCAATGTGCACTAAAGATTGTCTTTTCATGATACAAGTATCATTAAAATTATTAACATTATATATATTATATATATATATATATATATATATATATATATAATTTATGAGGTTAAAAAAATTACAATTATGAACATCGTAAGGTGCTGTTTTGACACTTCTAAATGCTGTCTGTTGGACTCTGTTAATTCTGTTTAAAATGTATTGTTCATACTATTGCAATGTCGTCAACGACCTGTGATGTCATAATTATGATGACGTTAAACCTTTGGATTAAAAAAAAAATCAGTACATCAAATCGCCATATAATACATATGTTGCGACGTTAACCCCGAGATGTCGGTAAACAATAAACACTGCTGCATGAAATCGTGAACTTCTATAAACAATTGTACTGTATTGTATTGTATTGCATTGTATACAGAAGTTTATAATTATATCCACGACTACAGTTAAATACCTTTTAAACGCGTCATTCTTAGCTGCATATAAACCAATGGCGTTCAATGGCTATGTGTGCAGATCTCCACAAGATGTCGGTAAACAAGAATTTATACTACTATAACTGCAGTCAAGCACCCTTAAAACGCATCATTCGCAGCTACATACTTACCAATTGAAGGGCTTGCAGCAATAACCAGGTATGTCGGATTTTTTGAGTTTTGGAAAATGGCTTCAAAGATTTGACACTTCAAACTGTTGTATCTAAGCCATTTTACGAGATATCGACAAGCTGTTTGAAACACCGTCTGAGTTGTTATTGTTTTTTACGAAATTGTTACATAATGCAATGCAAAAGATAACTTTAATGTTTTTTTCATGACATTTTGCTTCATACCTGGTTATTGACACTCAATAACCCAACATCGCCTGCTGTTAGTCGACATACCTTATTCTTGCACCAAATGGTGACTAGCATACAGTACAAATTAATCGTACAATAAAAAGGTAAGTCATCATAGCTACATTACAGTAAGGAAAAAATAACGGAAAATCAGTGAATTGTAGAGTAAGTAAAAGTCAATAACGGGGTATGTCAAATAACCTGATTATTCCACCGGTTTTAATGCAAAGATTACTAGAAAAAACGACAATTTTTGTGATCATACCGGGTTATTGCACTGGAGTAATGCTGCCGGCTGCTAAATACCATATGTCGACAAACTTCTTTATCCAAAAGCCAATTCAAAAATAATCAGATTTGCACCAAATTTGCAGGGTATATAGAATACAATATTCCAAGCACGCTGGCATGCTTTTTCACATAAACCAGGTATGTCGACATACCTGGTTATTGAGGCAAGCCCTTCAATTGTGTTCAATCGCTAGGAGAAATTCAGCGTTCGTGACTATAAGGTCATAATCCTGCTTTTAGCTTTCATTTAGCGCTTAACCCTTATAGGGTCACCGGGGGGTAAAAAATACCCCCATATTGGTTTTTCACGGAAATTTTAATCCCTGAAAATAGTTGAAGAAATCGCTTCTATGACTTTTCCTAAACATGTTTCATCCACAGAATGCATCCAGTTTCATTAGTTAGTCATGCACCCAAATCAGCTATAAAGTACGAAAATGCACCACATCGTAGCTATTTTACTCAGGAATTTATAAACATAACATTATGCTTGCTTTACACACGAGTGTCTTGCTGTTACATTGTCTCTTATCAGTATCTGAACATTATATATAGAAATCGTTTTGGATTCATCAAATTAGGATGAATAAATGAAGTTCTGCTAAATTATGACATTATAAACTCAATGATATTACAATGTACACAAACGGTACCGTTCAGCATTTACTGAACAGTCACTCTGCATCTTCAGAGAGGGAAAGTGGGCAGGATAAGCAGGAATATGCAAGTGTTTTGACTGCATGCTTTCCGCACACGAAACTGTTGCACTTAGTGCATTTGTGTTCACATTTCTTGTCGTCTTTACGTGGACACGAGTTGCATCGACCACGTTTCTTTGCTGGATTTGTTGCGCATCGACTAGGTGCCGGTTGTACACCGATCGCCAACATGGCTTTTGCTACAGATGGTTGGTGTGAAATTGATGGATCGGAGGCACGCAGTGTAAACAATGGCTCCACAACAATGAGTCACTTGACGGTACAATTGACTCGCTCTCCTCTTCCGATGAACTGCAGCTAGCTGTGTCCGGCTCTGAACGTTGATACTCAACAACGTCTTCTGTTTCTGATTCCACACCAAATTCATCATCAGAGCTCATTTCTTCTTCTTGGTCATCACCCTCATTTATCCACTGCTGTATTTGAGCACTCGCCTGCGCTGCCGTAATTCTTCGTGACGACCGTGTGGCCATTTCATACATAAATATTAGATGAATAACTCTTGTGATACTTTTAAACTGTTTCTAAAATTTCTGCATACATTACTACACAGTAAACAATGAGTAGCCCCTTGAAGGGGCGCTATATAAATGCTCAAATGAAATGAATGACATCAGCAATAGCTTGTGCTCCATAGTTAAAAACAATAATGTCAGTACCTTCTATAAATAACTTTTTTTAGTTTTATACTTGAAATTCGGAGTTTATCATAGGAATCATGCGAATCACAGTTGGAGTATTTTTTACCCCTCGGTGACCAAAATCGGATGAGAAATATCGTGACCCTATAAGGGTTAACTAAACAAGTGAGACTTGGTTCCCTAACAAACAAGTGATCTCGTCAGATCCTAATACCAAGCTCTTTGACAATCCTACGACAGTCGCTTATATATAATTTTATATTTCATATAGTTTCATGTGATCGTGTGTCTGGGATGTTGAGTGGATTGGGATATATATATATATATATATATATGTATATATATATATATATATAATTTAACAAAACGTTAAGAGTGTCTACGTTTTAAAAGTGTCTAACTTAGAGGATTTTTAGCATGTTATCTGGTGGGGAAATTCCCCACCAGTCCTTGCTCTTTTCCCCATCACTGAATTTTGCCCATTTTAGTCCCAGTACTCGCCACAATGATGAAGTGATTAAATTATTTCATTTTATTATGACCTTGAGACTTGATGTTGATCCAATCATTCTGATTCAGTGCTTTTTGACTTAAAATTACGCGCGAAAAATGTCCTTTTATAAAATATTTCCACCACTGGAAATATCTTTAAAAATCCTCTGGTCTAACTGCAGTCGTCTATTTAATAGAGCAGTATTAAGAGTTTAGCGACATCTTGTGGCTTAACGTCGACCTTACCCTACATAGCAGATAAGGGAGGCGGATCTAATGATTGGGTGGATCCCGAATTTAACTACATCTTATGACAACAAAGGCCGGTGGCGTCGCAGAAATTATTTTGGCATATTGAAAGCGATTGGTAAATATGTAGCTGAAAATGGCAGTTTTTAAAAGTTGTCTAACTGGAGCCGTAGATTTTATTTGAGCATAAATTGTTTCTACGTAACAAGTTGCGCTAATGTCAACTTCAATCTATGAATAAACGAAATTGATTGATTGTCTGATTGATTGAGTGTTTAAGGACATCTTGTGGATCTCAGTTACATTGAAGTCGACCTTGTGCCTCATTCTAGGAAGCTGTGTATACAGCAGATCTACCGACTGAACGTTACTGGCGAATATGTAGCTGAGAATGGCAATCTTTAAAAGGTGTCTAACTGCAGTCGTGGATATAATGAAGCAGTATTTATAGTTTATTTGAGTGTCTAACTTAGAGGAAAAAATTGCTGGAAAGACACTGAATAACCTTAGATACGCGGATGACACAACATTAATGGCAAAAAGAAAAGAGGATCTGGCAGAACTGATAAGAAGGGTCAGGAGAGAAAGTGAAAAAGCTGGTTTATACTTCAACATAAAGAAGACAAAGGTCATGACAACAGCAGATTGGGATAGTTTTGAGATAGACGGAGAGGAAATAGAGGTGGTAGAAAGCTTCACATTCCTAGGATCACTGGTTGGAAAGGAGGGAAAGTGTGATCCAGAAATAAAACGAAGGATTGCTATAGGGAAAGCTGCAATGACCGGACTGGAAAAGATATGGAAAGACAAACATGTGAGCATAGAAACCAAAAAAAGGCTTGTGAGAGCACTAATCTTTCCTACGGTACTGTACGGTTGCGAGACGTGGACAATGACAAAGAACATGGAAAATAAGGTTAACGCTTGTGAAATGTGGATATGGAGGAAGATGCTGAGAATATCTTGGACTGAGAAAAGAACGAACGAATCAATACGAGAGGAGATTGGAGTTGAGAATGAAGAGTCGTTAAAACAAACTGCGACAAGAATGAAGCTAAGGTTCTTTGGACATGTTATGCGATCTGATGGTCTGGAGAAGGAAATGATGCTGGCGTGCGGTGAGGGGAGGAGAAGACTGGGTCGCCCAAGGAGGAGATGGATGGATGAGATACAAGATGTAACTGGCATGAATTTGGCGGAATTGAGAGACTTGTCATCGAATAGGAGACGGTGGAGTGTGTTCACCAGGACGATCGCTAGAGCTCCACGAGCTGACAGCACAAGGTGACAAGGTGATTTATAGTTTAGCGACATCTTGTGGGTTAACGTCGACCTTAACATGCACAGGGGACAACATTAGATTCAGTCCAGCAATAATGGACGTGATTGTTGGATAGGTCCCTATGTAACAGATAATCGCATCGTTTTTAAGGTGTCTTACTAAAACCGTGGATATTATGTTGCAGTATTCAGTGTTTAGCGACATCTTGTGGGTTAACATCGACCTTACACTAGATAAGGGAGAACAATGGATCTAGTTTTTGCAATTGACTGACTAATACGCTTATTTTACGACGACGTCATATCTTAGATGATTGACGTCATAACAAAGAACGGTTTACATGCAAAGCGTCCTTAGTTATGGGGTCCAAGGCAGGTAAGCTGTCGGCCGGCTACCCAACCAGAAAACCCCAGAGGGGTGAATGGAGGTAGGCTTTGCCAGTGCTCGCGCAACGGAGTTGGGTTTGTGCTCCCCTTCCCTGCCTTGGTTACATGTCAGATGGGTGAATGTAATCGCGGATTTTAATATACAGCGTTCATTATGTAAGTAATACTAGTGTTCAGTGGTTTAGAGTTTGTTATCTTTTACTTCTTTCTTCCTTCTTGGTCGCTGTTCTTCTTTCTTCTGTGTATTCGTCTTCGTTCTTCTCGGTTCTTTTCCTGTTGGTTTGTTTTCTTTTGACGTTGAAGTGGGGTGGGGGTGATGTGAGGGGTGGTGCGTGAAGACGAAGAAGTGAGGTTAAGTGGAGGGGTGAGTGGGTGGAGGGGTGGGTGGATGGGTGGGTGGGTGGACAGAGTTTTTAATGGCGGCCTGTTCTCGCCATGTTGAATCTCCGTCGTTGGACATTTCCAGCATTTGATTGAGATAGCGAAGCCACTCGCTATCCCACTGCATCCTGGTAGAGATGCCCTTGAGCGTGGAGCAACAGCTGATTATTTTGTCCCTCTCATGGTTGTGGGAAACGCTACGTCAGTCGAGCTGGTGTAGTGATTTGTCTCTCCTTCATGCTTCTTCTTGATGGTGTTTCTTTTGGTGGAACTTCTGGTTAACGGGATTTCCTTGACGAGGTTGGTAGGCCGTTGCCAAGGAAGTCTACGTTGGGTTTTGGTACGTGGTAGTTAGTGTTGTTGTTTATCGTGGCCGTTTATGTAATTGTGGTGTTGAGAGGTTCGGTGTTCGTTAGTTGGGAAGTGGCCAGACTTTTTTAATGGCGGCCCGTACTCGCCATGTTTCACCTTCGTCTTTGGATATTTGCAGCATTTGGTTAGGATAACGACGCCACTCGCTGCCCTACTGTATGCTGGGTATTGTGATGGAACGCTGTATCACATAAACCACTAGAATGTCGTTTTATGATAAACAACCTTTGATTAGTATTCGCCACTCCCAGACGTAGTCTAGAAATTTGGACTTCTTTATGTCTATAAGGTTCCAAATATTTAATATCTGTACTTACAATTGGACATATAGATTTATAAAAATGTCTTCTATTATCATTAACATATTCTAATTGCCATTTATTTACTATATAAAGTTTAATTAAAGTAAAAATTTCTGAAAGTTCAAGATAATTAGTAGAATTAACATCAATATTCAGGGCTTCTTTAGCCAAAGTATCTGCTCGATCATTGCCTGTCAAGTCAATGTGACTTGGTATCCAAATAAATTTTATTTGATTAGAATTTAGTTTGTTAATGAGAGATAATAAATCATTCAATAAAGCAGGTCTAGACTGAGAATAAGACTCTTTAATTGATGTAAGAACACTCAATGAATCAGAAAAAATCGCAAATTGACAATTCCTATAACATTCGGAGTTTAAAATCCATGTAACAGTTTCTATAATTGCAGTCAACTCTGCTGCATAAATACTGGAGTTGTTACATAATCTGAATTTTTTATCTATATTTAAACTTGGTACTGTAAAGGCAGCAGAAACACTATGATCTACCTTTGACCCATCAGTATAGATATGTACGTAAGAGTCGTATTTAGAAACTAATTCTAAAGCAGATTGCTTTAAAAATTCTGGATGATCAATTTTCTTATTTATTAACTTACTCAGAGTTAAATCAACCTCTACTTGTTTGTTACACCAAAGAGGTTCAGAAGGGAAGGAAGGGCCAATGAATGATGTATTAAGTGATGAAAAAAATTCAAAAGTACGAGTATAAATGGAATGCTCCTTACTCTCAGGAGATCCTGAGTGGCCGAGTGGGTTTGTAGCCCGCTAGCCACGCCGGCGGCCCGGGTTCGATTCCCGGTCGGTCGGTTTCTCAGAGATTAATTTCTCGGATCTTTACTGCGGGTGGCTCGGTCGCAATATAAACGTGGAGTACGAGGTTGTACTCTGCCTCCGACACTGATCATCTTCGATATGAAAAAGTGTCGTTAAGCCGATATACAACATCTCAGGAGTCCTAAAAATGTTTGTCCAGTGATTTTCCATTGTTGCTGTATTTATGTGAAATTTATTACCCAAAATTTTAGTCCCACATTTTATTGAATTTTGGAGTCGTCTTAAATGAAGAGGTAACTCCCCACATTCATTTTGAAGTGCTGAGGCTGCAGTACCCCTAGGGGTTCCACAACATAATCTAAGTGCCTCAGTTTGAATTCA
The DNA here is from genome assembly GCA_963556255.1 of Allolobophora icterica. Classification (NCBI taxonomy): domain Eukaryota; kingdom Metazoa; phylum Annelida; class Clitellata; order Crassiclitellata; family Lumbricidae; genus Allolobophora; species Allolobophora icterica. The sequence goes on from OY744614.1 coordinate 10,277,519, forward strand.
GGAAAGTTTATCCAGGTAAGATTTACAGGCAGATGAATAAGCAACATCGCCATAATCTAAAATAGACCTAATTAAAGCTCTATAGATGGTTAAGAGAGTTTTCTTACAAGCTCCCCAACCATAACCACTGATTGCTTTTATGAGATTTAACCTCTTTTTGCATTTTTCAATTATATAATCAATATGTGCTTTCCAACTCAATTTACTGTCAAAAATTACTCCCAAGAATTTGACATCATTTTCCATTTTAATTTGTTCTTTATCAATTTTAATAGTAATCCTTGATAAATTATTACTTTTGGAGAAAAGGACTCCAGTCGTTTTATTAATAGATATTTTAAAACCATTTTTATTACACCAATTTTGTATTAAATTTTTGCATGTTGAACGCGATTGGTAAATATGTAGCTGAGAATGGCGACTTTTAAAAGGTGTCTAACTGGAACCGTGGATTTCATTTGAGCAGAAATTGTTCATCGTAGCAAGCTACGTTAATGTCAACTTGAGACTAAATTGATTGACTGACTGACTGAGCGTTTAACGACATCTTGTTGATGTCAGTTACGTTGAAGTCGATCTTACGCTTTACTTAGCCTGGAGTTATTAATTTTGTCATCTCATGGATCTGCTGTTTGAACGCTACAGATGTTTATGTAGCTGTGAATGGCACCGTTTTAAAGGTGTCTAACTTCAGTCATTGATTTAATCATGAAGTTCTATATACAATACAATTATACAGTCACGCAGTCTTGTTTTCCTCGAGACCAAGGTCTTGGTCTCGAGTGCACAGTGGTTCGTTTTTAAAAGCCTTGGTGTTGAGATCAAGAATCTTGGTCTTCAGGTTAAAAGTCTTGTTGTTGATCTTGAGGTTCTAAGTCGTGGTCTTGGTCTTGCAAGACCAAGACTCGACTGTCAATATGAACGGTCACTAAACAAAACGCAAGAATTTTAAAATTTATCAAATAATTACTAATGCAATTGCTTTAGTAGGCCTACTTGCACTGTGTGAATGATAGTACTAAATCACGGCCACAAAAACGGCCATGACTGTTTGCGTCATGGGACAAATATCTACAGACGAATACGAATCTTACTGATCACGAAAACCATTGGGAGCAGCAACAGTTAGGTGTATACAGTGTATATCAGGAAGCCTTTCCGTGACTTGTTTTAGAAGCTAGACGGTCTAATAAACCATGAAATGATTTTTAAAAAGATTCATTACTTGTACAGTAGTAGTTGTATTATGACTATTCTGGCTCAACCACCCAATAACTAGGTTCATAATGCAATAACCACCCAATAACCACGCAATAACCACATGACGTCACGACCATCGTATGAGTCATCGAAACTATTGGAAATTCCCGCAGTTTTGATGACTCGCCTATGAGTCATGGGACGATTACGTTGGTTTTTATAACCGGCAGTTATAAAAGCTATGATTCATCTTATTCTTGTGTGTAGAAAAGACGTCTTTGTCTAGTGAATCGATCGATGACTATGACGTCGTTTACTTTTACCTGAATAGACGGTTTAGCCCCGATATAGATATTATCGATGCGAATATCGCAAACAACCTTACAACGCGTATTTATGAGAGTTTTAGGATCTATCGGTTCATTGTTTAAATCGTAAAATCCTGTAGTTATCTTAGGCGGTACATCCGGATTTCGTGATTTTTCATAGGAAGTTAAAAGTTTCGGATATAGAGTAGGGGGTATATCGGGAGGGTTTTACCTTTCTCTTTCTTTCTGTAAAACATATCCATTTGATCAACATCCGCATTCATTTCGTATTTATTAAGCGCGTCTTTCACATCAGATTTTTTAAGATGTTCTTTTACTAGTTTTAAACACGATTCAAAAATTTCAATCGTTTTCGCTTCGTCTTCGGTTTCACCAACCATTCTATCGTACATGTTTAATGGTAAAGAATACGAGTCTAACAGACCCGTTTGCGAAGCTTGATTTTCTTGAATCCCATAAGAATACAGCGGAGGAGTTTTTATAGATATTTTGTCGATTGTCCCATCGTCGTATTTGTACTTTAGAAATATTCGTTGAAATTTAGTTTCAGCGGGAGTAGACCTTTTTGTAACGTCTTCGAAAATAACATTATTAATATATAAGTTTTTCCATGTGATTGCCATAGTATCTCTTTATTATATGAAAATTATTTTCTTTAAGTCGAAATAGCATTTTGAATAATCGTTTCACAACGTCATCAAGTTATCGTTATCGACCCAAGAATTGAACGAGTCTGAATATCCTAACCATTTAACGAGTGATTTCTTCCCGCGTTTTCTAATCACTTTTTCGATCCTATATATTTCTTGAGTCGTCTTCTGTAGCCCCTGTTCATAGAATGAGCCTTGTATCTCCTCACCGTTAGAATCATTAATCTTATAAGTTGGTGGATCCGTGTATTGAACCTGGGATACTATAAAAACTTCCTCCGTCCATCTGGGTGTATATCCTTTCGAAAAGATATTCTTCTTTTTAGTTATCCTGACTTTATCTCCGATCGAGAATCTAGGTGTAATAGGCTCTGAGACCTCTTCGCCGTATAAATTCATAAATACAGTCTTTTCATTCGTTTTCATACTAGCCTTAGCGGGAGTCATTTTGATGGAAGAATGTCTTGTATTGTTGTAATTACTAACCATTCCGTCTAAAACGTTGATATATCTTCTCGTCGAATTAGCTGTAAAGTACTTAAACATTTTATCTTTCATCGTCCTGTTCCACCTCTCGACTACGCAAGATTTTTCTTCATTCTCAGTAGAATATAACTCAAGCAAATTCTTTACGTCTTTGTTATAAAACTCTTTCCCCTTATCTACCCATAATTTAACAGGCTTTCGTCCACTCTCGAGTATCTTCACGAAGCCGCTTGCTGTAGATTTCCCACTCTTATCATTCAATGGCACGATCCATCCGTACTTTGAAAACACATCTATAGCGGTTAATAGGTATTTCACACCATCGTTTTCTTTAGCGAAGGCTTGCATATCGACTAAATCAGCAGCCCATATCTCATCTATCCCACTAACGTACACTTTTCTCTTTTTAAAATGTTTTACTACCGGTTTATGTAATTCATCCGCTAATTGATCAGTCCATTTCGGGTCGGGGCTTTTTTTAAACCTAACCCGAGACTCGATTTAACAGACAATATAGGTTTAACTACCGCTCTCTCCATACGCTCTCGGATAGTAGGATTAGGAATATTATTCAAATCATTAATCATTGCTCTATCGGCAACATTCCTAGAAGCCGTATCAGTGTGTCGATCGTAAGCCAAATCATGATGGTAAGCCGCGTTATCTACTCTGTTGATGGGGTTACTCCAATCTTTAGGAGTGCCGTCGGGATTCAGTCTCAAATCTAGTCTTGTCCCAGGTCCCGTAAACGAGTGACCTGGAAGATGCATCTCACCTGGATATTTAGCCCAAGGTAGCTTTATCTTACTAGTGGCTGCATTCAACGAACCAACTACCTCTCCGCCTTTCGCAGTGGTTCCTTTTACGAATTGAGTTTTTGTTTTCCCACATACAACGCATACACCTCGTTGCATGGGTCTCCCATTCTTAGCCACGACATCTTGTATATCTTTTGTTTCGGTCTGTCTTTTACACTTTACGCAATACATTTCAGTTTTAATATAGAACTTTTATATATTTAAAATGGAAGTGAAAGACTTAACGTGGAACGATTTACAATCGAAAAGATTTAATATCAACCTATTACCTAAAAGTATAAGGGGTGTAATAGTAGGGAAATCGGGATGTGGTAAGACGATGTTATTGTTAAACTTACTTTTGAGACCTGGATGGCTCGATTATAACAATTTACAAGTATTCGGAAAATCTCTATTTCAGCTGGAGTACAAAATTCTTAAGAAGGCATTCGAAGAAAAACTACCAAAAGAAACGATCATCAAGCTGTTTAACATTCGAGATGAGATAATGAGGTCTAATATTTCTCCGGCGTGCGTTGTAGAAGAGATAGCGAAGGAGTTAAGAGACAAGTCGGATATCGAATGCAGGTTTTACGAATCCGCGGAAGACGTGCCGGATCCGAGAGAGTTGAGCCGTGAAAAGAAGAACTTGATGATTTTTGACGATTTACAGTTAGAAAAGCAGAACAAATGCGAAATGTATTATATCAGAGGGAGGCATAGTAACGTCGACTGTTTGTACCTCGCGCAGAATTATTTTAAATTGCCAAGACAGACGATCAGAGAGAACGCAAACTTTATTTGTTTATTTCCCCAAGACAGGAAGAATGTTTCTCATATCTACGACGATCATGTAAGTACGGACATGCCTAAAGAGGAATTCATGAGTCTATGCGAAGAGACGTGGAAACAACCGCATCAATTCCTAGTTATCGACTTATCGAGTGAAAAGAGCAGCGGTAAATACCGACGTGGATTGGATGAATTCTACATCCCCAATTCTGAATTAAAATAATATAATATACTAGTAAAAATGGAAGAACTCCTCGTGAAGATACAGGTGAACACGGCACAGACTGCGACTAACACGAATCCTAAATCGTCGTTTTACATTTTGGTGGGCAACGAAAAGGACAGAACCGCACGAATAATAACGAAAAACAATCCGGTAATCGAACTAGATAAAACCAAAAAGTACGAAATGGCTCTAGTCGATTTGTATACTTACTACGTGTTTCCTAACATAGACGCGAGCAACAACAACTTCAGGTATTCGCCGGATCATGGTGTGACGTGGTTTGACGTAGATATTCCGGAAGGGTCCTATGAGCTCGAGGATATAAACGACTACGTGAAGAAAATCATGAAAGAGAACGGCCATTACGATGTCGGAAACGAAGAATATTGCATTACGTTAGAAGCAAACACCAACACGTTGAAGGCGGTGCTGACTATCGCTACGAATTACGAGGTCGATTTTAGAACCGCGAACTCGATTAGAACCGTTCTAGGTTTCGAAAGTCGCCTATACATAGCCGGGTATAACGAATCGGAGAACATTGTGAATATAATAAACATAGACAGCTTTAGAGTAACTAGCGATATAATCGGAGGTTCGTACTCGAATGGATCAACGACGAACGTGATATATTCGTTTTTCCCTACTGTTGGACCTGGTTATAAGATCATCCAAATCCCGGCTAATTTAATTTATCTCCCCGTTACGCTGAATACGATTTCATCGATGGAAACGAGACTTACCGATCAAAATGGAAAACTAATTAACATTAGAGGGGAAGCAATGTCGATTAAGTTTCATATTAGAGAAGTGTGAAGATTATTAAAACTTTATCTTAGTTATATATAAAATGACTCAGTACACAAACTTCTGTGTTAATATTTCAGACGGGCAAAAAGACAAGATTAAACGAGCGCTCGAAGCGGGAATCGATGGCGTTAGTATTAGACTATCTCACGATGATCTGGAGGGAGACCACGTTTTAGCTCTTACGAAAGCGCAAATTAAGAAAGCGGTGAAAGCTTACCAAGACGGAAAGGGCACGACGATCAAATTGAGTAAAACGCAATTAATATATAACGCTAAAGTCGAGGGCGGTTTTATCGGAGCTATATTACCATTTCTAGCTACTGCTGGAAAATTTCTTCTTTCAAGCGTACTGCCTAGTTTAGCACAAGGCGCTTTAACGGGTATAGGCTCCGCAGCTGCATCGAAAGTTGTAGATAAAATAAGCGGATCGGGAGTATTGTACGTTAAAAAAGGAGACTTGGGTTGTAAAGTAAGACCGGATGGAAATGGGTTGTATCTGTCTCCGTGGCCGAAAGGCGGTTCGATTGGAGCGGGATTGTATATGAAAACGGGTAGCGGGTTGTATATGAAAACGGGTAGCGGACTTATACTAGGTCCTAATTCACCATTCCGAGATATTCCGATTCTCGGTATGTTGCTTTAAAAATAATCCTCGTATAAATAAAATGTCGGGATTCAACAGACCTATTCATAAATTTATAACGAGACCCACTCGTCGGATCGAAGTTAGAACCTAACCGATAGAGGTGCGTTGGACGTTGAAAAAAGTAACGCATACGCCCTGCAGACAACTGGGCGGACTAAGATGGGAGATTTTTGCACAACAACCGATAACGATTCAACCTAGAGAAACAGCTACAGTAGCGCTAGGACTAGGCGTTCAAATGACAAAAGGATCGTGTCTAGTTTCGCTTAGACAGGAAATCGAAGCGAGCGGATGTAGGCTACGAGATTTATTCGTTATCGGGCATGTAGAAGACATCGAAATTACTATTCAAAACGATTCGGATTCCGTAGTTAGTATAATCGAAGGCGATTCGTTATGTTTCGTTAATTACCGCAAATATATCGCAGTTTAAAAATAATATCCTATGATTATAAAAAGAATGGATAACGAATACACGCAACGAGAGATCCCACCGAGAATCGAGAGACTCGGTCGTGTTTTCCGATTTTCGAAAATCACTGAAGTTCGAGACGAGATCGAGTACGAACGTGAAAAAAGAGAGATTCTAAGTGAAAAGTATCGTAAAGGCATTAGGATTATCAACGTAGTAGACGGTATATCGACTCTAGTCGCGTTGGGCTTAACCGCTTCATCGATCACGGTTCTGTCTACGGTAGTCGCGGCACCTATTGCGTTGGTTCTACAAGGACTGGCGGTTGGAGCGGGTGTTTTCAGCACGATCTGGCGCGTGATCAACAGAAAGCTCGCGCTAAAGGTGGAGAAGCACGAAACTATTAAAACGTTGGCCGAAGCAAAACTCAACACGATCACCGACTACATCTCGAGCGCTTTGGAAGACGATGATATTTCAATCGAGGAATGCGCGTTAATTCTAAACGAAGGCGTGAAATTTAACGAAATGAAAGAAGAAATCAGAAAATCGAGAAATAGCCGAGAAACTATAGCCGAGTCGTTGAAGGACGCGTTTGGGAAATCGATGAAAAACGTAGAACGTGAAACATAAAACGTAAAACATAAAACGTAGAACGTAAAACGTGCGAAAATCACGTTCGTTTCCACGTTCCATTTCAATGTTTTAACGCGTGTTTTAAAAACGCTTTAAAACATTATACCGCATAGTTAAAATAATGTCCTTCCTAAAGATTAACGATCCAGCTAAAAGAGACTTTATCGTCGAAGAGTTTCTCAAGACTAAGAAAAACATTCAACGAGATTATTTATCCGAGAAACTAGGCGATATAGGATTGCAGCGAGATTTGGTAAAGTTGTACAAGCCGATCGTCGACTCGCAATCAACCATATCGAAAGAACAAAACGCTTTGTTGTCAACTATTCAGGAAAACTCAGCAGCCACGTCTAACGCTCTAAAAGCGCTTCCCGCGTCGATATCGTCGTCGTTAAAAGCCATACAGCTTCCACAGTATCCTTCGATAGAGGCTTACGAGGATCCCGTAGAAGACGTTAGAATGTTAGAATTAGGAGATCTAGCAACGAAATACTTGTCTCAATACGCTTCTAATAAAAAGTCTACCGATACAACGTTCGGTCTAAATTCAAAAAAAGACGGGAAATTTTATATCGGAGACACACGCGTATCGTTCCAGAACGACGATATAATAGTCGGAGAGAAGACTTATACAGGTACTCCAGGACTTTGGGAGCTAATGACGATGACTAAACCGAACGATTCGATTTACGATGCTAACGATCTGTCCGATTACGCCGAGATTCTAGACGCGACGAATGCCATGAGACAACCTAACAATCCGAGTAAACCAAAATCGTCAAGAAGCGAAAAGTACAGAAATATCGTTAAACCGATATGGGAAATGAAGTCTGGAAAACAAGCGATGAAGATGGGTAAAGGAGTCGTCGTAATTCCACAGGATCCGAATGCTTTAGTAGAAATGTTGAATCTGCGTTTAGCTAGCTACGGCGCGGGTAATACAGGAGTAAGAAATGAGATCGTTGGTATATGCGATGAACTATTACGACAAAAAGAGATCGGTAAAGAACAGTATAAAAACTTAATGTTGCGATTATAAAAAAACTTTGAAGAGTTAGGGTCGTGTGATTCTGTAACTCGCTTTAGTTACAGAATATCGTTTACACATATGTCGTTGTCGTAAAGATCTCCATTTCATCATTCATACGGTTATGGAACGCAACCTTCGCCGTGAGATACCTCTTTTCCAAGCTATTGAGCTTGTTCTTAAGGTCGTGAATGATCGACTCGAATTCATTAGAAACGATCTTTTTGGTAAGCTCATCCGAGCCAGAATCCGAGAACTCTTCAGTATTATTCTCCACGTTAGAGACTACTTTAATGTAGTGGCAATCGCTATACTCGCTGTCGCTACACTCGCTGTCGCTACACTCGCTGTCGCTACACTCGCTATCGCTATACTCGCTGTCGCTATACTCGCTGTCGCTATACTCGCTGTCGCTATACTCGCTACATTCTGAAGCGTCTCCGACTAGGTCGAAAACGTCGGTTACGAATTCACTACAAGCGTCTTTCACTTCGGATATAAAAAGGGATATAATCTTTGCGTTATTAGAAGCCAGAGTTAAAAATGAGCCGGCCGATTTTTCAACATATTCTTCGTAGGAATTCATTTTATATTCTCGTGTTGTTTTTATATTAACAGGAGAATATAAATAAACATTCGTAATTCTAACATCGAACAGGATATAAAAACTTAATGTTGTGATTATAAAACATGCTCGTCATCGCTAATAGAAGAATTAAGAGAAAACACGTTATAGGAGGAGCGGGAATAATGGATACTATTACAGGAGTTTTCAAGAAGCTCTTCACTTCGGATGTCGGTAAACGAGCCGCATCGTCCGCCCTTAGCGCGGGTAAAGACGCCGCGAGAGAGTTGGCTAAAAAGGCGCTAGAAGTTGGAAAGAATACCACCGTAGAAGTTGGTAAACGCTTGATGGATAAAGCTGCTGCTAAACTCTTAACATCATCGGTTCCGAAGCCGCACGCAGTCGAAACGATACCAGCGCTTACGCAAGAGAATGCGGCTATCTTAGCACGGCTAATCGATAACGATGTAGGAACTACTGATATTAATAAGATACTAGCCGGTGATGGACTTTCTTCGAAGGTCGTGTCCATTCGAGATCTAGTGCGTGGTCTCAACAACAACAAAAACGGAGCGGGATTGAAACTCGCGTGAGTTTAAATAAATAATCTTTAGTAATTAAAATGCAAGCGAATATTCTAAACATTACAGCACCCACAGAGGTCGACGAAGGAATCGAAAAATACGAATGGCACGAATACGAACCAGCAGCGAGAACGACTTTTAACACGCCCGGCGAGATTCGCATAAATATCGAAACTCAAGATCTATTTTGCCATCCCGCCGAATCTTACCTGCTTTTCGAAGGTAGGTTAGTCAAAGCGGATGGAACGGCGTACGCTAATGCTAACGCTGTAGCCCTCGCGAATAATGGACTCTTGCATCTTTTCAGCCAAATCGCGTATTCCCTATCGAATCAAGATATCGAAACGGTATTTCACCCGGGACAAGCAACTACGATGCTTGGTTTGCTTAAATATCCGGACGACTTCGCTAAAGCGCAAGGTCTTAATCAATTATGGTGCAAAGATACTGCGGCAACCGCGGTTATAGCGGATAATGCGGGTTTCGCGACTCGTCAAGGGTATCTTATTCAAAAACCAACGGCTAAGGGAACGTTTAGTTTCGTCGTGCCCCTTAAACATATTTTCGGATTCTGCGAGGATTACGATAAAATAGTGTACGGTTTTAAGCACACGCTAACGATGGTTCGCAAATCGGACAATGACGCTATTTTTAGAATCGGTACAGTAGATGCTGGGAAAGTCGACGTTGAGAAAATCTCGTGGTTTATGCCGCACGTTATTCCCGCGGATATGGAGAAGATGCAGTTGTACAAAACTATCGAATCGAAAGCATCGGTACCCGTTGCGTATCGAGCGCGTCAATGCGATACAATAGGGGTTCCTCAATCGACTACTTTTAGCTGGCGTCTTAGCGTCAAGACGGCTCCGGAAAAACCTAGGTGGATAGTCGTCGGATTTCAAACCGCTCGAAGCGACGGCAACCAAGAACATAACCCCTCGATTTTCGATCATTGCAACCTCAAAAACATGTACGTGATGATGAATCAAGAGAGATATCCGGCGGTCGACTACGATCTATCGTTTCCCAACCAGAAATTTTCGAGAGCTTATAGAGACGCGGCGTCGTTCAGCGAAAAGTTCTACGGAATGGATCCGTTGATTACGCAAAGCAACATCACTCCAGCGGATTACAAAGATCTATATCCGCTCATAGTTTTCGATGTCAGTAAACAATCGGAAAGACTGAAATCGTCGGTCGTCGATATCCAAATCAAAGCTACTTTTAGCGTCGCAGTCCCCGCCGATACGCAAGGTTACGCGGTTATAATTTCGGATAAGTTGCTAAACTTTCAGTCGGATGGACAGAAAATGAGCGTAGTGTACTAATCGTCTGTATGAAAAATGTATTTCATGTTTAAAGACACTCTTGTAATATATAAAATGAAGCTGCCAGAATTACACAAGTTAGCGAAAGAGAATAAGATTAAAGGTGTCACTCATCTCAACAAACCGGAATTGGTAGAGCTGCTGATCGAGAAAGGATTGATTCCCGCGGACAACTCCCTGTTAGGTAAACCGAAATTAACGAGAAAAGAATATCTAAAAGAATATCAAAAAGAATATTGGAAAGATCGTCGAAAAGAATATAATGACGATGGTAGATACGATAGATTGAAAGGTATCAGAAACAACCCGAAACGAGTCGTTATTTTTGACTTGGAAACGGGTGAGACCATCGAGTATTCGTCGATTCACAAAGCCGCTAAAGCTCATAGAGAAAACGCCCGTTTAATATTGTATTATAACGGAAAAGTATACAAAAACAGATACGAAATTACGGTGTACGACGGAATCTGTGAGATCGATAAAGAGACTTCGAGAGCATACGATGAAACTATCGATGCAGTTGCACACCCAAGCGAAGAGTCTTCTCAATGATAAGATTTCTACATTTTTAGAAACCTATCGTTTGTATACACGCGATAGGTTTCTACAGTTAAAATTACAGACCTCGTAAGAATGCCGCTGAAAAGTCTCTACCTAATATTTTACAGCGATGGTCGAATAAACGAATTGTCAACCCAATCCTTCCGTTGACAATCCTTCTGATTAAATCCTTGTTCTCTTCGTACTTAACGCCTATTTAACGTTCACCTTTTGAACACTAATTCTACGTATAAGTATAACCTGAATTAATCAGCAACACAGTTTAATATCTTCTAGTTTAATAAGAAACAAACAGACAGAACTCAATTCGATTACAACTCAACTAGTCAGCCACACTACTACAGCGAACATCGAATTCAAACTTCTCTAGTCAGCATAATTCTTCGCGCCTCTTGACACACCTGTCTTCTGTGCGCATAAGCGAAATCTAATAATATACATATAGCGCGCCGCTGCCGATGTCGGCCGGCCGCGCGTGTCACTAAGACTAAACGTTATACATCTATCATATATACATATACACGTGAAACTAAAGTAAGCGCACTAAATATATACGCCAATATCTCGCACTGCAAGACTGTACACAAAACTCAGTTCACATTACCTCCTTCCTTTTTCTGGAATTGAGCAAATTAAATTTCAAAATTTGCGAAATTACCAAAATACATGAAACATATATATATCTAACTAATCAATAAACAGTCTTACGATTACTTATAACCTTGACAAACAATCAGCAATAACATTCAATCTGCCCTTCTTGTACTTCACCTCAACATCAAAAGTTTGTAAGGCTAACGCCCAACGCACAAGTTTAGCAGACTTAGACATTGACTCAGTCAAATATGTAAGAGGATTGTGATCAGTAAAAATGAAAATTTTTGATCCAATTATAATTTCTTTTAACTTGTTTAAAGCCCAAACAATAGCATAGGCTTCCTTTTCCACAGTAGCCCATCTCTTCTGGGTATCAGTTAATTTCTGACTGATAAATGACACAGGGCGTTCTATTCCCTTGTCGTCCATCTGTGTTAAAACAGCCCCAACTGCAAAGTCACTACTATCGCAGTACAAATTGAATGGTTTTCCCACTTCAAAAACATATAATACTACTTTGGATCGCACAGCCTCTTTAGGTAAATCAAATGCTTGCTGATGTTCAACAGTCCAATCAATCTTATCAGAAACACGTTTACTAGTTAAATCAGATAGCGGTTTCGCAATCTGTGCAAAGTCCTTAATAAACTGTCTGTAATAATTAAAAAATCCAAGCAGTTGCTTAACTTGCTTCTTAGTTTCTGGGATCTTCAAATTACTCAAACTTTCAATTCTGTCTGGATTCATCTTTATCTTACCAGACCCAACCACATGACCGATAAACCTTACTTCAGACTTACCAAATATGCATTTTTTCAAATTTAAGGTAACGTTATGCAATCTCATTTGCATCAAAAATGCATCTAGATGCTGCAAGTGAATATTCCAACTGTCAGAATGCACAGCAATGTCATCAACATACGGTTCTGCAAAGTCACTTATAGGCTGTAAAACTAAATTTATCGCCTTAACAAAAGTTCGGCCTGAATTTATCATTCCAAAAGGAACACGAGTAAATTCATACAGTCCATTATGTGTTACAAAAGCTGTCTTCCATTGATCAGATTGTTTTACAGGACAAGTCCAATAAGCACTTCGACAGTCCAAAATAGAAATCACATTAGACTTTCCAACTTTGTTCAAAACGTCTCTGACAATCGGCATCGGATATTTACAATCCACTGTGAATGAGTTAATGTATCTGTAGTCACAGGCAAGTCTTAAAGATCCGTCTTTCTTTTTAACAATAACCAAAGGGCTTGCCATTCTGCTCGATGATGGTTTAATAATGTTTGTTTTTAACATTTCTTTGATCTGACGTTCCACTTCTGCTCGATAAATCAAAGGAATTCGATATGCTGCAAATTCCTTTCCACGAAATCCTGGTTTTAGTTCAATTTCATGTTCAACCAATGTACATAATCCGGGTTTTTCTGAAAATCTGTCACAGTATTTGTTCAAAACTTTCAACAACTGTTCTTGCTGAGTTACTGTCAAATGGCTAATTTGTTCAGGATCGAGGTTAAGTGAATTCTTGTCATCTTGAACCTCATTCCTCATTGGTAATTCAACCACTGAACCAAAATCTTCATCTTCTTCAACGATTAGACCACAACTTAATGCTCGAGTAACATATTTTCTGATCTTGTTGGCGTGAATTATTTTTCGACCATTTTCACCCATATCGACTAAATAAGAGTACTTTGATCTTCGATGTATGATCGTACATGGACCATGCCATCGAGAAATAAGTTTGTTCGTTGACGTTTGATACAAAACTATGACTTTCTCACCAGCTTCAAATTCTTTGTGCTTTGCTCTCTTGTTATACTGATTCGTGTATTGTAATTGCTTTTCTCGAGAGTAAGATTCTGCAAACAATAATGCTTTCTCCATATTTTCTTTGAGTTCTTTTAAATACTTTTCTGGTTTAACTCCAACATGAGGTGGTAAGTTTATTTCTCTAGTCCAACTCTCTTTTAATATTGCCAATGGTCCTCTCGGAATTTTCCCATAGACAAGCATATATGGTGATACTCCAGTAGTTGCATTCGGCACTTCTCGTAATGCCCACACTGTGAAAGGAATTATCTTGTGCCATTTCCTCGGGTTGTCTATTATCACATGATGGATCATCTTTTTAAATGTCTGATTCCATCTTTCTACTAATCCAGCAGCCTCTGGGTGTCCTGGTGTGTCGAATCTTGGACTACAGCCCATTAAATTGAGAAATTCTCTTGTCAAACTGGCTGTGAAGTTCGTTCCTTGGTCACTTGTAATCACTGACGGTACACCAACGTTCATGAATAGTTCCATCAACGCTTCACACACAGCCTTCGCTGTCAGCGATTTCAATAAAAAGATTGTAGGCCATCTGGTGCACGAGTCCACAATGCATAAACAATACTTGTGACCTGCAGCAGATACTGGATCGATCGGGCCAACGAGGTCCATCGTCATTCTCTTGAAGGCGACCTCTTCTCTTGAGACCGGAGTGATAGGCACTCTATCCATCACCAGACTCCTTGCCTTTAATTGACACTTTTCGCATGACTTACAAAATTTCACGATGTCTCTTCTCATCTTTGGCCATACAAAGGACAACTTTATTCGTTCTCTTGTTTTCTCTTCTCCTAGATGTCCTCCAAATACCGATTCATGCGCCAATTCCATCACTTTAATTCGTCTCTCTTTTGGTAACACTAGTTGATATATCGTCTGGTCTAATATCTGATATTTCTTATGCAATAAACCGTTGATCACACAGAATTCAGATTCTTTCTCTTGTGCTAACTTCCACCACGGCTTCAACGATTCATCATTTCTCTGTTGCTCTTCGAACTTCTTCGAATCGGCAATCTGCACCTTTTGTTCTTCATCCATTTCTTCATCTCTATACAAGTCTCCTATCCCCACATCACATTCATTGTCTTCTTCCGTTTCATTTAATGTGCCATTCTCGCATGCAGCCATCTCTTGCTCGTTTATCTCTGATGTTACACCATCTCGCGATAAGCTTCGTTGCTTATTACTCTCGTTTTCCTCATCACTTGAACTTTCAGTTTCACTCTTCTCATCAACATCTACCATTTCCTGTTTCCGACTCTGCGCTCTCGTCATTACATTTGCTCGTACACTTACATCTCCTTGTATCGTTTTAACTTTCATCTGTGGTACGGCTTTTAATTCGGCAATTATCTCTGGATGCAACAAGAATCTTTCTGTACTGCCCATCTTTGCAATACTAGCACACATCAAGGTGACATAAGGTGTAAGTGAACACTGGATTTTACGCGGAAATCCCTCTTCTTCCACGTCACTATCACACAGTCTAACATCAACTTTTACTAACTTCGCAGGAATGGCATCTCCTGCCACACATTGCAAGTTTACTTTTCCAATTTGTTCCACCTTCATGCCTTCCAGTAATTCTTCACTAATCACCGGAATCTCTGCTCCCGAGTCGCTCAGTGCTTTGACTTTCACTGGCTCTTTACCGTCTACTGCACGAATTTCAACCTCGACATATTGCAAGAACGATTTCTTCAATATTCGACTGTCATCTTTTCCTATGACTTCTCTCTGAATTCCAGCATCCAACAGAATTTCTTTTTGAATACCACATTTCATTACTGACTTTACTTCAGTCTCTTGGTTTTCTTGACCCGTGGTTTGATTACCTGTATCACTAACCACTTGAATCAAATTCACCCTTGTGTGTTCTTGATTTCTGCTAGAACTAGCTGCTGCCACTGGAACTGGACAAAATTTAACCAAATGTTTGTCTGAACCACAGTTGTGACAACGTTTCACAACCGTATGGTATGGTTGTGAAATACCTCGCTGTTCATTTCCTTCATATCTCTTATACTGCGTAAACGATGTGTTGCCTTCCCTCTTGGCAAACGGCGCTGACGATTTGTTAAATCCCTGACGACCAAACGTCACTTCTCTGGTTTCATTGGGTACAGGGACATTAGCCTTGACTTCTTTACCTTTGAACTGATTCCCTGTTCCTGGATTACTTTTCCACTTTCCACTCTGGCTTTGGTTTACGGAACGTTGAGAAGGATAACTGTTTATATTTGGAAATGCAAACCCAATTCGATTGTTTACATGAATGTCTGCTAGGTCTGCCACTGCACTAGCTTGGAGACAGTCAGTTCCTTCCTTCGACAATACAAACTGTAGTGGACCTGGTGGTAAACATTCTTTCAGCTTATCCGCTACCAGCAAATCAAAGAACGTAGCATACTCTCTGTTCACGTTTCGACTTCTCACGTAATAGTTTAGCAAGTTCTTAAGTCTTGCCGTAAACATCGTATAAGTCTCTTCTGTTGTCTTCTTAGCATCCACAAATCTGGTTCTGTATTCTCTCGAAGTCAATTTAAATTCTTTTAATAAGTGCTGCTTGACTCTATCATAATTGTCTAGATCATCGTATGACAATCTATTCAGAACGGTTCGAGCTTTCGGCGTCATCAATGGTAGTAATAATTTCACCCAAAACGGCTTCTCCACAGCAAAGCTACGAAATGCGTTCTCGACTGTTTCAAAATATAATGGCACCTCCATCATATCAGTTGGCATTTGAGGCAATACATGCTTCATTGCATCACCTATTTTCTTAATTTTTGACACCAAAGTTTCACTTTCTTGCTGTTTCCTTCTTTCAGCTTCCCGTTCTTCTCTCATTTGCGTTTCTTTCAATGTCAATTTTGATTTCTCCAGTTTCAGACGTTCTTGTCTTTCTGTCTCTGCCTTTTCCAAACTTTCTTTCTGAAATTTGAGTTCTTCTTGTCTTATCTGTTCTGCGCGTTCTAACTCTAACGTTCGCGCTTTTTCTTTTTCTTCTTCACGCATTCTCTTTGCTTCAATCTGTTGCTGACGAACCTCTTCATCACTTTTTCTAGCTTTTTCAAATTCAATCATCTGCTCCAATCTTCTTCTTTCAGCATCTTCCCTATCTCTTTTCAACTGTTCTAACTGAATCTCAAACTGATTCTTTTGCAATTCAAGTTCTGCCTTACGCACTTGTTCTGCTTTATCTTCTCTCTCTCTTTGCAGACGCAATTCCTCTTGCCTTGCAAGTTCCGCTTTCTCTTCTTTCTCTCGCTGCAAGCGCAATTCTTTCTCTTCTTTCTCTCTCTGCAAACGTTCTGCTTTCTCTTCTTTCTCTCTCTGCAGACGTTCTGCTTTCTCTTCTTTCTCTCTCTGCAAGCGCAATTCGTCTTGTCTTACACGTTCTGCTTCTTGTCTCCGTTTATCTTCTCTTTCTTTCTCTTCTTGTCTACGTTTCTCCACTCTATCCTTCTCTTCCTGCCTAGTCATCATCATCCACTGCATCAACATCTCCATAGACATAGGCGCAGGAGGTTTTTCAATAGCCTTTTCTACGGCACCGCCAACGGCACCTTCTTCTTCGACTACTTCTTTAACCCACACATCGGCGAGTTCCTGCATCATGTCACCACGTGACATACCTTCTAATTGTTCTTCTTTAAAACCGGCTTTCAACAAACGCTGTTTTAGCCTTTCCGTAGACATCTTCTTAATATCTGCTTGTCTTTCAGCACTTAGTTTCTCCATCTTACTTGTTTACTTTGGTGATTTCTCTTTTCAAAGAAGTCACGGTTTTTCTTGTTGTGTGAATCGATAAACAAACGGGATTTCTTTTGTATTTGTTCGTGAAAAACAACGAAATTTTTATACCGTTTCTCGTGTTCCACCGTCGTTGATATCGTAAACTCGTCACACAGCACACAACGCGTAGATTCTTCTAACACCGTTGTAAATTCTTTTATCACCGTCGTAGATTCTTCTATCCGCCGAAGGAGGTGATAACGTGAATTTTAATCCACCGTGAGTTTATATCCACCGTGAGTATTTATCCACCGTGAGTATTTATCCACCGTGAGTTCTTATCCACCGTGAGTTCTTATCCACACCGTGAGTTCTTATCCACCGTGAGTTCTTATCCACACCGTCACTGCCACCAATAATGTCAACCCAATCCTTCCGTTGACAATCCTTCTGATTAAATCCTTGTTCTCTTCGTACTTAACGCCTATTTAACGTTCACCTTTTGAACACTAATTCTACGTATAAGTATAACCTGAATTAATCAGCAACACAGTTTAATATCTTCTAGTTTAATAAGAAACAAACAGACAGAACTCAATTCGATTACAACTCAACTAGTCAGCCACACTACTACAGCGAACATCGAATTCAAACTTCTCTAGTCAGCATAATTCTTCGCGCCTCTTGACACACCTGTCTTCTGTGCGCATAAGCGAAATCTAATAATATACATATAGCGCGCCGCTGCCGATGTCGGCCGGCCGCGCGTGTCACTAAGACTAAACGTTATACATCTATCATATATACATATACACGTGAAACTAAAGTAAGCGCACTAAATATATACGCCAATATCTCGCACTGCAAGACTGTACACAAAACTCAGTTCACACTCGAGGTAGTCGGTACCGATTACCTCAACTATGGTACTACCGGTTGCGTTATTATACGAACCTCCCGTACCCCCTCCACCCGCAATTTGCATGTACGATACCCCGTTTTTATACAGGTAGACGTTACCATGAGCGGTATTATTAGTGTCACAAAAGTCTATGTACGTCGTAATGATATAACAACCAGCTTTACCAGGAGTGAAACGAGTCATTCCCGTACTGCTGACGTTATCGGTTTCGAATCTTACACTATCGAAAGAAACTCTTGTGAGAGTTTTAGCGTCTATAGCTTGTTGAGTTAAAGTGTAAAAGCTAATCGCGGGTCCGACTGCAGTCGTATCAACATATTTTTTGGTCGCTGCATCGCCGTCGCCGCTGGGATCGCGTAGGCCCGTAATGTGCGCGCCATGCATAAAGATGGGCTTATGCACATTTATTTTAGAAGGAGGAGTGCCATCCATTGACTTAACCATCTCTATGATGGTTTCATTATTTATTCTAAAACTAAATCCATCCGTCGATTGCGATATAATTGGCTGGTTTAATCGACCTTCTATTTTATTCGTTGTATTTCCTAAAAATATAATAAAAGCTTTATTTCCAGCCAAATCCTTACATCCCATCCTCCGCGTAAGCTCTCTACCGATGCTTAAGAGTAAGTCGCCAGTCATGGTATCACCGGTTTTAGACACTTTTAGATTATCGTTGGACGGTAAATCGCCGCGATTCGTTAACAAATCTATGGCTTGTCCTCGACTTAGAGCCTCATCCATTCCTGCTTCTGAAATATTCGTTGTAGGTAAACCTTTTATCGTGTAGCCGCTCATTTTTAGATTTCCAGTCGCCGGTTTTGCTCCATCCATTCGAAGGAAACTAGCATTTACTTGACTAAGAGTAACACCACCGGCAATTATTCTTTGCGTAGATCCTGAATCTGTATGTCCAAATTTATCTACTGGCATTGTTTTTTAATAAGATTATTTATTAGTTTAATGTAAATCGTTCATGATTTTTTGAACTTCGCATCCGTCGTTCATCGCCTTCTTTAACACGTACAAACACAAATGTCCGCAAAACACTTCGTTATCCGGCTGTATTCGCTCGCTGTTGTAAAGCAGCGGTCTTTGGAGATATTTTATTAATTCTGTAGGAGGAGGAAGACCGTAACTATCAAAATATATTTTCTCGTTACCGTTCTTAAAAAAGCCGACCCAGTGTTGTCCTACCCCATTAGAATCGTCTAAGTTTAATATCCCACACTCATTCCGTGTAGGTTTTTTCGGTAGGGTGTCTCGTAAGAACACGCCTCTAAAATTCTTGATATTCAGCTTCTTCGCGGCATCTAATAATTCAAAATTCGTTAGCGGTTGATTTGGAAGAACTACGCCTTCGACATCTACGTTTTTCACAGTTGTAAAACTCATTTTATATTTCATCTAAATGTTTTATAAAGTAATACGCTTTCACTTCCTGCATTACATATAACCAGCGATCTATTTTGTTTGATTTTTGGATATTTTTAACCGCTAGCAACGGACGTATATTCTTCCAATTCATAGCTTTATGAAGTTCTTCTTCGTCTAGCAAGTTGAACGATGATATTGGTAAAACATGATCGTGATGCCAAACCGAGCCGTAATTTTCCATAGTCATTCCTTCTTCTAACTGAAATTCAATCCATTTAGTAAATATTTCAAAGTCAACACCGATAAGTTGCCGCGGCGTTTGTGATTTCGACTTGCCTCTTAATACAACACCAAGCCTAGACCTCATATTTGTAAGTAGTTTAAACTCTGGATCATATTGCTTTCGGGCTTTAGAATACGCGTTATTATGTTTACGTTTACATTCCTTACATTCATTAGCTGTCCCATCTTTACAACATCTATTTTTTACATATTCTAAGATATTCTTCTCTTTCTTACAACAACTGCAAACTTTTTTATCTTTTATTTCCCTAGACTCAAGACTCGAGTATTTTTGTTGAAGTTCCTTAACTTTGGTATTTTTACACGATTTACACCAAGAACAATACCCGCTCTTACTACGTTTGTCTTCGTGAAATTCGTTTAAGCTTTTTTCCGTTTTACATTTGGAACACACTTTAGAGACTTCCATTTTATGTCATCATATTTATCTTTAAGTAGTTTTCAATGCGTAATGTCCGTATGCTAAAGTATGAATCCCGTCTTCCAATATCACTCGTTTGTCATCGTCGGCTGAAAGAGCGACTTTATTTACTTCTTCGGTGTAAATGTCGTGATGATACGATCGTATAACATTCATTTTCCTTATCTGTTCTCTTTTCGTGAACACAGTTTTTATAATCTTCGTGAGTTATCGTTTTCTTAACCACGTTCTTTTTCACGCCTTTACATTTCTTATAGTCTTCACCGGACAGCCTGTACGAGTACAACTTCGACCTCAAACCTACGAATTCTTCGATCTGTTTACCTGCCGCCTCATCTTTGAACATACCAATGACCTTTTTATTGATCCCACTTTCTATACCAGATGGATGATCTTTCGCGTACTCGCTCGTGTCGAACCT
The DNA here is from genome assembly GCA_963556255.1 of Allolobophora icterica. Taxonomy (NCBI): domain Eukaryota; kingdom Metazoa; phylum Annelida; class Clitellata; order Crassiclitellata; family Lumbricidae; genus Allolobophora; species Allolobophora icterica. The sequence goes on from OY744614.1 coordinate 10,298,192, forward strand.
GCTTCTAATGTCAGGAGCTATATCGGTGTAGAAGTCTTCGGTCTTAATTTCATAAGCTAGACAATCTGTATCCGTAAAAAGTAACTTTGCTCTATCTCCGTACTTGGCCTTGATGTAATTATAATGAAAGTCGTAAATTAAAGTCTTACTTGAGTCTAAAATACACATACCTAGATATATCGGCTTGTTATAGAACAGCTTGGTCTTTTTCATGTGAACGGCGATTAGATTTTCATCGAAAATGGTTCGACCGTCGTAATTAGGTTTCGCCGCGAGCTTCGTAGCTTCCTTCTCATCGCACACCAATCGTACATCAACTCGATTCTCGATGCATTCCATAGTCTTACCGAAGACGCTATTATTCATCAACTTGAAAAAGTCCTTCTCGAAATCGTTAGTAGCTCTCGTTCTCAACTCCGTATTCAGGTTGATATACTTTTTCAGCCAAGCGCTTTCTTCGAATATTATCCCTCGATGTATTTTAACGATTTTCAAACCGAGACTTTCGTACAACTTTAGATTACCGTAATGAACTACGTACTTCTTTTTATCGTTTAAACTCGGAATTAGTTTCGTTACATCCGATCCTGCGGGTTTTATACTCTCAGGAGCTAGAGGGTAATCGTTATGCAGGTGGTGTAATTCCTTAGGATACTCAAGATCGACTTCTAACACGCACCCCACCCCATCTCGTTCGGTAACACACCTCCAATCGTTCAGCTCGTTATCGTTCATCCATTTAAACCCATGAGTTGGTAGAGGTTTGCACATCGCCCATCCGTACAAGTTATTCGCGTCTAAGTAAGGAATGAATACCGAAGGCTGGCTGCGATCGAAATCTTCTCCCATGTACTCGTTGTTCGCTTTCGCGTATCGTTTCGAAATCATGCTGACTCCCCCTCTTATTCCCTGCTTGATCATCAGTAACATATCGTAGTCGCTCAACAATTCCAACTCTACACCGGTCAACTTTAACGCTGCGTCCCAAGCTAGTCCGGGTGAAGTATAATACCACGCGGGATCGAGCCTATAATGTTCGATGCACACGTCTCTAAAGTTTTCGAATACATCGGCTAATAATAAAACATCCGAAAGATTATACAAGTCGTGATATTCTCTTAACGTTTTACAACGAAATACTTTCCATACATTTTTGGCGTGCTCGTAATCTTCATCGCTGATGTCTGAATCGTTCAGTTTAGAATAGAATTTATGCTTCGGAGGCAATTCGGTCTCGTTTAATCTTTCAATGCCGTCAACGTAATCGTACGCGTAAACACCTTTTCTGAGCAAAAGATCTAACTTCTCACCTTCGAAGATATCGCCTAAATTCTTACACTGTTCTTTACGAAGATTCTTCGATAACGCGTCGAGACTCGAGGGCATGAATCTAAAACTGTCGATAAAGCGTAATTCGCGCTTGACCGTTATCTCTTTTCCCTCTTTATTTACAAAGTTACCGACTACGATCTCTCGGCTAAACGATATATACTTCTCTTCGTTATTAGGAATACAGTTAATTTTCTCACCATTCTCACCTCGCAATTTCTTCACGAATAGATGGCTGTCGTATCCGGATAGATTATGGAATACTACAGGGAAAAACTTGGGGATTTTATAGTTCATATTACAAATGTTATGTGCGGCGCCTCTGAATTTACCGCTTAAATGACAGTGATCTCTAACTCGATCTTTACCTAACTCTCCCCCGCAGATATGACAGTTAGTAGCTTCGTCGAAACATTTCTTCTCAGTCTCGCTGAATATCATATTCTTAGGGAATTTAAACTGGTTATATATTTCTTTTATATTTTCTACAAGAGAATCTACGAATATCTGAGCGACATCGTCGTCTTCGTTTTCAGCCGTAAACCTCCGTGGCTCTTGGGAATAAACGCCGTCGTCGTAGCATTTTATATGATAACAAAACGAGCTAGGCGTATGTTTCTGATATTTATTGGTGTAAGACGTGTTGGGATCGGGTTGGCATGTATCGATAGGTTTAATAAAAGATTCAAAATCGGCGTAAACGATAAAAGGCACTCTCATCGATTTAAAATAATGTTTAAAACTTAGCATGGTTCCTGGTTCGGGAAGAACTATTCGTTGGGCGTCTTGCCTCGAACAGTACTCGGTATGCTTATTCAACGATTCTACGCTTCTGTAACCGAGTAAACATCTTTTACAATAGTGCATCGAATTTACAGATTTTTCTGTTCGTGCCGCCATCAATCTATTAAAGTTCTTGATCCAACAATAATGCTTCTTTTCTCCGTCGGAAATAAGCAGTAGATCTAAGCAGATATCGCTTTCATGCTTCGATATATATAATGGATATACATCCTTTTCATAGCCGAATACGTTAACGCTAATGTTATTACGACGCTCAAACTTATTTATTACGTTAGCATCGGCAGCGACTGGGAATTCAATACCACTCCAATCGAGTTTCTTAGATTGTTCTTTAAGATCTCTAGTGATTCTTTCCAGGTTTTTATCAATAGGGTTCAGCGCTCTAGTAATACACCATTTAAAACATTCATCGTCGTTGTTTTTCAGGTTTACAACAGCCTTTTTATTGGCTAAATACTCGGGAAGAGGAATATAAGAACTACCTTTCAATGGCTTATATACCACTATATCGATATCCAACTTCATAACGGTTTTAAACCTCCAATTACTACCTCTCATCTGAAAACTTGCCATGCTCTCCTTAATTTTATCCACTGCGTTGCTATATATTTCACACACGTCGGTTGCGTCTAAAATGATATCGGTCTTCGATTTAAAATTAGGTTCGGCCGCGACTTCTTCCCCGGATTTAATATCTACTTTCTTCATTACGCAATTAAGATTGAATTGAACTTTTACCCCACGATTTTTCGTTAGCAGACTGACTACCTGCGGTCTTACGGTGTTGAGAAAAGACGTGACGTCGATTCCACCAGTTCCTTCGATCGTGTATCGCTTAGTAAAACCCTTAATAGCTTTTGCGGTCTCTCGGATTTCGAATTTGTTTTTATTGATTTTACTGAAAATACTCGAAACCCTCGACTTCAACGATTCCAATCTTTCATTCACGGTTTTCTTTTCCTTTGGAGGAATGGAACTAACCCACCGATCCGCAAAAGAATTAATAACAGACCTAACCTTAGTCTTCATCTCATTCCAAACATTACTAACAGAAGATTTCCAAATATCAGACGGAGGCGTATACTTACCTGGAGTAAGCGTTGGAACCTTAATGTCTGGAACCGGAGCGTCTAGCGGGTTGCTCGCAGACCTCGGCGACATTAATGCTATGACTTCCGCTTTTCGCAGTCTCGAATAACCAACCATGCCTCTCTCTCGAGCAATATTTCTTAGTTCTTTAACGGTTTTTGACGAATAGTCCATTTTATTATAGACATTTATTCCTTTAGGTGATTTCTTGAAATCAGTTCGTGTATCCATTTTATTATAGACATTCATGCCTTTAAGCCCTTTCGTAAAACTAGATTACTAGATACTATAGGAAATTCCCAACCAACGTAATCGTCCCATGACTCATAGGCGAGTCATCAAAACTGCGGGAATTTCCAATAGTTTCGATGACTCATACGATGGTCGTGACGTCATGTGGTTATTGCGTGGTTATTGGGTGGTTATTGCATTATGAACCTAGTTATTGGGTGGTTGAGCCAGAATAGTCATAATACAACTACTTACAGTTACATCCAGTGCTTGAAATGTTTTTCCAAATGCCTGTTGCATTTTATAAAAACCAATTCGCTGGTTTTTATAAAATGCAACAGGCATTTGGAAAAACATTTCGCATGAAGGATTTTTGTTAATACGAATTACAGAATTCTCTGCAGTCTGCATTAAAGTTGTTTTGCGTGAATAAAATAAAAGACTCATGTTTTCGTTAAAAGAGCGCTTAGTCCGACTTGACAATTCCTTTTAGTAAGGAATGGAAGTCTGGATATGATGCTGGTTTATGTGTCCTGGCCTCGATCCTAGTCTTGAGGTTCAGTCTTGGTATTTGTCTTGAAGTTCAAAGTCTTGGTCTTGGTTTTGAGGTTTAAAGTCTTAGTAATGGTTTTTGGTTTAAAGTCGTGGCCTTGGTCTTGAGGTTCAAGGTTTTTACAACAAGATTGCAGTAACGTTGAATTTGAGATAAATTGCGGAGAATTTACCAAATTGCTATTCAAGCGATTAGTCGATTGGTAAATATGTAGCTGAGACTGGTAGCGTTGTATTGCATTGCATCGCATTGTATTGCACTGTATTGTATTGTATTGCATTGCTTTGTATTGTTACGACGCCTACTTCTGTTTGGACATAATTTTATCTCCTCGCTTTCGAGCCATGTTCACAACCACCTGCTCTAGCATGCAGGGCCGGACGGCTACCACGGTCTGTGCTGCGTGCCGGAGTCACTGGCTTCCATTTCGGTTCTCTTCTTCGACGACCGTTATCAGAATAAAACAGCGATTAGCTTAAGGTAGGATAAGGTCGATATAAACGGTCTTTGCAGCAATAAGATACCGTAAAACAGTGGTAAATCCATATCTGGTAGTGCCAGTCCCAAGCCTAGATAAAGAAGGAGGGTGACGCTGATCATCTATGTTCTGACACAGCGTCGTTAAACAACAACAAACCGTTCCTATCTTTGTCATAAGTTCATTTGTTCACTACACAATACTTACTATTTTTGATAAATTAAACAAGTTAAATTGTAATTCTATACTATCGTCAGTGGCAAGTTACTTCTAGGATGCTTTAGAATGTCAACTCTTGGCGCAACTTCTAAGAGTTAATGCTATGAGTTACATAGTAGTCTAAGTACGTGCAATCATGATATTGCAATTTATGGATTTAACGACATCCTATAGCAACAAAGGCTGTTGAGTCGACGTCGATAGAAATTATTTTGGCATTTTACAGCTCTATTGCAATTAAACGCGATTACCACGCGATTACCGAACATTTATAACTGGGAATGGAAGTCTTTAAAAGGTGTCTAGTTGCAGCATAGGTTATCATACACTAATGTCCATTGCAGTTCTAGGATTCTTTAGAATAGAATGTCAACCGTAGAGTCAATGTACATTGCTACATAAAACCCAATGTTCCAGTTACACACCTTTAAAACGCGATCATTCTTAGCTATAGATATTCACCAGTCGCGTTTAATTAGTACATTACAAAGCTTTTATATGCTTTGTTAATTAATAAAAACTTATAGTTGAATGTGTTAGATACCTGAACAATTTCTTTAAAAAAAGGAACTTGGTATAACCATATGTTTCATTTAATGTGCATGATGTATGTGAAATTTATTACTATTTCATTCATAATATGATTGTAGTGGCAGATATTGAACTGAGGAATAAGAAATAATCAATTAAATATTTCAAAGATAAAATAAGAATATAATGTAATAATTATAATTATATGTACTGTGCATCTGAAGTTGTTTAAATATTTCTTGCGAGTGACAATAGTTGGGAAGTACTGTTTAATTTGTATCAAAACAGTTTAGAGCTATGTGTTTTATAAATAACATTAGATATATTGCTTTAAATGATGTGACATTATTGATATTGTAAGCTTATGTTTGACACCTTTAAATGGTTCTTTCGGACACTATAAGTTTATCGTTTTCTGTAAACTGTATTTCTAAATTGTCGTCAACGGCCTTTGGTGTCATAAGACGACGTTAAACTGTGGAATAATAATAATAATTAGTACATTGTTCAATGAAGATAATCTTCCATTCTCAGCTACATACTTACCAATCGCGATCAATTGCGCTGTAATATGCCAAAATAATTTCTATCGACGTCAACAGCCTTTGTTGCTATAAGATGTCGTTAAAAACCCTGGATCCACCAATCCATCCAATGGATTAAGTGGCAAAATGCATGCAGTATGAAGCGTGTAGCTGACTTCAACATAACTGATATCCACAAGGTGTCACTAAACACTAAATACTGTTAGGCTATATTATGAAAGAATTCAAGCCGCCAATTGAGGTGGAAGCCAGTGCAAAGTCTAAATAGAAGAGGAGGGCGACCATTATCAATATCTTCGTAATGACACGGCTTTGTTAACAAAACATTATACAGGAAATGGCCGTAAGATTTTCGTCAGCGACCCTCGCAGTCACAAGATGTCGTTCGTAGCATCGACATTGATGCATGATAACCCTGCTACAGTTAGACACCTTTTAAACAGTTTCATTCATAGCTATAAATAACGCTAATCATCTTTACTCTTTATCTCATGTACATCTAGCTTGTAACCCGTAGCGTTTACAGTTGACATTCTACAGCATCCCAGGTGTAGCTTGCTAGTGACGATGCTATATAAATTGTCGTAAATGCAATTACAATAATTTGACTTGTTTAATTTATTAACTATAATAAGCATTACACTGTACGTAATGAACAAACGAACTAACGACACACATCAAAAGAGGTGTATTGTTGTTTCACGACGCTGTGTCAGAAGGTAGATGATCAGCGTTACCCTCCTCCTTTATCCAGGCTTCGGACTGGCACTTCCAGATACGGGTAGTAGCGGTAGTTTCCACTGTTCAGCGGCATCTTTTTGCTGCAAGGGCCGTTGACGTCAACCTTATTCATTCATTGATTAATTCGAGGATTTATATAGCACCTCTTCAAGAGGCACTCAAAAGGTGCTTATCTCACCTTAAGCTAATCGCTGTTTGACCCTGGTGAGAGTGTGGAATGGATCCGCGGAGAAGTGCTAGGGTAGAAGAAGAGCGGATTCAACGGTTTTGACACACCGTCATTAAATAGAAACTAAGCAACCGAATCGAAAGTGGAAAAAGACAGCTAGTATAAACTATAAATAAAAACGGAAATCACAAAATCTAGGCGTCACACTAAACTCCCTCACGCAGACTGGCTCACTCACTGGTTCCTCGTCAAATCAGTTTTCGGTTTTCATTTTAAGTTAACAAATGAGTAAGTAAGTAGGTCGGTCAGTATCCATTAAGTTACGTCTGACAATCGCGTTAAATGAATGAATTAGCGAGTAAGTAAGTAAATAAATAGCTGAGTGAGTGGAGTAAATAATTAACTAAATAAGTCAATAAGTATGTGAGTAAATAAGGTAGCAAATTAGTAGCATACATGAGCATGTTGTTAATTAATGAAGTACGCAAGTAAGTTGGTGCTAAAATATATCTGCAACAATTGCAAATCGAGTGCTGAGCACACGTTGGACCAAAGCGCATATAACATCGGTTCTTTATAATTAAAGTCTATAGTTTATTTCTCGTTTAGCCTATTTAACAAAACATATAATTTATATCTGCTTTAAAAAGCAAGAAATCTTAATGTTTTGCAAACTAACATCAAATTTAAACTCTCATAGGCCTATGGACACTCTTAAAACTTTATAAATGACGCTATGCAGACCTATAAGCTTAGTATAGCCTACGTATCAACTGTGTTAAGGCATAAACTCCGCCACTACCCTAATTCTCTGGAGAAAGAATGAGGACAACGCTAATCATCCTTATTTTGACGCCAGTGTTGTTAAACAGCAACTAACCAATTAAATTCGCTCTAAAAGTTGTTGTATTATGCCAAACGAACGGTGAGAACTGTTCAAACAAATTTCTGCAGTCGTCAACGGCTTTTGTTGTCATAAAATGTCGTCAAATTCTGGATCTATCCCACAACGTTTTATCATTATTTTTTATCAACCAATTAATGGTAAAGGCAATCGAAGTCAATCCCTCAACATCTCGGTTGACAGTCCAACACGCTAACCACTACACTATCGAGCACACCCGAATCTTATAAAATCTAATCCAATATAATCTAATGATTTCTGAGGCGCCAGATCTGCCTTCTCCTTAATCCAAAACAAGGTTGAATTCGCCAACTATCGCGCATCGCCTGTTCAAAACAGGACCTAGGTTTAAAGGAGTTAGACACCTCTTAAACGCTTCCATACGCAGTTATAAATAATCGCTATTCGCGTTCGTCACCGGATCGGGACTGCGGCGTCTAATATCTAATTCCTAACATTAATTCTACAGTTGGCATTCTAAAGCATCATTAATGCATGATAATCACTGCTTCAGTAAGACTCCTTTTAACATTAAAATGTACTAACGACATCTTGCGACTGCCAGGGTGGTTGACGGGAACCCTACGGACGTTTCAATAATTGCTGTCCAAGCGAATAAATGATTGATAAATACATAGGCGTAATTTGTCGGTGGTACTGGGGAACCCGTGCCCTCACTCTTTGGACTGGGGTGCGGACCCCCACTTTTTAAACAATGCCAATCAATATTTTTATTATTGTGCCTTCCCAGAGATCGCAGTCTCCGCCCTGCATCGTGATCCTTGACAAAGTGAGGAGTTTGTAAAATTAAAGTATGAAAGCACTTAGATACACAGGTAGACCGAGAGAGAGACGAACTGAGTCACAGGCGATGAGACAGTCAGACTATCAACCACACAGGTCACCCGACAGACTGACCGCCGTTACCGACTCGAAGGCCACAGGCGCCACATATCAGTAGCTACGGCTACTCTGTGGTTGTCATCTTAGTCATATCAGGATGTAGAGATGTAGGTCAAAGCGCAAACTTCTACATCCTTCGTCAGTTACAATTCCAGTTATGGACCCACACTCATATTGTTGGCCTTGATATGACTCCTCAACCCTCAGTCCCCTCACAATCTCAGAATCAATAACTGTCTCCGTTTAAACTTATCCGACCCGGTTAGTTGAAGAAAGCTCCCTCCGTTACATATTATAAGCATTTAAGACGTCGTTGTGTTTAACTTTGTGGATGTCAGTTACGTTTATGTCTGCCTTAAACTGCCTTAAACCTAACGATCGAACGCGACTGGTGGATATGTAGCTGTGAATGAAAGTTTTTAAAGGTGTCTAAATTCAGTCGTGTATTTAATCATGAATTTCTATATCCAGTACACTAGAATAACAACACAATTCACTACAACTGTGTATAGATGATGTCGCTAAACACTAAACACTGCTGCATTAAATCATGAACTTCTAAAAGATGCAGTTGTAGGCAGAAGTCGAACATAATTATAATACCGACCAATCACGTTCACTCCGCTCACGTTAGGTCTTACTCACAATTGTTCAGCGCCATCGATTGATGATTGATCATTAGATAGTGGCGCTTAATAAATGCATAGAATAATTATGGTCCTCAAGAGATTACTCGGTGCTTGGTCCTGAGACAGACCATACGATGCTCTATGGCACCAGCTGCTGAAGCCAAGATGACGATCGAGCATCACGTGTCCCAATCTACGGCTCTCAGAGTTACAAACTAATCGTCAGGTGGGGCCAGTAACGACGAAGAGCGCCATCTTGAAGCGAGTGGACAGGACATACTCACTTATATGCCGAGGCCTAGAAAATGATGTCGCCGGCATTACCTAACCACGTATGCCTCGATCGATACAGACTGTAACTGGCTCACGGATATGCAAGTTGGCCTAATCATGACCTCATTACTTACGTTAGCCTAATTACCCACATTGACCTAATTACTTACGTTGGCCTAATACCGACCGTGTTCTAATTACCCAAATTAGCCTACTTCCCTATGTTGACCTAATGACCGACCTTGGCCTTATTGCTTGCGTTGACTAAATTGCCGGAGCTGTTCCTTTTGCCTGTGTTAGCCTTATTACCCGACCATGGCCTTATTACCCACGTTGGCGTAATAACCTGTTTTGGTCTTACTACCTAATTACCGACGTTAACCTTATTACCTGCGTTGACCTATATACCAACGTTGGTCTTATTACCAATGTTCACCCTGTTACCTAAAAGTCATCAAGAACAGAAAGTTGAAACAGAATTGCCCTTATAGAAATGAATTATTTTTCTAGAAAATTTAGGCACAAGTCATACCACTTCACGCTCTAGCACTTCTTTACAGTTCTTTCTCTTTACAGTTATTTCGAAACAAATAACTTGAAGATACCGGAATTCAAAAAGCTTCTCGGTGTCTGTTCAGTTGATAGTTGATAGAAGGAATCTAAAAACTAATCCATTGACGAACATCTATAGCTACAAAGGGAAGCGCTTAAAAGGTGTCTAAGCGAAGCAGTAGATTTCATATAATAATGTTCATTGCACTAACGACATCTGGTGATTGCCAGGGTTGTTGACGGGAACTCAAGCGATTAAACGCTTTACCTAGAAACAGTCAAGGCTGCTGATGTGAGAGCATGGTCTCTGCGTCATCGATACCTCTCTTGGAGGACCACTCGAACTTCAAGGCTAGGAGATGGGCATCCGCTGTAAGCTGGATAGAAGTTAAAATGAGGGTTTGGAGGGGGAGGGCCCTAAGCCACAAAGGCAGGAAGTGTCAGTGAAGACACCTTCCAGAATTATTATTATTATCGTTAATACATTATCGTTATTATTTTTCAAAACTTTCTTTAAAATAGAATTCGAAACGAATCATTTGAAGATACTGCAATTCAAACAAAGCCTTACTTTGTGTTTAACAACATCTTCTCGATGTCCGTTCAGTTGACGGCGACTTTATCTTGGGGAGAATTTGGCGATTAAACGCGATTGTCGAACATCTATAGCTGCGAATGGAAGAGTTGTGTGAGATCTACATAGAGGTGTATGATGTATTTGTACCAAGGGCGAACCGCATGTGATCGATATGTAACAGATAATGGTGGCGTTTTAACGGTGTCTAATTAAAACCGTGGATTTTATGTAGCAGCGTTTAGTGTCTAGCGACCACCTTGTGGATGTCAGTTACGTTGAAGTCAACCTATAAGATAATCTTAGAAAATTTGACGATCGATGGATGAATCCAGAGTTCAAGAACATCTTATGACAACAAAGGCTGTTGAGGTCGATAAAAATTATTTTTGAACAGTTCTCACGGTTCTGGCGAATGATGAATACGTAGTTGAGAATGACTGCGTTTAAAACTATACCTAATTCCTGTTTAACGACACTGTCACAACAACGGTGATTAGAGTCGCCCTTCTGATTTCTTCAGTGAAAAAAACGTATATCCCATTGCAGTCGTGGATTTTATGTAGCAGTAGTATTTAGTGTTGTAAAGGTATCCAAATGGAACCACGTGTTCATGTAGATTTGTTTAGTGTTAAACGACATTTGTAGATATCTATTCCGTTTATGTCGACCCTTACGCTTCTTGTTATTTTAGCTGATAATGGCAGCGTTTTATAGGGGGCGTATTACTGCATCTTGGATCTTTTGTAGCAGTATTTAGAGTTTACGACGTCTTGTTGATGTCAGTTACGTTGACGTCAATCTATTAGACAATCTTATAAAACACTGTCGTACAGCTAGTGATTGAACGCGACTGGTAAGTATGTAGCTGTGAAAGCTACCATTTAAAAGGTGTCTAATTGAAGTCGTGGATTTTATATAGCAGCAAATAGTGTTTAACGACATCTTTTGGATGTCTGTTCCGTTTACATCGACCTTACGCTTCTTACGATAAAATCGTCAACAGCTACCTATTGTACGCGACTGGTAACTATGTAGCTGTGAAGGTCAGCGTTTAAAAGGTGTCTAATTGCTGTCGGGGATTTTATGTAGCAGTAGTTTCTAGCGACATCTTGTGGATGTCAGTTGCGTAGATGGTGACCTTATCTTTCAGACAAGTAGAGAAAACTTCCCAGGTTACGATTACGATCAGAAACACGGAGATGTTTTTTTTCCAGAATTTTGGAGAACCGGAAAATCCAAGACTCAAACAAGACCAGCGTGTTTGAAGCAATTCTACCCTGCCACTCCAAACTTCTATATTTGGTGGAGAGTTCGCCGTATAGTTATAAGTTATAAGCAATGGACGCAACATACGGAAAGAATGTAATTAAAGTTCAGATCGACTACTGTAGCAGTCGACTTTGTTCCATACAGAACTATTCTGGTCCATTCAGTCGTGATGGATGGATGGATGGATGGATGGATTGTAGGTTGGATGAATGGATGGACGGACGGACGGATGGATGGATGGATGGATGGATCTAAGACACGGACGCTTAGTTTTATCATCTGAGCTGAGAGTAGATATCGTCGTAAGGATGCTGTCCATGGAAGCCCTAGCGTTCAGTTGCTGCAATTGAGAACCTTCGAAGTGATCAGTCGGAAGATCTTCCTCCAAGCGCGCCTGCACTTCCGGTCGAACCTCATCCGACCGAGAACCATCCGCCAGACGTCCATCATCGCCGCCTCGAAGACGTCGAGGTAGTCTCAACCGGAAGTTGTGGGACCTCGCATGTTGGTGACCCAACTGGATGAGGTTCTGAGTGATGATGATGTCCAGAGCGTCAAGATTAAGGAGGTCGACTGCTTCCATGAACCTCGAAGCGTGGCTCTTGAACCGCGAGTCATTCAGGAGGTCCTCGTCCAATAGCAACCGGAAGACAGCTTGAAGATGCGTAGAAATACGCGAGACCCGTTGCCAGCGAGATCTCGTGAGATCTCGCGCCAAGTCTCGTGGATCGAGAGTCGCTCTGAGTCGGAACGGAACTCGTGACGGGGAACAAACGGTCAACGGACTTGGCTGACGATGAAATACAGCTCATCACAACGGCACTCCCTCCTTCATTCCTTCCTTTTTCCCTTTCTTCCTTTCATCTTTCTTTTCTTCCTTCCTTTCTTACTTTTTTGTTTCCTTCCTTCCTTCCTTATTTCCTTCGTCCTTCCTTCCTTCCTTCTTTCCTCCTGATGAGCTGTAATGTAAAGTCTCAGAATATTCTCCTGCATAATTGATCGAATATAATCCCATCTAATCTCAGCAAACGTTAACCTGAATCACAACGTTGCTCTGAATCACAAGGACTCTAGTTGTTTTTACATGAACACTATAATATTTTCTTCCCACTGTAACTCTGGACTGACGTGAGTTTTCTGAAAAACACACTTGTGAATACATGCTCTATAGCATAAGTATAATAGGACACAGTTAACTCAAAAATGTCAAAAATGGACTCTAGTGCTTCTTTCGATCAAACTATTGAATTGTCGTCAACGACCTGTGATTTATTTTTTTTTATTCCGGATATTTCTATGGCGCCTCTCGAAGTCTACTACTACTCACATGATGACGTTTTGATTTAAAAAGTCGCTAGGTTTATGATTACTCTGGAACTCAGTGAAACGTAATACATTAAATGACGACTGCAGTTAAACACCTTTTAAACGTATCATCCGTAGGCTACATATTTACAAATCACGTTCAATCTCTAGGTGACTCTCGTCTTTAGTTATGTAGGGTAATGTCGAAGTTAAACCATAAGATGTTACAAGACACTAAATGCTAATACATAAAATCGACGACTGCAGTTAAACGAGAGTCGTTATGAGTCGGACAAACTCACCAACATTTCCAAAACGGCGTTAAGATTTGGTGGTAATATGACTAGTGTTATTGTTTTTAAAATTTCAGGCAAGTGCTAAACGTTTTGACCGAGTTATGACACTTTTTCTTGGGGTCTACTTTTCAGCGGGACACAGTGTAGTTTAGATTTGTTTTATTCAAGTTTTACGCGTCGAAACGGTCGCTTGTGATTTTATCCCCCATTCGGAAAGAAGATATCAGAATTGTGACGTTATTGGTCATGAATATTTATTATTTGGAGCGGCCAATGAGTTTGCGGCAAAAAAGGCCGTCACATTCAAAGTTCACGCCGGGAGATTTCTGCTTCTTTACATATACAAAACTTGTTTGAGACAGTTCGTAGTGGTAATCATAACCGTAAACTCCAAATTTCTCAAACGCCACCGAAAGCTAAGCGCAGTGCACCAGCTTCTTTATGAGCGCTGAGTTTCGAGAGACCTGGTAATTGAACTCGATTGGTAGATATGTAGCTGAGAATCGCAGAGTTTTAAAACGGGTATACTACTGCATTCTTGTATCTTTGTAGTAGTATTTTAGCGACATATTGTGGATGTCGGTTACTTGAAGTCGACCTTACGCTTCGCTATCAGTGGAGAGAGACAATGTGGCAAGTGAACGCGACTGAAGAATATGTAGCTGTACACGGCTGAGTTTTAAAGGTGTCTAATTTCAGTCTTGGATTAAATCATAAAGTTCTATATACAATACAATACAATACCACACAACTGTGTATATAAGTTCCTGATCTAACGCAGCATTATTTAGCGTTTAGCGGTATATTGTTGATGTAAATTACATAGTCTTGTTGTCCTCGAGACCAAGTTCCTGGTCTCTGGTTCATTGGAGTTCGTTTTTAAAAGTCTTGGTCTTGAGACCAAAAGTATTGGTCTTGGTCTTGAGGTTCTAAGTTTTCGTCTTGGTCTTGAAAGAACCAAAGACTCGACTTTCAATATGAACGGCAATTTGACGAAACGCAAGAATTTTGAAAATGAATAAAATAATTACTAAAACGGTTGCTTTGGTATTTTCAAGGTGTGAATGATGGTCCTAAATCATGGCCACAAAAAACGGCCCAGCCTGTTTGCGTCATACGACAAATGTCTACGGTCGGATAAGAATCTTGCTGGTCAGGAAAAAGCATTGGCGGCAGCAACAGTTATGCTGTATCTGGAATCTCTACCGAGTATTGCTTCAGAAGCAATACTCGGTCTGATAAACAATGAAAGGATTTCAAAAGAGATTCACGATTTGTACATTTACATTCAGTGCTTGAAAAGCTGCTGTGTGTGCCAGCGACTTCAGCACCTGTTTTTTTACATGGCGGAATTTTTATGAGGACCCATAGGGCACATCTTGGTCAGAAAATTCTGAGCGAATTGGTTTTTATAAAATACAACAGGCATTTGGAATAATATTTCGCATGAAGGCTTTCTCTTAATAGGAATGATGTAATTCTTTTCAGTCTGCATTTAGAGTTGTTTTGCGTGATTAAAATAAAAGACTCGTGTCTTCATTGAAATAGCGCGTAGAAGTCTGAATATGATGGTGGTTGGTTGTATCTTGGTCTCGGTCTTGAGATTCAAAGTCTAGGTCTTGATCTTGAGGTTCGAAGTCTTGGTCTTGATGTTCAAGTTCTTAGTCTCGAGGTTCAAATTCTTGGTCTTGAGGTTCAAATTTTTGGTCTTGAGGTTCAAGGTCTTGTTGACTGCAGTTACGTTGAAGTCCTTCTTATTGGGCTTCAATTAGTGTCGCTGGAATGACTTAGGGATTGAAAGCGGCTTGTGAATATACAGCTGAAAATGGCGCTGTTCTGATGGTGTCTAACTTCACCCGTGGATTTAATTCATAAACGATACAATACATTACAACACAATATAATAACTCTATATCCATAGAAGTTCATCATTTAATACAGCATTGTTTAGTTTCAGCGACATCTTGTGGATGTCAGTTACGTTGAAGTCAACATTACGCTTCGTGACTCAATGTCGAAAGGCATCCACCGTTTGAACGCGATTGATAAATATGAAGCTCACAATGGCTGCGTTTTAATGTGTCTAACTGAAGTCGTGGAGTGTAGTGTAGTGTTTAGCGACATCTTGTGGATTTCAGTTACGTTTAAGATAACCGTAGAAAATTTGGTGATCGATGGATGGATGTGACATGATCTGCGTTATTCACCCAAGTCCGAAGAGGTAGGCCACTATATGCACTATATAATCTTTGGAGATAGGTGGCGCTAATTTCTATCTGCGCTATGGCGTAAATCCGTGATCCAGACGGTGCATGAAAAGTTGTTGACGAGAGAGTTCTGTAAGTTAACCGTAGCTCCGTCAAGGGCGATCTTGAGTTACGCTTGAAATCGACCTAACGCTTTAATATATGAATTTTAAGAACAATTAAGCGATTGAACGCGACTGATGATTAGGTAGCGGAGTAAGATAGCGTTTTAAAGGTGTCGATCTGAGCCGAAGGATTTTATGCAGCAGTAGTTAGTTAGATGTTTCGCTTCCATTGGCCCTGCCCTTTGGAATGAGCCATCTCCGTCCCTTCCTTCTTCTGTGATCTCAGGTAACGTCTCCTCGTCTTTTACCTTTATTCAAACTTGCTTATTCTCTCGGGTTCTCTCGCACTGGCAGCGCTTCTGAATGGCCCTCCCGCTAGAAGCGCTTTATAAATATCGGAATACAATACAATACATACAATACAAGATGTCGGCAAGCATTAAACAGTGCTGCATCAAATCCACAATTGCAGTTATGCACCATTTAAAACGCCGCCATTCAAAGCTACATACTGTATTCACCAATCGTTTAATCGTTTGGATAGCAATTGCGTCGAGTTTCTGTAGGGCTTCCGTCAACGACCCTGGCAGTCGCAAGATGTCGTTAGTACAATGGACATTAATACAAGTATGAGCCTACTGCTCCACTTAGACACCTTTAAAACACTTTCATTCTCAGGTATAGATATACGTCAATCGTGTTTAATCGCGAGATTCCGGAAACGTGTAGTTGCTGAAAGGTGAGGTCATCGTCAACAGAACCGACATCGAGAAGATGTTGTTAAACACAAAGTAATTGGCTTCGTTTGAATTGCGATATCTTCAAATGATTTGTTTTCAGATTTTATTTTAAAGAAAGAACTGCAAAGAAGTGTCAGGACGATTCTACATCGAGTTTCTCTTCTTAATGAATGTTAGCGGAGTATATAGGCCAATGCAGGCTATAAGGTCAACCGTACGTAATCAGTCAAACACAGGTAAGTAGGGCGACGTAGGTAATTAGGCAACGGTGAGTAATTTATGTCAACACAGCTGTCGGTTGGAAGATGAGACGGCGACGGAGAGGACTGGCAAAGGCTACGAAAATGAAGTAGCTAACACTTCATACCCAAGGCCTCTTCAGCGCTAGCTCTGATTATAGAAGGCGCTGCACCAGGCTCTGGGTGTACTTACGGAGCGACTCTGACCCAAACTATTGTGAATTTAGAAAGCGTCGTTACCTATAAGCGACAATCGATTAAGACAGCGACGCTATAGAAGTCATGAGATAAGATTGGATAAGATCAGATCAATAGTATAGGAGAATATTCTTAGACTTACATGGTACTGAAATGTTACATTACAGGTCATCATCAGAAGGGAAGGAAGGGAGGAAGACAAGAAAGAAGGAAGGAAACAGCGACCGGAAGACGCAAGAAAACAAAAAAGAAAGGAAGGAGTGATGGGCTGTATTTTATCGTCCGTCAAATCTGTTGCCCGGAAGTGCAGGTCGTCTGCAGCTCCCATCACAATTACCTGTCCGACTCAGAACTATTCTCGATCCACAAGACTTGGCGGCTGCAGCAGCTGAGCGCTAGCTCTACGATGGACAGCATCCTTACGGTGATATCTACTCTCAGCTCAGATCATGAAAGAAACCAAGCGTATGTTTTCTAGATCCATCCATCCATCCATCCATCCATCCATCCATCCATCCATCCATCCATCCATCCATCCAAAAGATGTAATTCTTTCGGAAGCACTGAATTGTAGGTTAAGGTCGACCTTAACCCATAAGATATCGCTGAACACTGAATTCTAAATACTGCTAAAAAAATTGTCGACTGAAGTTAGACACCTTTAAAACGCGTCATCTTCAGCTACATATTTACAAATTTAATTCAGTCGCTCAGATTTTAGAGGCTTTGTTCGGAATAGCATTCATTGAGGTGAATAATATAGATAGCCATAACGAATAAGGTCGATTTCAACTTCACTGACAACCACAAGATGTCGCTAAACACTTAACAATACTACATAAAATGCACACACCCCTTTGAAACGCCGCTATTCTCAGATACGTAATTACCAATCGCGTTAAATCGCCTAGATTAGTCAGTCACTCGCGTTCAATCGCTAGGTTCTGTGGTATAGTGAAGTGTAAGTTTGAGTTCAACGTAACTGACGTCAACAAGATGTCGCTAAAAGCTAATTGCTGCTGCATAAAATCCACGGTTTTAATTACACACCTTTTAAAACGCCGCCATTATCTGCTCCACATCTACCAATCGCGTTCAATCGCGGGCTGTAAAACAACGTCCACCCTATGTAGGTTAGACCATAAGATGTCGCAAAACACTAAAGAATGCTGCATTAAATCTACGACCCCAGTTAGACACCTTTAAAATGCAATCTTTTTCAGGTAGATATTTACTATTAGCGTTCAATCGATAAATCATTCTATATGGCAAAATTACGCAGGTCGACGTTAACACACAAGATGTCGCTTAACCCTCAGGCTACCAAGGTTTTTTTGCGACATCGGCTACCAAGGGGGGGTGGTTACCACCCCCCCCCGGAATTTCGTGTTTGGTTTAAAGTATCATATCGTGTAATACACCATTTGATTCAGCATTCATTTCTGAAAAGAATGGTATATTTAGTTGTAAAATATATGAATGCATCTCGAAATTATATAGTTTTTAACAAAGGCACCGGTCCATTTAACGATATCTGATATTATCCCACACAATTTGTACTATTTGGATCAAAAATATAAATGATGTGGGTTTTGAAAATGAACTATGTATCCAAGAATATTCTAAATATAATGAGGCTTAATTTTCAACAATACAACTATTCCAAAGTCTGTTTTAGTTACAGGCAAAACCTAAAGGCGTGCAGCTATATATACATGAAACAAGAAATTATGTAATTTTTCCCGGCAGTCAAAAACGTCAGTGGTCCTTGCAGTTATTGCAAGTTACTTTCATTGTTTTGTGTGAATGCTTCCTGCAAACCGGCTTCTTGAACACTTCACAGCACTGCTTTACTCTGTTAGCATTCTGCTTCAACTGTTTATAGCCCTTCCCCATACCCAACCATATCGGTTTACGTTGTGATGTTGCATCAGTGATTTTCACACTGAAAAAGCGCATTATTATTTATTATGATCACTGCCGGTTATCAAAAGACAAATAACTAAGGTATGTATGTATGTATGAATGTATGTATGTATGTATGTAGGTATGTATGTATGTATGAATGTATGTATGTATGTATGTATGTATGTATGTATGTATGATTGTATGAATGTATGTATGTATGTATGTATGTATGTATGTATGTATGTATGTATGTATGTATGTATGTATGTATGTATGTATGATTGTATGAATGCATGTATGTATGTATGTAGGTATGTATGTATGTATGTATGTATGATTGTATGAATGTATGTGTGTATGTATGTATGAATGTATGAATGTATGTATGTATGTATTTATGTATGTATGTATGTATGTATGTATGTATGATTGTATGTATGTAAATATGTATGCAAATATAGCCCTACATTCCCTCTAAAGAATGGCATAGTTGTTTCTCTTCCAGAAAGAATAATGAATACCTTTATAGTCGACAACAGCTAACAGCTGACGAGAGAAAGTCCTGATTTCAATAGTGGTACCTAGGCTATATCGGGTATAACTTTTTTATGGCGTGGGCTATCATCACGACTTTTACCTCAAAATGTGTGCAAATGGACCCCCTACAGCTACCTAAACTGTCAAAATTATATTCCATGTGCTAAAAAAAAAATTTCCAGAAAAACGTAGGGGGGGGTGGTAACCACCCCCCCTTGGTAGCCCGAGGGTTAACACTAAATAACAACATCTGGTCACCGCTCTCTTCGCTCTGCCACCTGTGGTGACCTTTCTGTTCCTTTCGCACGCACCGCTACTATGCATAATGCACCAGCGCGCTTTCTCAATCGTTGGACCCACAATTTGGAATGGGCTTCCTTCTGAGCTGCGGTCGTTTCCTCGAGACTCGTCCGCCATCTTCTTCTCTGCTCTTAAGATTGTTCTCTTTCGCCGGGGTTGAACTGGGAGCGCCTCCGAACAGTTTCCTAGAAGGGGCGCTATATAAATACTTAGTTCATTGATTGATTGAATTCCACATAAAATCATCAATTGCAGTTATACATCCTTTAAAACGCCGACATTCTCAGCTGCGTGTTTACCATTCGCGTTCAATCGCCAGAATTCCAAAAATTCAGCGCTCGTGAATAAGCTGATGCCCTGATTTTACTTTCGAGTAGCGCTGTAGAAATTTGATTAAGATTTGGATGAACACTTAACTCTGCTCTATCATAACATCCACGTAATTTCGAAGGATCTTTCAACTGATCATTACAACGATCGAACTGTGGCGGTCTGCCTGCCCGTCCGGACGCCTGCACTCTCGTTGCGCCGGGCGGGTTTCGTGGGGGTGGTGACTCCAGCCCACTGCCCGTCTGGAGCCCCACCAGAGTCACTCTGCCTTGTCTACTTTCAACGTAAAATGGCTGTTCTCTATCTCTGCCCATAGTGAACGTTACTATCAGAGGAGATTCAGGATTGGCCGCTTAAGAAAGGCAACAGTATACCGTTCTCTCTCTGGGTCTGACTCTGCTTCTTCCGCGGTCGCCGGGTGGGCAACGTCCTGCAGGATGGCCGTCCTTCAGAACAGGGTTCGTTCTCTTACCAGCAGGAGTCTTTTGTGTGCCTTCTTAGCTACGGGCTTCCTCCAACTCTCCACCTGATCTTAACTTTGACGCACCATTCTACATCTCGTGACTCGAACTATCGCCATTTATAAGGGACACCAAACGTTTTCTAAGTATCGGAAACAAGGAATACATGCGACAAGTCTCTGCATCACATCGTCCTAGACACCGGTCTATTGGGCAACTGTCAATTGTAACTCTACGTCGTGTCGTCTAGGCACCTGTCCATACGTCTTCCCACCGTACGTATCTCTCGCTCCATTTCCGTGCAGGGCACACCGGCCTCACACGTATATTATCATGCACCACATTTACGGAGTAAGTTTCCTTACCCGTCTTCTGTGTTGGCAATTGTCGACCAACACAGTGATAAATTCTGCTTCGAGAGATAACGGTAAGGGCATCCATGGCACTCTGATAGTGAAGGTCTTCTCTCTAACCTTCGCTATCTACACACAGAACTTCGTTCCGACCTACGCACGAGGGGGCCCATCCTCGCACTTCAGTCAGTTCTCAGAGCTGTGTGTTACGACAAGCAAATATGTTTCTACCTGGGTATCCGACTACCCGGACTCTCACGCGTCGCTCTCTTGGTCTGCGTTAATGCCCCTTTTACCTGGGGACGCTCGTACACTTCACCTTGGGACTCTGACTAGCTGAACTTCAGCTAGGAAAACCCGGACATCTCTCTTCCAAACATGGGTTCCCGACTACCCGAAAGTTCACGTATCGTTTACTCTTGGTCTGATTCAATGTCCCTTTTACCCGGGACTCCCGTACTCTTCACCCTGGGATCTGACCCGCTGTATCCTCTCGTTGCGGCGTATCCCTACCCGTTTACACAACCTTTTATCTTCCCACTATTCAGAATTAGTCTGTCTCGAGACCTGAGCAGTAGAGTGGGCCCTTACTCCACAAGCCGTATCTCTTGAACCTGACTCTCTGAACCCATTAGAGAACGTAACAGTTGTGTCTTTTCCGGTAGCGCACAGACTCGTACTCACACTCGATTCTGCTAACGGTACCAGTGGAGTAACTATCAGTACTGTTACCCCATTATTTCACACAGACCTGTGTTTTCACTTCCCACTGCGGGAAGTTTCCTGTCTTCCACGCACCTGAACGAACCACGGTCAGATTGTTCGGGCAGTTCCCCGAACCGAGAAGTTTCCGGTTAGTTCCGCGAGCCAAGATTTACGGTAGACCGGAGTAAGGTAGGCCAAAAGAAAGATATGGGGGAAAACCGCGGGAGTAACTATGACGGAAGTTATGAAGCCAAAGGAAGGAACTTGTGGTAGACCGCGAGTTAAGATTCAGCGTAGAAATGTATAATTGTTAATTGTGAATTGTATACTCTAATATGTATAGGTTTTTATGTGTAGTTGAGATATTTCGGATTGACCGCGAGTTGAGAGATTGCGGTTAGACCCGCGAGTTAAAAGAAAGGCGGGTAAGTTACCCGATGTTATCGAACGGAACCAACGGGGTCACCGTCCCCGAACATATCGAACTGTCATCACCGGGGACTTGCCTTCCCCGTTTTTATCAAACGGAACCACCGGGGTCTTGCCCCGTCTTTATCGAACGTCACCAACGGAGTCTGCTTCCCCGTACTTTCGAACGGAATCAACCTGGTACCTCTCCCTGTACACGTCGAGCGGTCACCAACGAGGTCTGCTTCCCCGTCTTTACCGATACAGACCTGTATATTCTTTATATCTCTCACGATCGGTCTCTCCCCGAGGTTTACTCAGCCTGTTAAACTTCCACAATCGGGATTCAGACCGGCTCGCGATCTAACGGCAGGGTGGGCCCCAAACCTGTCGAATCGGCGGTCAATCCAATACCCAAGAGTGATTAGTTTTTGCTGTAACTCGGGATCGCACTGCTCAGCTTTTATGGACGATACTTTAACTGAGTTATCACCACCGGGTCTTTGCCCGTGTATCTCAGACGGTCAACTGCGGAGCCTTTCCGCGTGTCTCTCAGACGGTCACCAGCGCGGTCTTTCCGCGTGTATCTCTGACGGTCAACAGCTGGGACTCTGCCCGTGTATCTCTGACGGCTACCACCGGTCTTTGACCGTGTATCTCAAACGGTCAACAGCGGGACTTTGCCCGTGTATCTCTGACGGCTACCACCGGTCTTTGACCGTGTATCTCTGACTGTCAACAGCGGGACTTTGCCCGTGTATCTCTGACGGCTACCACCGGTCTTTGACCGTGTATCTCAAACGGTCAACAGCGGGACTTTGTCCGTGTATCTCTGACGGCTACCACCGGTCTTTGACCGTGTATCTCAAACGGTCAACAGCGCGGTCTTTCCCGCTCGTATCTCAATGTCACCTCACGGGATCTTTTCCCGTCTTTATCGAACGGCCACCGACTGGAGCTACTTCCCAGTCTTTATCGAACGGAACCGCCGGGTCTTTCCCCGGACTATCGAACGGTTTACCAGCGGGGTCGCCTTCCCCGGACTTTACCGATATAAACCTGTGAGCATTTATCTCTCACGATCGGTCTTTCCAGTATATATCGAAACGAACACCGGGGTCTTTCCCCGTCTTTTGATACAGACCTGTTTATCTGCGGGGTCCTTCCCCGTCTTTACCGATCAGAACCAGCGAACCAGACACCAACGGGATGTTTCCCGTATATCTATCGAACGGAACCGCCGGGCTCGCCTTCCCCGGACTTTACCGACACAGACCTGTGAGCCTTTATCTCTCACGATCGGTCTTTCCCCGAATCAGCCTTCCATGATCAGACTCGGTACTGCTCGCGATCTACAACAGAGCGGGCCCTTACTCCGTTGGATCGGCGTTTTGCCAGCACTGGTCAGACCGCCTTTGGAGCGGCTGTCACTCGGGAGCGCACTGATTAGCCTTGTACCGAACCGGTAACCAACGACACTAAAGCACCGTGTCGCTGTACATGCAGAGCGCAGTAACGCCGCTCTACGATATAAGCAAAACACCGTGAGGCAGTCTTTACTTATCCCTCGCCACACTATACCGTGGCTTGTTCCTTATATAGTAGCCTACGCACACCTTCTCAAATACAGGTGTCTAAGAGAAATATATCTTAAAGATTACATTAAGCGACGCCTAGCTTTAGCCCTTAATTATTGAACCGAAAGGCGTGTAATATTATTCTAATTAATCATTTGAATCGGTTTAATGGCAACAACAAACTAAAACTTAAATATTGGCTTTTATTATATCGCCCTAGCGCTACCGTCTACGCATCGGCCGCTGATGCATTACGTCGCCGGGTACCGCGTCAACAACCCAGCTATTATTGATTAAACCTACACTCAAGCCCAGTGGCCTGTCCGCCACAGAACAACCGTTCTTCCTTAAGGGTTGCTCTACTAACCGTACACTGTTGGTAGGAAGACGAGATCGCGAGGGAGACGACTTACGACGACTTACCACCCCCACCCCCTTATATGCCGAGGCTTCCTTGTGTGTTGCCTTGCCTTGAGTAAGGGGGAAAACAACGTACTGATATCCACAAAATGTCGCTAAACACTAAATTACAACATAAGATCCAAGAAACATATTTATGCATGACGCAACTAAAAAGTGGGGTGTACCCAATCATTCTCCACTTTCGCTTTTCGTATGGAGACCATTTGGGCCTATCTGTCTGTCTGTCTGTCTGTCTCTGTCTCTGTCTCTGTGTCTGTCTGTCTGTCTGTCTGTCTGTCTGTCTGTCTGTCTGTCTGTCTGTCTGTCTGTCTGTCTGTCTGTCTGTCTGTCTGTCTGTCTGTCTGTCTGTCTGT
Organism: Allolobophora icterica; assembly: GCA_963556255.1. Taxonomy (NCBI): domain Eukaryota; kingdom Metazoa; phylum Annelida; class Clitellata; order Crassiclitellata; family Lumbricidae; genus Allolobophora; species Allolobophora icterica. The sequence continues at coordinate 10,322,432 of OY744614.1, forward strand.
CTCTCTCTCTCTCTTTGTATATGAAGCGACTGCAAATGAAAATGAAACTGCAACTGAAACTACAACTGAGACTACAACTGAAACTGCAAATGCCAATCAAACAGAAACCGAAACTGCTACCGAAACTGCCAACCGGTAGCTGAAAAGAGCTACATGGTCACATAAGGGTCTTCATAGACCACATAAGCGACGCGTTCCTGTGCATGGGAAGTGCCTCTACGATTCGTGGAAAATCGACGCATTGCATAGACTTAATGTGAGAATCCGCATGTAGATGATAGATCTATCGCGTCAGTATGGGTTGGAATTGTTTTGGATAAAGTTACGCGGCCTCATAGAAGACCGTTCCTAGGTCACGAAAGCGCGATTGATGGAAAGCACATGCTAAGCACAGACGTAATAAGTATCTTCATTGATACAACAGGAGCTTCTCTAGAGATTGAATTGGTGTTCAGGTCAGTAAAGTTTAGCTGGATGGAGTTTAAATGGCGACACTATTCACCTTCTTTATGACACAGAGCCGTTGAGCAGAAACTACAAAACCTTATGATATAGCGGTTTAAGAAAATGTTTCCTGCTGATTCAATATTTTCTTAAATTGCGTTTGATAAGAATTCCAAGGAAAAAGAAACAAAGGCAGACCAAGACCACGCTGGATTTGTAATATAAATGAGGACATAACATCACTTGAACTAACACTAAGCGCAGCAATGAACTTGACAAATGACCGAAGACAATGGAGATCACTTATTCGTACCCATCGGCGGGAAACGGCTGGCGGCAGAAAATGATGATAATGATAATGCGTTTAATCGCTTTGATAATAATTGCGTTAAGTCGCCGTAAGGTTGTCTGTCGGTCACAAGATTTCGTTACTACAATGGACATTAATTACACTGCGCCAGTTAGACACCTTTAAAATGCTGGCAATCTGAGCTACATATATGCCAGTCTCGTTCAATCATTTGGTTTTGTTGTAGGATAAGCGAAATACATTTGATTTGGATCCCAAGTCATGTAAACATATTAGACAATGAAGGAGCTGATTCTTTAGCAAAACAATCACTCAATATGCCTGTTATTAATTCAACAAATTATCTAGAATTACAAGAAGTCTTTTCAATTACAAAATCTTATGTTATTAATGAATGGCAAAGGAATTATGATGCTTATCATTATAGGTATATATGTCCTGTGGTCGACACAGTATCAAGTTTCTTGATCTTAATAGAAAGAAGGAGGTTCAGATTTCAAGATTAAGATTAGGGAAAGTAAGTCTTAATGAAAGGCTTTTCCTTATGAAGAAACATAAAAGTGGTCTTTGTAATTTATGTAAAGTTACAGAAAATATAAATCATTTATTACTGAATTCTACAAAAGATAATATCTCTAACATGTTAAGAGATAAATGTATTTCGTTTAAATTAGATGTTACCATAAAGACTTTGCTCGGTGTAGGATGTATGCAAAGCGAAGTTTATAGGCTAATAGGCTTATAAGCATTACCAATAAAGGAAAAATTGTGCAAATACTGTTGTATATAAGTTTATGTAATAAGATTTTCCTTTATGTATGTAATCTGTTGTTATACATATGGTATAGGTTAGGACTGCCTTGTTTTTTCCCAAATTTTTCAACTATTTCAACTATTTCTATAACATGGTTTGATTATATCATCTGATTGCTGTGTCAAATTGAAGAGTGGAATAAGAACCTCATGTTATGGTTGAAAACATTATAAATTATCCACAATTGCTTGAATGTATTAATTAATTACCTATGTTAAAATTGCCAGTAAATGAGAACCTAGTTTCATAATTACATGTATGACAAAAATAAATAATTTGAAGATTAAAGTAATAGATTGAGAGTCTCGAGTGATATATCGGTTCTCTTATTATCAAGTTTGTATCACATGTTAAAGAAATGTCATTCAGTTGCCGCAATTTACTTATTTTTTAACTGTTTAATTGTATTGATTGATAACTCTTGAAAATACAGAAGTAGAATAAGGATCTCATGAATAACAAAATTACTTATCTTTTAAACTTGCAATGAAATTTTTTTACTGACTCATATCAATAGATTAAGAATACCATGTGCATTAAGAATGTCCATCAAGAATCTTTTGTACATCTAAAATTCATGTTTAGTGATAATTTATGCAAAGTACTGTTTAAAATGTCTTATTACAGTTCGTGTATAATAGACATTATTAACTGTATCATCTTATGTTGTTATACAATGAACACTAATTACACTAATTTTGACACCTTTAAACGGTGTATTACACATGTTATAACTTCATTATACTGCACTGCATATGATCTAAATTGTCGTCAACGGCCTTTTATATCATGGGACGATGTTAAATTGTGGAATAACAAAAATCGCTTGCTTTAAATAACTTCCACCCTGTGTAGGTTAAGGTAGACGTTAACACACAATATGTCGCTAAACACTTAATAATACTGCATTAAATCTACAACTCCAGTTAGACACCTTTAAAACGCAGTCATTTTCAATTACATATTTACTAATAGCGATCATTGGGTGGATCTGGTGGTTCCGATTTCAGCCGTTGAAGTGTACGGTAGACGTCAACGTAACTGACATCCACAAGATGTCGCTTAACACTAAATACTGCTACATATGATGCAAGAATGAAGTAATACACCCCTTTTAAAACGCTACGTATCTACCAATTGCGTTCAATCGCCAGGTTTCTCGAAATTCAGCGTTCCTGAATTAGGTGGTGCCCTGCGCTTGGCCTTCGAGTGGTGTTTTAAAGAATTAGAGTTTACCTTAACCATTACCATTGCGAACTGTACGAGAAGATGCTACTACTAATAAAGATGATGATGATGATGATGATGTTGTTGTCATCTACTCGTTTTCGTTTTATAATAAAAATATACATTCTAACCTAACAGTAAGATCGGAACAAGTCAAAATCAACGACGTCTTATATGATTATATTATCTTATCTTATCTTATCTTATCTGAACATTTATAAAGCGCTTCTCTCAGCAGGGCTATACAGAAGCGCTCTCAACGTGACAGGCCCGTAAACAAGTAAGTCTTTAGGCAGCGAAGAGAAGCAGGTGTGATTCCCTCTAGAATCCTACTACGGACTGCAGGGGGAAGGTCATTCCATAGTGACGGACCCACTACAGCGAAGGCCCGATGTTGGGTCAGTGAAGTCCGCGATCGAGGGACAAAGAGATCGAGTCGGACGGAGGAACGAAGAGGACGAGATGAGCGAGCAGAGAGTGGTTTACACATCAAATCACAGAGATATTTAGGCGCTAAACCCTGCTGGGACTTATTTACTAAGAGCAAGACTTTAAATCTGATCCTAGACTCCACAGGAAGCCAATGAAGTTCATTGGTCATGTATGTGGAGATATGCGAGTAACGTGGGAGACGTGCAATAAGTCTGGCTGCAGCATTCAAGACCGACTGCATTGAGGACAGACGCGTCTTTGGAAGTCCGATTAGCACCGTAACGGAGGGAGTTTTCTTCAGCTAGCCGGCTTGGATATATTTAACCAAGGAAAGTTATTGATTCTGAGATTGCGAGGGCACTGAAGGATAATGAGTCACATCAAGGCCGATAACATGAGTGTGGACCATTTACGGATTTGTAAATGCTTAAGGAGATAGAAGTTTACGTTTTGACCTACATCTCCACATCCATATATAACTAGGTTGACAACCATAAGGCGGAGAGTGAGGGTGATGTCAGATCTTTCCAAGAAGAATGTAACCGTGACCCAGATCTGTGACCTTTCACTGAGTCTGCCTGCACAATAACAGAATATTGATTGCCATTGGAATTGTTTTAAAGCGACAAATTACGTCTGTGTATTTACCAATAGTTTAATCGCTTAGATCAGCGGTTCTCAACCTTTTCAGACTCAAGGACCAGTTATAAATTTTGTGTCTCGGTCGCGGACCACCACTAGAAATTGTGTCACTGGAAACCCTATAGAATTATAAATTCATATAAACTCATAGTATAAAATAATAAATTTGATAAGATTAAGTATTTTACTTATTATGTACTATTATATTTAATAAATGTTTAAACAAATATTTTAAAAATTGACAAACATTTTCTGTTTCCATGCTTTTATTGTAAAAATATGTAAATTGTAGGCCCTGCTCGCGGACCACCAGACAGATGGCCGCGGACCATCAGTTGAGACCCGCTGGCTTAGATAGCAATTCTTCAACTCTTCATAGGGTTCGCGTGAATGACCCTGGCAGTCGTAAGATGTCGCTAGTACAATGGAAATTAATACATGAAATTCACTGCTCCACTTAGACACCTTTTAAAAGCCTCCATTCTTTGCTATAGATAAACGTCAATCGTTTTTGGTCACCAGATCTTACCGTCGAACAAATCCTCAGCCTAAGTCGTCCTCAACTGAACGGACATTGAGATGATGTGCTTAAAAACAAACTAAGGCTTCGTTGGAATTCCGGATTCTGTTCTAAAAAAGAACTGTAAAAAGTGTCGGGGCATGAAGTTTACAATAATATAATACTAATAATGATGATAGTGATGATAATAATAATAATAATAATAATAATAATAATAATAATAATAATAATAATAATAATAATAATAATAATAATAATAATAATAATAATAATAACAATGATACTACTACTACTACTACTACTACTACTACTACTACTACTACTACTACTACTACTACTACTACTACTACTACTACTACTACTACTACTACTACTACTACTTCAACTACTACTACTACTACAACTACTACTACTACAGCTACCACTTCTACTACTACTAGAACTACTACTAATAACAATAATAATACCACCACCACAACTGCTTCTACTACTATTTCCACTAATACCGCTGCTTACCCCACCCCCACTACTACGACCACATACGTTAGTGAAGGGACTACAGGAAACATTTTAAGGACCGTGTATAACCAATAAATAATATCCGACGAGTATCTTATATGTAGTGTTCTTCAAAACCGTTTTTAAGGTGTCTAAAGAGACAATTGCATTACGACTTGTTAAGACTTAGAAATAGTGAGCAACGACTTTTCGGTTTGATGGTTAGCTACTCTTTAACGACACCGTGTCACAACATAGATGATTAGCGTCGCCCTCCTCCTTTCTCGAACTTGGGACTGGTGCTACCAAACACTATTTCCACTACCTAGCACTTTTGGCTCTAAGGATATTGGCGAATTTATCCAGCATTAAGGTTTTGCACTACCCGAGTACACTCGCGGTTGAATTTCTGTTTGAAGAGTGTTAAGGATAATTATCTTTATATTTCGTGTAATTGCTTGCAGCGATATCTCACAGTTTCCGCAATGGTTCTTTATATGCCTACGTAACGCGATTGATGAATTAATAGCCTAGGGTAACTTCTATTAAAAGGTGTCTGAATTGAACTATGGCGACAGCTAAAGAACGTCACTATGGATGCTGCAAAGGACGACACTACAGAAAAATCATCAAAACGTAAGAACTGAGATCTCCAATGATACCTTCGAGTTAATAAGAAAGAAGCGAGAGATCAAGACGAAATCGCCTTCAGAATACAAGAAGCTACGAACCGAGGTACAGAAAGGACAAACAGGAGCAGTTGGACGCATTATGCAACGAGTTTGAGGAAAACCAAGAAAAGGAAACAGCAGAATTGTTTTTCAGACGGTAATGCAACTGACTGGATCATTTCGACCCCGCACAACAGCTATAAAGGACAACACCGGCAAGAAATTAGTCGAATCGGAGAAAGTATACCAGAGATGGAAAGAATAATGCGAAGAACTATTATACGATGACGAAGATGAAAACACAACACCAACAATTGGAAAGGCTACGAATTCTGGAGGCAGTGATCTATCAAAAACGGTCCAAGGAGATTCCTATCCTATCGATCACATAATCACACATAATAAGGAACATAAATAGTAATAATAATGTGTTTTAATCCAATTGCGCCATCTAACGGACGTGTTCGTATAAACCGTCGGCGGTCAACGGCGCCATACTGACCTCCTTGTTTGGTCAATTTCCGGTCAAGATGTCACTGGCTGCGCTCACTTCCGGTCCAGCCATCAGCCGAGCAGACGATCTTTAATCCGTTTCGTCGATTTATTTTTAATTATGTGGCGCAAGTGTTTTGATCGAAGGTTGCGGAGATTAACAGGGGCCTACGTAGATTTGATTTGGATCGGCCATCGACTTCTGTGTAGTACGATATAGAGGTCATGAGACTAAAATTACACTCTTGGTACAAACCACAAGAGAACCTACAAGACGGAAATCGACGACTCAGATAAAACTGCCCTCACACCAGCAGGCTTAATGGGACAAGCTCTTGTAGAATCAAAAGGCCAACACACTGTTTCAAGGCACAACAGACTTATACAACATCTCACGTATGAAAGCAATCTCTTCACTACACGCCAGTGATTGGCTAAATGGCTTACCGATAACAGCTTGCGGACTGAGATTGGAAAACGAGGACGTGAGGGATGCGGTCGGTCTACGCCTCGGAGCCTCAATATGCGAACCACCGGCTGTGCGTGTGGCACTCGGATTGATGCTACATATTCACCAGTCGCGTTCAGTCCACCATTACTCGTACTCTGTTAGTGCCAGTCCCAGGCATGTATAAAGGAGGAGGGCGACGCTATGACACCGCGTAGTTAAACATCAACTACACACACAATCGATAAATTAAAATTCACAGTAGTCCATAAAGGGTAGGGTCGACTTCAGCGGAATTGACATCCGCAAGATGTCGCAAAGCGATAAACAATGTGAAATAAAATGAACGATTCCAGTTAGACACCTTTAAAACTCTGCCATTCGCTGCTACATATTTACCACTAGGTCGCAATCGGTAGTTGTTTTTATGACATGTGGTATGAAGGACAAGGTCGACTTTAACGTAGTCGACATCCACAAGATGTTGCTAAACACTAAAATTGCTACAACATAAGTAAGTAAGTAAGTATTTTATTTATTGAGAAGCACTAGCAAACGCGCAGCGCTGTACATGGAAAACATATTACAGTCAAATAATACAACTATATAAAGCAATTATTAAAAAAGAAAAGTTACTAAGTAAGTAAGTAAGTAAGTAAGTAAGTAAGTAAGTAAGTAAGTAAGTAAGTAAGTAAGTAAGTAAGCAAGTAAGTAAGTAAGTAAGTATTCCTTTATTAGATCACCTGCAAACGCACTGTGGCTTACAAACAGTTTATGCAAAGAGGTGGAAGAAACTAAATATAACATTAGGTGAGCAATACTATTGGAAACTGTCAAAACTGTCGTAACTGTCAAGCTGATCTTAGAGAACTATAATTAAGTAGGCCCATTCATACGCATTTAAGGTATCTTGGCTCTAGCGGTATAACATTCTGGTGATAAAACTTCTGGTGAACGCATCCGATACTGCGAACTAAGTGAGACAAAAGGAGGAGAAGAGAGGAGAAAGGTAGCCAAATCTAGGGAGAGCACAGTTATTTGTATTGCATCCTAGCGAGGAAGCATTTCTGAGACAAGTTATGCTTTGAAAGCTCACATTTGTGGAACTGGTAGCGCGGAGAGTAGCGAGTGTCTTAATCGGCGATAGCGCATTTGTACGTAATACATGGCAAGGATTGAGCAAAATATTAGCAAAGAGACTAGCGTCAGCATTATTGCAAAGTGCCTCAAAATTTATGAGGGCGATGAAGATAGGTAGGTATCCCTGATGCACCCGCTCCTGCCCACTCGCAAAAACCTCACCACACAGGCGAGCAGTTCAAAGAATGCAGTGAGCATCTATTTTAAAACGCCTTCATCTCAGTTACATATTTATCAATCCTTTAATCGCCTGGATAGCAATTTCATCGAGTCACAGTAGGATTTCCGTCAACAACACTCTCGGTCACAAGATGTCGTTAGTACAATTGGCATTGATACATGAAATCCACTGCTCCAGTTTAGGCACCTTTTAAGCATTTCCCTTTCAAATTAGGGCCTATAGATATGCGTCAATGGCGTTTAATCGCCAGTTTCATTCTACAGTATTTCAAGATGTCGTTAACTGATGTGCCTAAGTTTGCTATTCCTGGAAAATCGACGCATTGTATAGGCCTAATGTCGGCATTTATACCTATCGCTTCTCTATTGATTAGAATTGTTCTCAGTTAAAAAAACTGTAGCTGGAAAGAGTTACGGGGCCTCATAGTAGACCCTTTTTGGGTCAAAAAAGAGATTCCTGGAAGCAGTTGTTAAGCATAGACGTAATACGATTGAAATGGTGTTCAGATCAAATAAGTTTAACTTACATCATGGGTCTTCCTAAACCTTAAAGGCCACGCATTGATACACAAGGGAAGTGTCTATGTTCGCGATTTCTGGAAAAAACACACTAGCATGCTGGCTGTCGGTTGGTGCCAGTCCTAAAGCTGTATGTAGAAGGAGGGAGACGCTAATCGCCTTCATTATGACACATCGTCTTTTAGCAGAAACTATTCAACCATTTGTTATGACAGTTTAAGAAAATGTTTTCTGCTGATGCAATCTCTTTTCTCTTATATAGTTTCCAAGATCTGTGTGTCGATAAACGCTCTGGAATGTATGGAATGTACCTGGTGCTGCCTAACCGCAACGCCATTCTGCTTGCTTCACCCGATGCAGGCACACGCGCTCTGGAATGTAACTGACGCTGCCTAAAGCCTGCATCGGGCGAAGCGGGCACAGGCACTGGTAACCAAGTCTGCATCTGCCTCCCCCTCTCCCTTTATCTCTCCCTCCATCTCTCCCTCCCTGCCTCTATTCCTCCCTCCCTCTCGGCATCACTCCCTCAATATCGCACACGATATGACGGGACGTTGAAAGGGAGGAGCAGCAAGGACAACGCGAAAACTGAACAAGAGCAGGCCAAGCGAACATTAGATCCAATGTGACTTATAATCTAGTATATCAATAAACAAATTCTTTTCTCTTCCTATCATTCCATTCATATTCTTTTTCAACCCGTCATATGACTGGCAAATACTCTAGTTATATTATATTCTTTAAATTCGTTTAGTCGCTTTGATAGCAATTCTGTAGGGTTTCCATCAACCGTCACAAGATGTCGTTGGTACAACGAGCATTACGACACAAATTGCCTACGCCAGTTTAGACACCTTTAAAACTATTAATTCCTCGCAACAAAAATTCGTCAATCGCCTTTTTATCGCCAAATCGCCAATGGAACTGACAAGATGCCGTTAAACACTAATTCACTAAACAGTTAGAAACCTTTAAAACGCCTCCAAATGTAGCTACATATTTACCATCACATATACCAGCACCGTTCAATCGGTGTAAGTAAGATTCCCTGAGTTAAGCATTATATGGTCGACTTCAAAGCTTCTGACATTCACAAGATGTCGTCAAACACTAAGCAAATCTATAATTATAAAATCAACGTAAACAGTTATACACACGATTTAACCCTCGAATGCCCAAACGGGGGGGGGTCCGACCGAACCCCAGACCCGCTTTTCACGGATAACTTTAGAACGGCTACGAAATTGTAGAAATGCTTTTAGGACATCCTAAAGCATTCAATTGGGCTTCGTATGTTATATTTTGCGTGATTATACTACCACCCTGCAGCCCACAACCATAGCATACACCAAGGACACCCCCAAGATATGCGGCTGATGGTCATACTGGCATATAGTTTGACAACCCAGAAATAAAATGTTTTAGCGCACGTTATTGTGAAATACCATATATCAGTCGATTGCAAATTGAATTTGGATTATAACAAGCCAAATCCCGTTAAAATATCCCATTCCTGTACCCCACAACCATAGCATATACCAAGGACACCCCAAGATATGCGGCTGGTGGTCATACTGGCATATGGTTTACCAACCCAGAAATAAATTTTTAGCGCAAGTTTTTGTAAAATACCATGTATCAGTCGAATGCAAATTGAATTTGGATTATAACAAGCCAAATCCCGTTAAAATATTTCCAATCCTGTACCCCACAACAGGGAACAACTACATGCAAACAATTGAATACATGCGAAAAATCCCGAAATTCCAAAAAAACTACAAAAGAGTAGGCCCCTTATTAAAGTTCAAATAAAGTTTCACCAGGTGGCGCTATTGTGAAATACCATATATCAGTCGATTGCAAATTGAATTTGGATTATAACAAGCCAAATCCCGTTAAAATATTCCAATCCGTTCTCTAGATATCACAATGAAAACATTGGGGTCCGGTCGGACCCCCCCGTTGGGCATTCGTGTAACAAAAAATAGCTTGGGCACTCGAGGGTTAAACACCGCAATTCTCAGCGACATCCCTACCAGTCGTGTAAAATCACTTGGACTCCCGTCAACGACCCTGGAAATCACAAGATGTCGTTAGTGCAACGGACATTAATAAATAAAATTCCCTGCTCCGCTTAGACACCTTTTAAATGCTTTCCTTCGTAGCTATAGATGTTCGTCAATGGCATTCATTCATCACATTTTTCAATCAAAAGCAAGGGCGTCGTCAACTGAACAGACATCGAGAAGATGTTAAATACAAAGTAAGGCTTCAGTTGAATTCCGGTATCTTCAAATGATTTGTTCCGGAATCTATTTTAGAGAAAGAACTGCAGAGTAGCGTTAGAGCGTGAAGTCTAATAAAAGAAATAAAATAATAATCGATTAGCCATCTTTTTGGAGCAATCACAAGACTCTCTTTACTTTACACACATGATGCTCTTGTTCTTCTGAGAAACAGTTTAAGTGTCCGGAAGTTACTATACAGTATGCGCACAGCCGTCTGTACCGAATGCCCGGGCTTGACTCGGTTTGACCACTTGTTGAGAGAAGGGCTATCGACCATCTTCAATGTTGATCTTGACGATGACCGTTGGCTCCAGGCTTCTTTGCCGGTGAGAGATGGTGGTCTGGGAGTTCGTTGTGCATCTACTTTCCGCTTTTCTGGCTTCTTCTGCTAGCACAACCGAACTGTAAACATGCATCTTACCAACAGCGTGTGCTGCTATACCATACGAACTTGTCAACTCAACACTCACCACGCGGATAGCATTGACAGAACCACCAACAGGAGCAGCAACTCATCGCCAAAAGGAGTGGGATATCAGATATACAGACAAAGCACTGCTTTCTGCTGATGCTATATATTCTAAAATTGCGTTTAATCACTTGAACAGCAGTTGTTCGAGTCGCCCTTAACGACAATATCGGTAACCAGATGTCGTTAGTACAATGGACATTAATACATGAAATCAGTTGCCCTAGTTTACACAACCTTTGAGCGCTTCATTCCCAGATATAGATGTTCTCCAATCGCATTAGGTCGCCAAATATTCTACAAATAGCTGAGAGATCGTCGTCATCGTAGCTGGCATTCACAGAATCAACAACAAATGGAAGACGTCGAAGACCTATTCTGTCATAAATTCGTTCCCCTGTGTAGCAGTATTTAGTGTTTAGCGACATTTTGTGGATGTCAGTTACTGTACATTTAAATCGGTGACCCGTCAAAAGAGCCCACAACATATGCGCCACAGAAAAACCCGACAATGCGATACAAAATAATTAGCGACAAATGCTCTCTGATAATTAATTTGTGTACTGTGTACCATTATTTATTCCAAGTGCTTGCATGTTGCACGAAGGACTACATTTGATTAACACGCGTCAAAGTCATTTGAGAGGCATGCGTAAGTGCAGTTTAAAATTTTAATAATTTTAGGAATTAAAGATATGTGCATCCACTACAATAAGAATCGTTTCAGGTATTAAAGATATTTGTCTACCGACTGACTAATATGTTTATTTCACTACGCCGTCCTTTCGTCGATGATTGTTTAGTGAAAAAAAACTGAAAATGAAACTGGGAATGGCTGCGTTTAAAAGATGTCTAAATAGACCTGCGGGTTCGTGTAATATTGTTTAGTGGTTAGCGACATCTTGTGGTGGATGTCATTGCGCTCTTCACTGCTACACAAAATTAACAAATGTAGTTGTACACCGTTTTAAAATGTCGCGTTTCACAGCTACATATTTACCAGTACTTTAATCGCTTGGATAGCGATTCCTTCAAATCTCAGTAGGCTTTCCGTCAACGACCTTGGCAGTCGCAAGATGCACTAGTACAATGGACATTAATACCTGCAATCCACGGCTCCATTTAGACACCTTTTAAACACTTTTATTCGCCGCTATGCATGTTTGTCAATCGCATTTAATCGCTAGGTAGGACATAGTCATCTCCTGGAAAAAAGTTGTGGTCGTCGTCAACTGAACGGACATCGAGAAGATGTTGTTACATCCATCCATCCATCCATACATCCATCCATACATCCATCCATACATCCATACATCCATTCATCCATCCGTCCATCCGTCCATCCGTCCATCCATCCATCCATACATCCATCCATCCATCCACCCATCCATCCATCCTTCCATCCATCCATCCATCCGTCATCTATCCTTCCAACTCGACTGAACGGGTCAGAACAGTTCTGCATGCAATAAAATGATCTTAACTTCAGTTACTTTTTCTCTCATGGTCTATTCATTACTTAGCGCAGTTCGAAGTTAGGAGTGGCAAAGCAGAATTGATTCAAACGCCACAAGGTGTCGCCGAACACTAATCAGTGCTACTTAAACCCACGTCTATAGTTTTACACCTTTAAAACGCTTTCATTCTTAGCTACATATGCGTCTCTGAATGGTCTATATCGCGAGGAGCGCTTTATAAATGCCCATATACAATACAATACAATATACACCAGTCCACAGACGTGGGTCTATGTAGTACTGATTAGTGTTTGGCGACATCTTGTGGCTGTCCGTTACGTAGACCACGACCTTACCTTCACATAAGTGATTGAAAATTCCAATGTTACGTTAATGATTAGTTTATTCTTGATGAAACACGGTGATAAGTTTTACAAATGCTTTCAAGATTTCTCGGAACCTGATCAAACCAGACCAGCGCGTTTGTAATTCTGTCTTGCCATTCCTAACTTCGAACTGCGCTAAGTAAACAACATACCATGAGAGAAAACAGTAACTAAAGTTAAGAACATTTTGTTGATCAATATTGTATGTGGGGTATATAAGGTCGACGTTAACCTGCAAGATGTCGTCAAACACTAAATGATGCAGCATTAAATAGACGATTGCACTTAGACACCTTTAAAATGCAGTCATAGTCAGCTACATATTCACCAGTCGCGTTCAATCTTGAGATCAAAACAAGTCATGATGTTGACATCAACGTTGCCTAACTGACATCCAAAAGATGTCGCTAGGCACTAAATAGTACTGGATTAAGTCATGAACTTCTATGCGCAGTTCCGTTGTATTGTATTGTATATAGAAAGTCATGAATAAATCCACGACTGCTCGTAATCTGGGAGTTGTCTTTGGTTCTCGTTACCTCTGGCTTCGTGCTCCTTTTGGCCTCCGCCAAGGCTCTGTTCTTGGTCCTCTACTTTACATTCTCTTCACGGCTGATCTAGGCTCTCTTCTTGCATCCTGCTCGCTTTCGAGTCACAGCTATGCCGATGACCTCCAATCTTACACTCACTGCTCCGCAACTGAGGCTGCTGCTGCTGTTCAGCTTATGTCAGATGCTACTTCCACCCTTAATGCCTGGATGTCATCTAATCGTCTGCGTCTCAATCCTTCGAAGATTCAGTACATATGGTTTGGCACTCGTCAACAGCTGGCCAAGCCTGATTTGACGTTTCTTGCCACTGAATTCCCCTCCTTCACCTTTTTTACTTCTGTTCGTGACCTAGCTGTCATTCTGGACCAAGAACTATCCTTCTCTAAGCACATTCATAAACTGACTCGTGCTTGTTATTATCAACTTCGCCAACTGCGTGTCGTATCCCGCTCCCATTCAATCTCCGCGGCTTCCACTCTGGTATATGCATTTATTTTCAATCGTTTGGATTATTGCTCCTCTCTCTTTGTTGGACTTCCTTGCTCGTCTAGAGAGGGTTTGCGGTCGGCTGCACGCTTGGTTGGCGTTTTATCCAGGTTTGACCACGTCTCTGAATTTATGCGAGACATCCTCCATTGGCTTCGCATTCATTACAGGGTCTCCACCACGGCGTGGCATTGTGTCCTAGGGCGGGCCCGGCCTACCTCTGCGAGCCCTTTACTTTAACTTCCGCTTGTGCGGGGCGCCGTGCCTTGCGCTCGGCCTCCCGGGTGATTTTGCTGTCCCCTATGCGCGTACTGCTATGGCGCAGCGTAGGGCATTCTCCGTGGTGGGTCCTACCGCTTGGAATGACCTCCCTCTATCCCTTCGCACTCTCCCTAGGGACCTCTCAGGTACTTTCATGACCTTCTTAAGACCTTTCTTTTTGACCGGGCCTGGGTCGGGAGCGCCACTGAGTAGATTTCTTGAAGGGGCGCCATAGAAGTTTATTACAGATAGTAAGATAGATAGACAGATAGACAGATAGATAGATAGATAGATAGATAGATAGATAGATAGATTAGATAGATAGATAGATAGATAGATAGATAGATAGATAGATAGATAGGTAGATAGATAGATAGATAGATAGATAGATAGATAGATAGATAGATAGATAGATAGATAGATAGATAGATAGATAGATAGATAGATAGATAGATAGATAGATAGATAGATAGATAGATAGATAGATAGACGGACGGACGGACATACAGACAGACAGACAGACAGATAGATAGATAAGACTTACCAGTCTGAATACTTCACTTTGTATGCAGCCCATACCAAGTAGGTTCTTTATATTAAATTCTAATTTAAATAATTTACACTTTTCTCTTAATATGTTGGATATGTTTTCTTTTCTGCAATGTAATTACAAATGATCTATATTTTCTTTGACTTGACAAGAGTTGCACAAACCATTAGCAGGTTTTTTCATTAGGAAAAGCCTCTCATTAAGGTTAACCTTTCCTAATCTTAGTCTGGAGATCTGCACTTCCTTTTTCCGAGGAAGATCCATAAATCTATTAATTGTATTTACTACAGGGCAAATGTTCTTATAATGAAGGCCTTTGATTTCACTATCACATTCCTTCTGCCATTTAGAGATTATATACGATTTAATGATTGGAAATACTTCTTGTAGTTCTAAATAATCTGTGGAGTTTACTGTGGATAGATTTCATTATTGCTTTGCTAAGGAATCAGCTCTTTCATTACCTAGAATACCTACATGACTAGGAATCCAAATTAAACATATTTCATTCCTGTTTATTTGATTAAATATTTTTATTGTTTCTGTAATAAAGAGTGGGTCTAGATTCAGAAAAGGACCTCTTAAGCGAAGTAAACATACTTAAAGAATCAGAAAATATAGCAAACTGTTTAAGGCCCTGATTTTCATTATCTACTATCCAGGTAAAGGCTTCTTTTATTGCAGTCATTTCAGCAGCGTAAATACTGGAATTAGCGCATAGGCGTAACTTTTTATCTATGTTCAAGCTTAGTACAGTATAGGCAGCGGCAACTAAACTATCTGCTTTAGAACCATCTGTGTAAATATGAGTGAAGGACTTATATTTACTTATGTGTTCCAGAGTGAGGAGTTTTAGAATTTCAGGATTATCATCTTTTTTACTAATGGATTTATGTAGGCTAATGTCCACATGAATGTTTTTATTGAGCCAAAGAGGACCTGAAGGAAAAGATAACCTGCAGACTAAATGCGACTCGTAAATATGTAGCTGAGATTGATCGCATTTTAAAGGTGTCTAACTGTCACCGTGGGTTTTACGTTGACAACGATCTCCCAGGTAGTAATTATAGTACAAAAATTGGCGATTAATCGCGATTGGCGAACATCTATAGCTGTTTCGGCGAGGCTCACACGTCGAGAGCGCCTCGGAATGGTTCGCACTGTGAGAGGCGTTTTATAAATGCCAAGAAACTCCACCATACCACATGTGCAAATCTAGATAATTTATATGCATACATCTGTACATTCGTTCATAAATACATAAATACATACATACATACAGACATAAATTCATTCATTCATACATACATATTGTGACGGTTGCCTCCTGTTGATTGTTTCTGTTCCAACCTCGCTACCGACTCGCCTACAGCCTACAGCCGCCTGACTCGCCTATGGACTCCTGACCACACCTCACGACTCAGCTTCGCTATATAAGGACAGTGCGGAACATGAAACACGGCAATAAGTTTTTCCAGACTTTGGGAGAGCCTGAATATCCAGGTGAAGTGGCAAGCCTCAAACAAGAACAACGTGTTTGAGGCAATTCTACCTTAACACTCCTAACTTCGAAGTAAGGTGGAGGGTTGACATATTGTGACACGTAATGAACACAACATGCGAGGAGAATGCAAATAAAGTTCAGATCAATTCCAGTCCATTTTGCTCCACACGGAACTATTCTGATGAATTCAGTCGAGTTGGATGGAGGAAAGGATGGATGAACGGATGGAAGGATGGACGGACACACACACATCAACGAGATGTCGCTAAAAATTAAAACTAAAATCGCCGTTTTTCAGGTTTTAATGAGGATGTATAACTGCTTTCTTGGATCTCATGTAGTATTTTTTAGTGCTTAACGACATTTTGTCGATGTCAGTTGCGTTCAAATCGAACTTACCCTTGATGAGCGAACGGCGACGACCATCTAGCGATTCAACGCGACTGGTGAATATGTAGCTACGAATGACGATGTTTCAAAGGTGTCTAATTTCAGTCCTGGATTTAATCATGAATTTCTGTATACATTGCAATAAAACACAATACAATACAACTGTGTGTAGAATTTCACGATTTAATGCAGCATTATTCAGTGTTCAGCGACATCTTGTGGATGTCAGTTACGTTGAAGTTGATCTTACTCTTCATAGGGCATGGTGCTTAAAATCCAGCGATTGAGCGCGACTTGTGAATATGTATCTGAGAATGCCAGTTTTTAAAGAGGGAGTATACGTGCATTCTTCGATCTTATGTAGTAAATTTTAGTGTTTTGCGACATCTTGTGGATACCAATTACGCTGGAGCCTTTATACCACAATTCGAAGTAGCAACTAGCGATTTAACGCGATTGGCGATTATCTAGCTGAGAATAACTGGAATCGTTCCATTTTAAAATTATTTAGCGCTTAGCGACATCTTGTGGATGTTAGCGCCGCTGAAGTCGACCTTACCTTTCGTTGCCTACTGTTTTACGATTGACAATTATAGCGATTGAACGCGATTATTGGTGGAATATGTAGTTACGGATGGTCACTTTTCAAAGGTGTCTAACTGCAGCAGTGGATTTAATGTCAATTGTATTAAGGACATCTTGTGACCGACAGTTTCAGTTTCAGTTTTATTTGCAATTTCTCACTCACGCAAACACACACACATCAATGTATATAAGTATGAATATGTGCGTATCTGTTTGTTTTTATATCTGTTCACATATACAAATGTGTGTGTGTTTTTGTTTGTTTGCGCGTGTGTGTGTGTACGTATGTGCGTGACCTGTGTACAGATATGTACGCACAGGCCACGTACATACGTACATAAGTTTGCATACCATACCATCGCATTTGAGACGATCTGAAAATGAGCTCTATAGAAGATTACTGACATTGGATGCGTTATTAGGTCTGATGCCGTTGTGGGTCATTCTCTTCGAGAAGATGTTCTACACCCCAACCAAGCATCTTCAGATGCCACTGCGTCTAATGACCCTAGTCTTCTGCCTCATGACGCTGTCCTTGGTCGCCGGGCACCTGCTCCACCGTCGCTTTCCACGCACCTACTTCAAGTTCTGGCTCCTCCTTCCGTCCTTCACCCTCCTCACCGTCCTACCGTCCTCCTCTTCGAAATCTACTCGGCCTACTACCTCTTCGAGCTGATCCAGCCCAAGGTCCTCGCTCTGATCGTGGGTCTGGTCGCCGCCGGTTACTCCTCGGGGGCCGTGGTCGCCTACCTCGCTCAACGCTCGCACGGCAAGGCCCTGATCATCTGCATCGAAACTCGGGTCAGGACCACACGCGTCGTCGGTCACGTGCTTGTAACGTCACTTCCGGAACCGGACAGCTACTTCGCGCATGCGTCAAAGACGCTCTACGCCGTTCTGTGTCTACTTTCGGCCGTCGTCATGGCGACCGTTTACCGTATAGTGTACAGTACAAGTACCGCCTGAGACTATAGGGCTGAGGATGCGGCTGTTGCTGAGGATGAGGCTAGGGCTGAGGATGCGGCTGTTGCTGAGGATGAGGATAGGGCTGAGGATGCGGCTGTTGCTGAGGATGAGGCTAGGGCTGAGGATGCGGCAAGATCTTCTCCTTGTGAAACAACGACGGCCATTTGACCAGAACGGTTGCTATGGCGACGACTAAAACGATTTTCATAATAATAATAATCAACTTACATAATAACCGTTGTACGTCTGTCTGTCTGTCTGTCTGTCTGTCTGTCTGTCTGTCTGTCCCGTAAACAAACACTATTGTGACGTCACTATACTGACGCCTTGGCGACGGTTGTCTTGACGGTTGTCTTGACGACGGCTATAGGCCTATAACATGACGTTATAATAATAATTGTTTTTATATACCGTGATTTTTCACGGGTTAGGACAGCTAGTAATTATAATAAATATGATGATAACGATAACAACAAGAACAACATCTATTCGGAGCATTTGCATTTACTTCCGGTGCAAATACAACAACAATGGTGATAATAACAGCGACGAAGGTTGCGTCAGTTATGGTGGTGATAATGATGATGAAGTTGAGGTGACAAATCTCCAAATGGAAAGGAAGGGGAACAGCAGAGGCGGATAGAGGAAGAGAAGGTTGATTAGGTGAGGGCCTAAGGGAAGGAAGGAGGCATCGAGGGAGAACAGGGATGACGGAGGGAGTGGAAAGAGGCGTTGAATAACGTTGTAAGACTGGACTAGTTGAAGGCTAGCTCTGAGGCAGCCGTGGGTACGAAGTGTTAGCGACTTCATTTTCTTAGCCTCGGCATACGATGCCACTCCATCCCATCTTCCTACCAACAGTGTACGTTTGGTGCGTGCACTCATCATTTGAGTAGTCACCGTCATAATAATTGTCGTCGTCGCCATCATCAGTACATTTATCTTCATGACATCTCGGCCATTCTCATGACACCATAATCGACAGCGTGGCACTTCGATGCAACCTTCAAGACAACGTGTTGTCAAAATAAGGCAACACGTAAGGAAGAACGGTTGTTCGATCGTTGCAGTGATCAGTTGAAAGATCCTTCGAAGTCTCCTTATATTATAGCGTTCGTCGATTTCTTATGGGTTTTAACCGCGTTGCCGTAGACCTTAATGTAAGCTCACACTTTTCTCATACGGTATCGAGCTTAAACCAACCAAGGCGAAAGAGAAAAGTCTTTAGAGCAGAGAAGAAAGCGGTGGGCGAGTCTCGAGGAGGAGACCGCAGCTCAGGAGGAAAATCCATTCAAAGTGTGGTCCAACGACTGAGAAAGCGCGGTGCTGCATAGTAGCGGTGCGTGCTAGAGGGACAGAGAGGTCACAACGGGTGGCAAAGCGAAGAGAGCGGTGACCTGCAGGTGTTGTCATTTAGTGTTTAGCGACATCTTCTAAGTTAACCCTCGAGTGCCCAAGCTATTTTTTGGTACACGAATGCCCAACGGGGGGGGGTCCGACCGGACCCCAATGTTTTCATTGTGATATCTGGAGAACGGATTGGAATATTTTAACGGGATTTGGCTTGTTATAATCCAAATTCAATTTGCAATCGACTGATATATGGTATTTCACAATAGCGCCACCTGGTGAAACTTTATTTGAACTTTAATAGGGGCCTACTAAATTTAAAACCCTTTTTCGTATGGGCTCTGACATCCATTCCCACTACACTAGGAACTCATGCAAATATCGATCATCTTTTGCTCACACTAACTCACGAAGATTTTCAATTAATATCACCGGGCCACAGATATGGAACGATCTCCCTCCCCCGCTCCAGCAGGTTGGATTCCTCTTCGGGTTCAAAAGATTGTTGCGCCAGCACCTTGTAGAGTACGAATCTAAAACATGATTGACTTGCTGTTAGTCACTCATTGGCTAATCTTTAGTTAAGTATTATTTTGGGTTCTTAGTTCCATTTTCCTTTTGTTACCACTTCAAATGATGGTGGTCCTCAGTTCTGCTTTAATATTGTATGCTCAGTATTGTCAAACTTTATGAAGTCTGTTGTTTACAAGTTGGTTTTCGCCGCTATAGTTAAAGATGTAAGTAGGTGTCCCTACTAGCGGGATTTTCCCTTCTGGGCCTACCTTTGTAGCCATCTTGTTTTCTTCTAATAAATTGTCTCATTGATGCATTGTATATTTGGTTCCAATAAAGAATTATGTTATGTTATGTTATGTTATGTTACTCTTTTGTAGTTTCTTTGCAATTTCGGGATTTTTCGCATGTATTCAATTGTACGCATGTAGTTGTTCCCTGGTTGTGGGGTACAGGATTGGAATATTTTAACGGGATTTGGCTTGTTATAGTCCAAATTCAATTTGCATGCGACTGATACATGGTATTTTACAATAACTTGCGCTAAAAATTTATTTCTGGGTTGGTAAACCATATGCCAGTATGACCACCAGCCGCATATCTTGGGGTGTCCTTGGTATATGCTATGGTTGTGGGGTACAGGAATGGAATATTTTAACGGGATTTGGCTTGTTATAATCCAAATTCAATTTGCAATCGACTGATATATGGTATTTCACAATAGCGTGCGTTAAAATAATTTATTTCTGGGTTGGCAAACTATATGCCAGTATGACCATCAGCCGCATATCTTGGGGGTGTCCTTGGTATATGCTATGGTTGTGGGCTGCAGGGTGGTAGTATAATCACGCAAAATATAACATACGAAGCCCAATTAAATGCTTTAGGATGTCCTAAAAGCATTTCTACAATTTCGTAGCCGTTCTAAAGTTATCCGTGAAAAGCGGGTCTGGGGTCCGGTCGGACCCCCCCCCTTGGGCATTCGAGGGTTAAAGTCGACCTTAACCTGCATGTTCTGTAACAAAGAGTGATATACCGGTTGAACGAGATTGGTAAATATGTAACACAAAATGACTGCGTTTTAAAGGTGTCTAACTGGAGTCGTAGATCTAATGCATCATTATTTAGTATTTGGCGACATCTTGTGGATTAACGTCGACTTTAACCTAGATAGGGTGGAAGTTGTTTGAAGCCCTACGGTGACTCGATGGAATTGCTACCCAAGCGATCGGTCGATGGATCCAGAGTTAAACGACATCTTACAGCAACAAAGGCTGTTGACGTCGACTAAAATTAGTTTTGGCATATTACAGCTCTACGAATGAACGCCATGGCAGATATGTAAGCTTAACAGATAATGGCTGCGTTTTAAAAGTGTCTAATTGAAATCGTGGAATTTATGTAGCAGCAATTAGTGTTTAGCGACATCCTGTGGATGTCAGTTGCATGGAAGGCGACCTTACCTTTCAAACAAGTGGACAAATATTCCCAGGTTACGAATACGATTAGTGAATTCTTGAAAAAACACGGCGTTAAGTTTAACAAGTTTTTTTACAGATTTTAGGAGAACCTAAAAATCCAGGTGGAGTGGCAAGCCTCAAACAAGACCAGCGCGCTTGAGGCAATTCTACCTTGCCACTCTTAACTTCGAAGATAGATGAAGGGTTGTCAAACTGTGACAAGGAGAGCAGGGATAACGAAAGGCGTGTAAAGAGGTTTTCAATAACGTTGTAGGATTGGACTAGTATTTGAAGAAGAAGGGCAGTCCCTTAAATTAGTCCTAGGCGGCTATGGGCTTGAAGTATTAGAACTTCATTTCCTTAGACTCGCCATCTCATCTTCCTACCAACAGTGTACGGTTAGTAGAGCAACGCGCAAGGAAGAACGGTTGTTCGATCGTTGCAATATTTTTCAAAATCTTGATGGTTTCAACCGCGTTGACGTCGACCTTAACGTTAACCCTATGACGCACACCTGGGGTCTACTGGACCCCAGCGATGGCAGTTTCTTGATAACGTAAGCATACAATAATTATCCTAACAATTAGTCGTAATCGTAAACTCCAAATTTCTAAAGCGCTACTCGAAAGTTAAATCAGGGCACCAGCTTATTCAAGAGCGCTGAATTTCGAGAATGCTTGCGATTGAAAGCGATTGGTAAATACATGTATGTTGCTGAAAATGGCTGCGTTTTAACGGATGCATAACTGCAGTCGTCGATTTAATGTGGAATTCAATCAATCAACTAGACATTTATATAGCGCCCCTACAAAGAAACTATTCATAGGTGCCTTCAGCCCAACTGCGGCGAGAGAGTACAGTCTTTAGAACAGAGAATAAAGCGGTGGACGAGTCTCTAGGAACAGAAAGCAGCTAAGGAGGAATCCACTCCAAAGTGTGGGTCGAAGACGCAGAAAGCAATGGCACCTTATCGGCATCAGTGGCCCTGGGCAAAGCATTGCACTACCGTGCGTGGTGATCACGCACACGTTAATTTTTTTTGGTCTTTTTAATTCTGGGGGTCCTAGAATCGTGGGATCCCTGGCTAATACCCAGCATGTCCATGCCTTAAAGTGGCACTGGGAGAAAGCGTGATGGTGCATAGCAACGGTGCTTGCGAAAGCAATAGAAAGGTCACCACGTGTGACAGAGCAAGAGAGCTGTGAGCAGATATTGTTATCAGTGTTTAGCGACATCTCGTGAGTTACAGTCAACACTGCCCTAAATAGTATTTGAGGAGCTTAATTTAGCGATTGGATGGATCCAGAGTTTAACGCAATCTTATAGCAACAAAGGCTGTTGACGTCGAGAGAAGTAATTTTTGACATATTACAGCTCAATCAGGTAAATATGTTTTAAAGGTGTCTAACTGCAGTCGTAGATTTAATGCAGCATTATTTAGTCATGTTAGTAATTTAGTGTCTTGTGACATCTTGTGGGTTAAAGTTGTCTTTAACCTACTTACATGTATCATAGTGTGAAAGTTGTTTAGACCAGAGGTCTTAACCGGTGTTTCGCGACAGTATATCACAATCTCGACCGGGAGTGTGTCGCGTAAACATGGTGTGTCGTTGGTGTGTCGCGAAAAATTGGTGTGTCGCGAATTCTCACAGCCTACGTCCGTCATTCTTGCATCACACTTAGGCTACTTACTTAAAGTTTAGCAGACATAGGCTGTGAGAATTCGTAGTACTCTATAAATTTTATCTATTGTAGTATCTCACAATCTGGAATGACCATGGTGTTTACCTTATACAGTAAAGGCCCCTAAACGTTTACGACCGCGTGGATGTAAACATTTACCCATTACTGTACATGTAACATTCGAAATGGATAGCCCTACATTTTTCAGAACGAAAGGGAAATTTCAGAATCTACAACTAACCTCTTTTGGACTACTCTCTGGAAAACCCCTCTTATTTGATTTGGCCTCCTCTAAACCTGACTTGGACCTCTTTTGGACTACTCTCTGAAAAACCCCTCTGATTTGAACTGACCTTCCGGAAACCGAACTGATTTGACGTAGCGCCCGGGATAGGCTGGTGCCCTGCGCTTAGCCTTCGAGTTGCGCTTTAGAAGTTTGGAGATTACGATTACTGGTGATGCGAAATCAGGTTTTGGTAGCAATGAGACGACTTCTAGCACCAACAGTAGTGAATGCGAAAATGATGCTGCTGCCCCTGCTAGTTTTATAATAGTAAACCAATCATGAAAAACATGAAAAATTAGAAATCTAGACTGAAGGATATGCACAAGCAATCCTCAAGAACTCAGTTCTGGGCTAAGACTTACAAAGAAGAACACTGGCGAGCAAAGCAATCAAAGAGTAGGTTTCATTTAATAGTTTTTACTTATAATATTATGAGCAAGGTTTTTCTCAGATGATCAACAAAAAGAACAAAAAACGAAACAAACTGGATAGAGAGAAAAATCTTGGAGCAAAAATCCCACTAAATGTTACTAAGTTAAAGTAGAAACCACAAAGGACTCAACATGAACGTTTTCATTCATTGCTAATGTTAACAATTGAAATTTTTAAGTATATAACTAGTTTAACTTAAACATTTTTAACATTATTCACACACGACGATAGCGTGGTGTGTCGCCAAATTTGGTTGCAAGTTTAGGTGTGTCGTGTGTCAAAAAAAGTAAAGTACCATTGGTTTAGACCTAGTGATTGAACGACTGAACGCGATTTGTAGATATATAAGAGATATCGATTGCATTTTAAAGGTGTCTAATTGAAACCGTGGATTTTATGTAGCAGCATTTTGTGTTTAACGAAATTTTTATGTCTGTTCCGTTTACGTCGACCTTACGCTTCTTGTGACGAACCACTGTCTCATCTAGCGATTGGGATTGATACAGAGTTTTACGACATCTTATTGCAACAAAGGCTGTTGACGTCGACAGAAATTACTTTGGCATATTACAGCAATTAAACGCCAGTGGCAATTAAGTAGCTGTGAATAACAGCGTTAAGGTGGCTAACTGGAATCGTTGATTTTTATTTGGCAATTTTTAGTGCTTAGGATGGAGAAGAATCGTCTACAATGCGACCAACCCTCGTATCGAGGACGGTTAAAGAGAGAGAGAGATAGAGAGCTTAGGTACATCTCGAAGTCATCCTTATGCTGGACAGGACGGTATACCTATCCACTGGCCGCGACTGTCGAAATATGTAGCTGAGAGTAACAATGTTTCAAAGGTGTCTAACTAACGACATCTTTGACCGACAACTTTACGGCGACTCAACGCAATTGTTATCAAAGCGATTAAACGGTTGAGCGTCTACGCGGAGACAGAGTGTAAGATGATGGAGGACGGTGGAATGGCAGATGACCTTGAGGAGCTGTGTCCAAGGTCACCGTCTGCGTCGGCTGCAGCTGAGGATACGGCTGCGACTGAGGGTGCGGCTGTGGCTGAGGATTCCCCTGGTAATGCGGCTCGGCTGAGAAGGCTGCTAGAAAAGTGGCTGCGACTGAGGATGCAACTGCGGTTGAGGATGCGACTTCAGCAAAGGATGCGCGACCGCGGCTGAAGATGCGGCTGAGGAAAGAGCGACGGCCATGTGACTAGAACGGTTGCTACGGCGACGACTAAGACGATTTTCATAATAATCAGAGTCGTCGCCGCCTATATCTGTATTACGGGGCTTTTGCCCTACCACATTTTAAGGGGGTACGGAAAGAACATGCTTTTGCCGTACCACTTTTAGCCTGGTTAAAGGTGTCTAAATGCAGTCGTGGTTTTATTGCATCAGCATTTATGGTTTAGCGATGTCTTGTGGGTTAGCGTCGACCTTAATTTACATACCAGATAAATGAGGCGGATCTAGAGATTGGATGGATCCAGAGTTTAACGATATCTTATGTGAACGAATGCCGTTGACGACGACAAAAATTATTTTTGCATATTGAAGGCGATTAGTAAACATGTAGCTGAAAATGGCGGTTTAAAAAGTTGTCTAGCTGGAGCCGTGGATTTTACTTAAGGATTGTCTAGTGTTTGACGACATCTTGTGGATATCAGTTACGTTGAGGTCGACCGCATCATTCATAGCTAAATATATCCTCGGCTGGTGAGTTATGAAGTTGAGAATGGGTGCTTTAAAAAGGTGTCTAACTGAAGCCTTGGATTTTTTCGTAGTCTAACCATTGTTGTTGTATATTGGAATTTTGGGAGCAATCGTGACCAAGATGATGGCCCCTTACACGGTATACAACTACACATGATGCTAAAACAATGTTTGTCTTTAAAAACATATGTAGCAAAGTTTTTTCCACTATTAGTCAATGGTTTCGATGATTCCGCTGCCTTAGAGCTGCTTTGGGTGGTTCTGCGAGCCGGCTACCCGACCCTAGTCCCTGCCATTGCAGGATGATGGAGGTAGGATTATTTCTGTGCTCAAGACCAGCTTAAGGAAGTTTACTCTTCCTTCCAACCGACAGTGGGGCGGGGGGAGGGCGATAGCGCATTGGATAACATCTGGCGTAGAGTGCGAGAGGTACAGAGATCGAGTCCCATAGGCGGACATGCTTTGTAGGCTGCAATTTGCGCCGTGTATTTCAGGCTGTCTGTTCTGTTAGTAGTTAAGATTTATCGCATAACATGTACATGTACAGCGCAGTGCGTTTGCAGGCGCTTAATTAAAGAATAAATATTATTATTATTATTATTATTATTATTATTATTATTATTATTATTATTATTATTATTATTATTATTATTATCATCACCATCACTATTATCATCACCGAGTTGATGTCGACCTTAACGTAAGCAACAATTTTCTGAGACAGTTCGCTATCGTAATCGTAAACGTAATTCCAAATTTCTAAAGCGCTACTCGAAATCTGAAAGCAGGACATCAGCTTATTCACAAGCTCTGAATTTCGAGAAACCTGGCGATTGAGCGCGATTGGTAATTATGCAGTGAGAATGGCTGCGCTTTAGTGGAATGTATAACTGTAATTGTCGATGCTATGTAGTCTTTAAGTCTTTAGCGACATCTTCTGGATTTCATTTACGTTGACGTCTACGTATAAGATAATCTTAGAAAAGTTGGCGATCGATGGATGGATGTTCGAAGACGGATGTCACAGTTTTCGTTATTTCAACCTAAGTCCGAAGAGATATATATGCGCTATTTAATTATGGGAGATAGGTGGCGCTAATTTCTATCTGCGCCATGAATCCGTGATCCAACCGATGCAGTAATCGTGAAGAAATTGTTGACAGTAGAGTTCCGTCAAAGGCGATCTTGAGTTACGTTTCAAATCAACCTTACGCTTTATATAGCGTGCTTGGCAAGTA
The DNA here is from genome assembly GCA_963556255.1 of Allolobophora icterica. Classification (NCBI taxonomy): domain Eukaryota; kingdom Metazoa; phylum Annelida; class Clitellata; order Crassiclitellata; family Lumbricidae; genus Allolobophora; species Allolobophora icterica. The sequence goes on from OY744614.1 coordinate 10,349,340, forward strand.
TTATTAGCGATTGAACGCGGCTGATGAGTATGTAACTGAGAATAGATACGTTTAAAAGGTGTCGAACTGAAACCGTGGATTTATGTAGCAGTAGTCAGTGTTTAACGACATCTTGTGGACGTAATGTAAATGTAATGTAATGTAACTCTCCGAAATTTCTCAGCGCCACACAAAGGCCACGTCAGGGAGACCAGCTTATTCACCGGCGCTCTATCAAATCAAGTCCGCAATAGCCATGTTCGCCTTGTCCGTTCCGGTGCCAGGTCAGTGTACGGGGAGGTCAAGCTGAGGAGACAGCATAATGCTACGGTGATAAATCGGTGATGATGGTGATTGTCTGATGACGCAGAATTGGAATCAGGATAGGGTAGCCTGAAGAGTCACCAATGAGAGCCCTCGCATACACGTGAAACCGAACCAGCGGAGTTCTTCTCAAGACACAGTTGCAGACTGGGATTCAAACTGTGGACGCTGAGCTAATAACCGACTTTGGCCTAGTTACCCACATTGGCATAATTTCCGCCGCTGTCCCACTTCCCTATGTTGGTCTAATTACCGATGTGGGCCTTATTACCTACGTTGACCTCATTACCTACGTTGACCTAATTACCTACGTTGGCCTATTTACCGAAGTTAACCTCACTTCCTGAGTTGGCATAATTATCTACGTTGGCCTAATTACCGAAATTGGCCTTATTACCGACGTTGGCCTTGTTACCAAAATTGACTTATTTACAAACGTTGACCTTATTACCTGCGTTGAACTAATTACCGTCGTTGACCTTAATGACTTGCGTTGACCCAATCATTTACGCTGCCCTAATTCCCTACGTCGTTCTATTTACCCATTTTTTTGCCTAATTACCGACGTAGATCTTATTACCTGCCTTGGCCTATTTACCGGCGTTGACCATGTTTCCTGCACTGCTAACAGACAACAAGAAGGGAAACTTGACACTTCTTTCCAGTTCTCTCTTTAAAATGAATCCGAGAGAAATCATTTGAAGATACCGCAATTCAAACGGAGCCTAACTTTTGTGTTTAACAACATCTTCTCGATGTCCGTTCAGTTGACGGCGACCGTACTTTACACGAAAGCGTGCTGGACTCGTCTAATGATTGAATTTATTATTATTAATCCAAACATTTAACGTCGTCTTATGGCATCAAAGGCCGTTGACGACAATTCATAAATGCAATTTACAGAAAACAAGATACTTATAGCGTCCGAAAGACACCATTTAAAAGTGTCAACCAGAGTCGTACAATGTCATAGAATGTCACATCATTTAAAGCATTATATCTAATATTGTTTGAGATTATAATACATATTAATAAAATGCTTGATGCAATTTAAACAGTATTTTACAACAACTACCACACATAAGATATATTTAAACAATTTCAAATATAAATACACAGTATATATAATTATAATTATGACATTATATTCTTTTTCTACATTTGAAATTTCTAAGCAATTATTTCTTATTCTTCAGCTTAACGACATTCCATGGTAATATCAACTGCTACAATTACACCATGCACGAAATAATAACAAATTCACAAACCGCATACACATTAAATGAAACATATGGTATACCAAGTTGCTTTTTTTACACTGTTCAGATATTTAACACACTCCACCATAAATGTATTTAATTAACAAAGCATATATAAACATATAATTACAATTGTTTAAAGTTGTGTTTCAGTGTATTGTATTCACAATAATATTACCTTATATTTCCTGTATTGCAACACAATATTGTAACACTATACAATATAGTATATTTTCCAATACATAAACCAAATCATACCATATCTAAACAACAAAATGTTAGAGGGTAGTAACATAAATACTCATAATGATTGAATGCGATTGCGTATGTTGTATATAGCTACGAGGGGAAGCCTTTAAAAGGTGTCTAAGTGAGCAGTAGATTTCATGTTTCAGGGTCCGTTTTATTAACCCCATCTTGTGACCAACAATGTCGTTGACGGAAATCGTACGGTAACTCGATTAAATTTGCTATGTAAGCGATTAAAGGATTGCTAAGACTGGTGGCGTTTTAAAGTGGATATTAACGGCAACCTTGGAACTGCCCAACTCTGTGGTGGGGGTTTTGCGAGTAGGCACCTAACGATTTAGCGCTTTTTTTTATCGAACTGTAGTTGCAGATGACGCGTTTTAAGGTGTTGTCTATCTTCGATTTAGTATTATTTAGCGTCTAGCATATGTATATATAACTGTGAATATGACGTTTAAAAGGTGTCTAACCGTAGTCGTGGATTTAATGCAGGAGTATTCACTATTCAGTGTTAAGCGACATCTTGTGGGCGTCAGTTACGTTGAATTCGATCTTACGCTTCACTTAGTGTGACGAGATGAATCAATTGACTGAACGCGATTGCTAAATATGAGAAAAGCGGCATTTTACAGTATGTATAACTGCAATCGTCGATGTTATGTATCATTATTTAGCGTTTTGCGACATCTTGTTGACGTAAGTTGCGTTGAAGTCAACCTTACGCTTCATGGCTCTATGCGAAAGGCATCCAGCGTTTGAACGCGATTGATAAATACGAAACTGAGAATGGCTGCGTTTGAAAGTGTCTAATTGCAGTCATGGATTTATTTTATCATTAGTGTTTAGCGACATCTTGTGGATGAAAGTTGCGTTGACTATACGTTCTGATTTAAAGATGGGATCACATCTGGATGCAGTCCTAACGGCCTCAACTTCATCTCTCTATGCTCTGAGAATTCTTCGAACACATGGTTTTCCATCGCCAATTCTGCATAATATAGCAAGGGCAACCACATCATCATGAATTATGTATGCCTCCCCTCACGGTGGGGTTATCTCAGTAAAGGTGAAAAGAACAGAATCGATAGACTCTTAACACGTATGCGCAAAAGGGATGTCCTTCCTTTATCCATTCAGAAAGCAGATGATCTGGCTCATCTGGCTGATGATCGATTATTTAATGCAGTGGTGTCCAGCCCACAACATTTTCTTTACCCTTACTTCCCAGAGACCCGACCCACTCCTTATCTTTTTCGCCCTCGGGCTCACAGTTTTTCCCTTCCAACTAAAAATGATAAAAACTTGATATCGAGGGTCCAATATCATGACTTGTATTAGTTTTGAAATGAACGAGAAACAGCTTTTAGATTTCTATTCATTATTTTACTTATCTATGATTGTTACCAATTGCGTTATGTCAAATAGATGACGAATAAACGAATATTGATTGATTGATTGAAGTTTTTGTTCTAAATGCACGACAAAGTCAAACACCTTTAAAACGTTGCCAATCACCGTTACATATTCACCAATCGCGTTCAACGTACAGATGGTTTTCTAACTCGCATAGAGAAGCGTAATATCGACTGGAAGGTAACTGACATCCACTAGATGTCGCTTAGTATTAAATAATCATGAGCTTAGAATTTATACACAGTTCTATTGTATTTCGTTGCATTGCATTGTATTTCGTTGCATTGTATTGTATTGTATTGTATTGTATTGTATTGTATTGTATTGTATTGTATTGTATTGTATTGTATTGTATATAGATGATCATGATTAAATCAACGACTGAAGTTCTTCTTCTCAGTCTTCTGCTGTTGAACAGGTTCGTGACATGGACGACCTCGTGTTCCCCTCCGACCTCCTCCATTCTGTTCTGTCCTGCGCCCTCCTCTTGGTGTGTCCGTATGTATCACCATTTATCGAGATCACTCATCATATTTAATCTTCTTCTGCCTCTCGTTGTCTTCCCCTCCATACGCCCCTCCAGCAGCGTCACCAGCATACCCTCCCCCCTAAGTGTGTGGCCCAGCCACCGATACTTTCTTCTGCTTATTGATTGTAGTAGATCCCTCTGCACCCCTGCCCTTTCCAAAACTGCCTAATTTGTGACTTTGCCTTTCCAGCTTATTTTCAGCATTCGTCTCCAAGTCGAAATTTCGAAAGCCTCTATTCTCTTCCTATCCGTACCAGTCATTGTCCAGCACTCAGCTGCATATGTTGCAACTGTCCAGATCAAGCATTTTATCATCCTTATCTTCAGTTCTAGATTCATATTTCCAGTTAGTATCCCTTTCTTTTCCATGAAAGCACACTTACCTTGAGCTATTCTGCTCTTAATATCTGTTTTGCAATATCCATCCTCTGAAATTACACTACCCAGGTATTTGAACTGGTTAACCTGCTCCACCAATTGTCCATCAATCTTTATCATCAACCTATCGACTTTTTTTTCTTGATATACACATTACTTTGGTCTTCTTTACGTTGATCAACATACCATATTTCTTAGTTACTTCATTCAGGTTGTCCATTAATACATGTAGACCCTCTTCTGTGTTGGACACAATTGCTTTATCGTCCGCGTATCTAATTGCCTTTATCATCTTACCACCAACATTCACCCCTTTTTCTACGTTGCTAATCGCCTCTCTTGTTAAAGCTTCGTCGTATATGATGAATAACAGCGGAGACAAGGAGCAGCCCTGTCTAACCCCTCTCCCTATCACACAACCTTTTGATAGGTTTTCTCCAATCTTCACATAAGCTACTTGTCTGTTGTATAAATTCCATATCAGTCTTCTGTCTCTCCAGTCCACTCCTATATCTAGTAAGATCTCCATCAGTTTAACCCAATTTATTCTATCAAATGCCTTTTCATAGTCCACGTAACAAATGTACACCCTGTTGTTGTGTTCCAAGCTTCTTTCGTATAGTGTTCTCAGCGCGCCAATACCATCTCTGGTTCCCCGGCCCCTTCTGAAGCCGAATTGGTCCGGACCTAGGAATTCCTCTGCTTTTGATTCCATCCTTCTTGTCAGCATCCTTCTTAGGGTATCTAAGTAGAGTATTATAATCTTACTGCTCTTCATTTATTTTTTTATTTATTTTTATTTATTCCGGATATTTCTATAGCGCCTCTCGAAGTCAACTACTACTCAGAGGCACTCCCGACTACAGCATTTGATACTGTGCCGGAATTTTCACGCCGAAGCGCCACGAGCAATTGCGAGTGAAGGACTTGCCCAAGGTCCGTACGCAGCGGCTAGAGTGGGATTCGAACCTGCAGCCATCCAGTCACAAGGCGCCGAACTTACCACTGAGCCACCACGCCCCTTGTTTCATTGTTTACCTTCGTCTTACGGCCGTTGACCGTCTTAATTCATGTACAATCAATACTCTATAAACCTCGATTGCGCGTAATCGCTACCTAACCGATGTGAACTTGGTAACGTAGAGACACCTTTAATTAGTGTATTACAAGACTATATAAATCTTAATTTCACTCGTTATCCATGATAATGTATAAATGGAGTTACTTCGACGTCAACAGCCTTGGCAGCCACAAGATGGAGTTAAAACCTGGAAAATATACTAACTCTGTGTGTGGGCGTGCGTGCGTGCGTGCGTGCGTGCGTGCGTGTGTGTGTGTGTGTGTGTGTGTGTGTGTCATAAAATGGGTTATATTATGCCAGAGTAATTTTTGTCAAAGTCTGCAGTCTTTGTTGCAATAAGATTTTGCTAAACAATGGAATAATCCATCCATCTAATCCTGAAAACTCCGCCACTGCCTGTACTCTGGTAGTGCCAGTCCCAAGCCTAGGAAAAGGAAGAGGGCGACGATAGTCATCTTTTTTACGACACATCTTATTACTTAGCTTAAAAACAAGGATGTACAAAGGAAAAGATATGAGAGATTTCGAATGAAACACAGACTTGAAAATTCATGGATGCAACATTTTTGCAAATACCTGTCGGAAATAAACCACTCCGGCAAACATTCATCGGCGAGTCCACGCCTTTAACCTCGGCGCTGTGCATCAAACAATCCATTAACATTCACAATATCCCTGAGCTGTGTACTTTTCCACAATGGGTGGTGAAATCGACTTTTATAATTGATTACAGGGATAGGGTGTCGAGCTATTCCAGAGTTTTTATTCGGTAACACAATGACTGGTTTATAGCTAAGGCTCCACGACTTGTTATCTCTGCGCAATGCGCATATGCCATTCATTTAAAACTGAAACTACTTCTTTTCTCCATATCTTACCACGATTTATCGTCTTCCCCTTATCTCCCTCTTGTTGCTCAAATTCTAAGCACCCACCCTGCCTGCCTGCCTGCCTGCCTGCCTGCCTGCCTGCCTGCCTGCCTGCCTGCCTGCTACGGCACAGCGTCATTAAACAGAAGCTGCCTAATAATTAAATATTGAATACTGTAACAGTATTTCATTTCTTGGTAGACACCTTTAATTCGCTTGTAATGGATGCTATAATAACTCTCATTTCGATACTACCATTAATGATGATGGTTGTGTTTAGAACAGGATATCATTAAGAAATGGAAAAGAAACTACGAAGAAATTACGTTCTGTAGACACATTTAATTTTGCTATACTTTCAACGATACTTCTCGCGTTCTTTGCCAGCTGAGGAATAAACGACGATTGATTGATTGATTGATTGATTGATTGATTGATTGATTGATTGATTGATTGATTGATTGATTGATTGATTGATTGATTGATTGATTGATTGATTGATTGATTGATTGATTGATTGATTGGTTGATTGATTGGTTGATTGATTGATTGATTGACTCTTAATATCGCTAAATCAGGACTTCTCTGATTGTAATTTGTCAAAAGAATTTCTATCGAAGTCAACAGCCTTTGTTGCCATAAAGAGTCATTAGACTCTAGATTCTTCTAATCATCAAACTCTTCCTTTTTCCATGTTCAAACAATTTTCGTAAAGTCTTCAACGGACTTTGTTGTCATAAGATGTTAAACTGTTGGAAAACTGTGCCACTGCCCGTACTTACCGCGCGGTGCCAGTCCCAATCCTGGATAGAAGAGGAGGGTGAATCTTTTTACCTTCCCTATGCACAACATCGTTAAGCAGTAATTAACAAAGATGAAGATGCCAGCAGTTAACAACAAAATTCGTAAAATTCTGCTAAGACACCTTTAAATCGGGTCTTCCAAATGCTATTAATAAATCAGGTTGCTCAGTTGATATTTAAGTTTAAAAAAATCTAAAACATATGGAAATGATGCCATAAGATTTAGTTAAACTAATGGATCGCATGCGAAACAAACTTGTACTGTGGTAGTGCCAGGCCGAAGTCTGGATAAAAGAGGAGGGCCACGCTAATCATCTTCGTTATCACATAGGCCTAGGGTCGTTAAACAACAACTACCTCTACAGTTGTTCGCACAGTTAGGCACAAGTTCGAGTTGAGTTCGAAGAATCTAATTTAAGTAAGTTAGTAACGTTTCAACGACTACCAATAGTCAACACCGCAACTATCCATAGTCTTGTTGCATCAGTCCTAAGACTAGAGAAAGGAGGAGGATGACACTAATTACCTTTGTTACGACACAGCGTCGTTAAACGGTATCCGGACATTTCCCCCCGGGACATTTCCCCCCCGGACAATTCCCCCCCGGCATTTCCCCCCCGGACAATTCCCCCCGTAGGACAATTCCCCCCCGGACTTTTCCCCCCGTTGGGACAGTATAGTTGGTCTTGGACAATATCTATCTATCTATCTATCTATCTATCTATCTATCTATCTATCTATCTATCTATCTATCTATCTATCTATCTATCTATCTATCTATCTATCTATCTATCTATCTATCTATCTATCTATCTATCTATCTATCTATCTATCTATCTATCTATCTATCTATCTATCTATCCACCCATCTATCTGTCTGTCTAATTATCTTTCTATCTATCTATTGCTCTATCTATCTATCCACCTATCTATCTCTCTGTCTATCGGTCGGACTGTCTGTCTGTCTGTCTAAATGGATGGATGGATGGATGGATGGATAGATGGATGGATGGATGGATAGAAAGGAAGATAGATAGATGGATGGAAGGATGGATGGATGGATGGATGGATGGATGGATGGATGGATGGATGGATGGATGGATGGATGGATGGATGGATGGATGGATGGATGGATGGATGGATAGATAGATAGATAGATAGATAGATAGATAGATAGATAGATAGATAGATAGATAGATAGATAGATAGATAGATAGATAGATAGATAGATATTGTCCAAGACCAACTATACTGTCTCAACGGGGGGAAAAGTCCGGGGGGGAATTGTCCTACGGGGGGAATTGTCCGGGGGGGAAATGCCGGGGGGGAATTGTCCGGGGGGGAAATGTCCCGGGGGGAAATGTCCTAGACCCCGTTAAACAGCAACTGATCCTATATCACTGTGAAATTGAACTGGTGATTGGTTAGTTTCTGTTTAACGACATTTTGTCAAAACAAAGTTGTCCAAAAATGAGAAGTTTGCAGTGTTTAAGGATTCTGAGCAAAGTATTACACTTGCTTGTATTTGGCGCTTAAAGACAATGATTTCTGTAATACCTCTTGTAAAGCTATGGACAACTGACCGACTGATTGGTCGAAAGCGATATATTTATATCTTCTTAAAGACACCCTTAAAAGAAATCTTTTAAACAAAACTGTAATATGCTCTGCATTTTCGTTAAATCGTTACATCGTTGCAGAAGATTTCTTTTGGCTTTTCACGAGTCATTGAAACTGGCTTAATTCATTTTAAGTTTGAGGTCAAGTCAACGGCCTTTATTGCTATAAATGTCTTTAAAATCTGGATCCATACAATTCACAAACTATACCAGAAACCGCCAACCACAGCTGCAAGATATAAAAGTTTTCTAGCGCCAGAATTTTACGATATAGATGAGTCTGGATAGGAAATGCACCGTTCTTATGGCAAGAGGAAAGAAGTAAATATCGCTTAAAAGTGTAGATTATCCAGTAGAGGTCGGCACAAGAACTACTTTGCATCCTGCATCAAAAACGCCAATCGTCTGCTTAAGGAGGCTTCGTTAAATAAATAAATAAATAAATAAATATATAAAAAAATAATAATAATAATACAAACAATGGTTACTATAGCCCCGACTGCCTGTACTCTCTGGTAGTGCCAGTCCCAAGGCTTGATAAACGAGGAAGACGACACAAATCATATTATTTTGTCATCACAATGCTGTTGTATAGTAACTAACAAAACTCACTAAATGAAACGCGTAAAAACGGCGAAAACTGTAGAAAGTGTTTTATATCGAAGTTAATGGCATTTAATGAAACAAGTGGTTGTTAAACTCTGAATATGGCGAATATTAGATTCCGCATAAACACCTTTAATTTAACTACTATAGATGCTATGTGAACAATGTTTTCGTTTAATGGATACTACCAACGAACGAGCAACAATCCACATTTAATAGGAGGTCGACGTCGACTGGTCTAAAGCCAAAAGATGTCAGTTGAAAACATGGGAATTAATAAGAAATAAATAAATAAATAATTGTAGGCAGTTAAAGTTTGTTCCTATTCACTTATACCAAGTCATCAACCTTCCGTATGCCGCGTAAATTTACTATAACTCCATATCTCTCGGGTGGCGCCAGTCCAAAGGTTGGATAGAGGAGGTTATCGGAAACTACTGAACTAATTATCTTTTTTTAAACTCAGTCCTTGCAAGTAAAGTTCCACTTAAAAATGCGCTACGAAATAAATGCTACGAAAATATCGGGTTCTTCTACGACACCTTCAATTAGTTTACTACCGACGATACATATACCTAATTTTCGTCTAATCGGCAGTAGTCCGGGAAATCCACTTCAGCGGGAGACGCAAGATCGTAATTTTAATCTCTAAATTTCTGCATCGCGAAAAAAGAAAGCCAGGCGGTTTGTCAAATAAAAATCGATATGCTGGTTATGAAATCGATTCCAGGTCAAGGTCGAAACGATTCAGGCAGGTAGACAGACGGCTAAGGAGGATGGTGTTTAGGGTTGAATAGGCGAGGGAGCTAAGCAGAAGAGGAGGAATCGGGAAATTTGCGCAGTGTTTTAAGTTTTGAGTGCAAGACCTGTGGAAGTGAGATGAGGTTTTGGTGAGTTCGTAGGATGGATCAGATATTTATCGTAATTCTTGCGGGTGTATGTTCCAGAAAGGAGGAACAGATATGGCCATGTAACAATTCGCAAAATTTAGTGATGAGGTGACGGAAGGGCGGTAAAGTTATAGGGCGGAAGAGGAGCGTATTTAGCAAAGTCGTTGAACCTGAACACCTGACAGCGAGGATTGAACTGTGTTTTAGGTAAGTGATATGACTTTATATTCTATTCGCTCAGGTGGAGAGATTTCAGGATGGTGTCTTAAAAAGGAAAATAACACGAAATCTAGCAGGTTCTTCAAGTCACCTGAAATTATCATACAATCGAAGTATATACACGGTGGTTCAATAAAAAGTAAGCCAAAGTTTTTATTTCATGTAAGTACTTCTAGCATGAAAACAGTATTTGATATTTTTGTGAAAAGCTCTCAGTAGTATGGTTTGATTATTTAATTAAAGAAGATGTCAAAATGTCCTATTTCTGCATGCACGTAAGCCTGGAGGCGCTGGCGCCATTGGGCAACAGCATCGTCGATTATCTTCTGATCCAGACCATCCCACATCTACCACTACCAATGACGCGGTCGACTGACCCTGTTACACTAATTGTTCTAAGCAATTTATCTAATCCGCTTCTGGTCCAATGTTTTTCTGGAAACTCTCGTAGAAATTGACGGCTGCTGTAATTCTTGGGTTCCCTCAAACCTTTTATCATGTGTAAATCTTCTTTACTAAAAGGCATTTTTTTCGGAAATTGCTAATTTCTTGTTTATGTTTTCTATCGTATAATCGTCGGCTTTTTCAGTAGGAAATAAAACCCGGAAGTCATTAAAATAAAAAATTAAGTATGTGCATATTTTTATTTTGAAAATGTTATTAATAAAATATAGTTCAAGTTTTAATATTTGTTGATAAAGTTTGGCTTACTTTTCATTGAACCACCGTGTACTTCTCAATTCGATTAATTGCGTACATAGCTCTGCTACTGCCAGTCCATAGCCCGGAATAAGTAGGAGGGCGACGATGGTCATCTTTACATGACATAGTGTCTGTAAACAGTAAACTATCCAACCAATCGCTAGTTAAATTGATTCTTCCTTTCATGGGTTAGTTACAGTTTGACGATGTTTTTCTCTATCTAAGTCTCTCCATTCCTGGATATCTTCATATCGTCTCTCTCTTAGTGCCTCCAAAACCCAGTTCATTTGGTTTTGCTCTCCTCAACAGTTGCTGAAGTTTGATTTTGCCCTGCTCTCGAAAATCTTTCCACACAACTCCTTTTCATCAAGTGTACGTGATCTGGGTGTTACGCTTGATAGCTCTCTCTCTCCTTCAAAGATCACATCTCTATTCTCTAACCTCACACGTGTTTCCTACTTCCACTCGAGGCGTCTCAGGGCAGTTCGACGATCTGTCTCATCCTCTGTTTTCACCACGCTGGTCCATGCTTTCATTTGTTCCCGAATTGACTACTGTAATTCGCTTCTAATCGGTCTTCCTAAGGTCCGCCTCATGCTTCTGCAGTCAGTCCTAAATGGAGCTGCGAGATTAATAGCACGTTTGCCACGCTACTCACGCCTTTCGTCTTTCATGTTTGAGCAACTGCACTGGCTTCCTCTCTCTGCACGTATTAATTTCAAAATCCTCATTCTGGTGTCCAAGACACAGCTAGATATTTAACTGATGTAATTTACCGGCCTCTTTCTGTCTCCTCGCATCGTCCACTTCGCTCCTCGAACAGACTGGATCTTTTAATTCCTCATACTAGAACAGCTATGGCGCAGTCCAGATCTTTTGCCTCAATTGGTCCCTCTCTCTGGAATACACTGTTTCCTTCTATTCGCTCTCAAATTTTAATTGATAACATGTCGTCTTCTTTTGCTTTTCTCAAAACCTATTTCTTTTCTTGCGGCCTTACGCACTGGAAGCGCTTCTGAACGGTTCACCCTACTTGAGCCGCTTTATAAATGTTTAAATACAATACAATACAATATCCAACCAATCGCTAGTTTAATAGGGGTTTTAGTTTATGAGTTAGTTACAGTTTGACCACAATATTTCACCACATTTTCTGGTTCATTAATGATCAAACGAAAATGAAGTATTTATATCGTCGATGAAACACGTTTTTAAGGTGTCTAAATGGAGCATTAAAATTTTACTGTTATTCAATGTTTACCTGTTGACGTCTTCTTACTTCTGCCGCAGTTGAACATAAAATTAAATAAAACACCAACTGACTTCGCAAATGGATCAATAACGAACAGAATTCTTCACAGTTTCCTGTCAGTCTTGGTAGACGCGATTCTGTGTTAAAATAACATTATTGTGTGAATGAATTGTTGCATTTTTCGTGTAATACTATATTTACGGGGCTTATTATTTTTACAATTTTTGAAAGGGTGAAACGATGGATGTACACAAGGGTGTGGTTTGGCAGCTGGTTTAATAAAGAATATACCTACCTACTTACATTTGCCAGATTCCACTTGAACACCTTTAATTTATTAATCTTAGATGCTATATAGATCTCGTTTAATTTAGTCGGCTAGCTTCTTCAAGACAAGCATTATTCATTATTCATCTTTACGATGAGGTCAACATCAACGGCTGGCAAGCCACAAGATGTCACTAGAAAACTGGAAAGTAATCAGAAATTAATAAATAATTAATTCATTGTAGACACTTTAAAATCGTGTTGCTCTTTTGTCATGAATATATCATGTTTAATTTTCACATGGTGCCAGTCCGAAGCCTAGATGAAGGAGGAGGGCGACGTTTAATTTATGATCTTCGTCATGACTTAGCGTCGTTTAAAAAACTACCAATTATCTTTTTTAATTACTTTACGATGAGAACTGTACAAAATATTTCCACTGGATGTCGGCGACTTTGATGTCATAAAATTTCGTTAAACTTTTGTATTACCAGAAATCGTTGTTCAATGCCAACTGGACGTCAACCGGTCCTGATATACCCACAAGACATCGTTGCAAAATTAACCCTCAGGCTACCAAGGTTTTTTGGCGACATCTGCTACCACCCACCCACGGTTTTTTGGCGACATCTGTTACCACCCACCCACGGAATTTCGTGTTTGGTTTAAAATATCATATCATGTAATATAGCATTTGATTCAGCATTCATTTCTGACAAGAATGGTGTATTTAGTTGTAAAATATATGAATGCATCTCGAAATTATATATATTTTTTAACAAAGGCACCGGTCCATTTAACGATATCTTATATTATCCCACACAATTTGTACTTTTTGGATAAAAAATATAAATGATGTGGGTTTTGAAAATGAACTATGTATCAAAGAATATTCTAAATATAATGAGGCTTAATTTTCAACAATACAAACTATTCCAAAGTCTGTTTCAGTTTCAGGCAAAACCTAAAGGCGTGCAGCTATATCAACATGAAACAAGAAATTATGTAATTTTTCCCAGCAGTCAAATACGTCAGTGGTCCTTGCAGTTATTGCAAGTTACTTTCATTGTTTTGTGCGAATGTTCCTGCAAACCGGCTTCTGGAACACTTCACAGCACCTGCTTTACTTTGTTAGCATTCTGCTTCAACTGTTTATAGCCCTTCCCCATACCCAACCATATCGGTTTACGTTGTGATGTTGCATCAGTGATTTTCACACTGAAAAAGCGTATTGTTATTTATTATGATCACTTCCAGTTTTCAAAAGACAAATAACTAAGCAAGCAAATACAGCCCTACATTCCCTCTAAAGAATGGCATAGATGTTTCTCTTCCAGAAAGAATAATGGATACCTTTATAGTCGACAACAGCTAACAGCTGATGAGAGAAATTCCTGATTCCAAGAGTGGTACCTAGGCTATATCGGGTATAACTTTTTATGGCATGGAATATCATCACGACTTTTACCTCAAAGTGTGTGCAAATGGACCCCCTACAGCTACTTAAAATGCCAAAATTATATTCGATGTGCTAAAAAAAATTGGCAGAAGAACGTAGGGGGGGGGGGTAACCACCCCCCCTTGGTAGCCCGAGGGTTAAGCCAATTGATGCTCCATTGAAGTAGACCTCCCTGTATTCTATATGCCTACAACTTGTTGGCTGAGAATGGCGACTTTTTAAAAGAGGTTTTAAACTTCAGCCGTGGATTTTATGTAGCAATGTTTAGTGTTTATAGTAAACTTAGGCACATCCCATGCATAGGAATGCGTCGCTTTTGTGGCCTATGAAGATCCTAATGTGGCCGTGTGGCTCCTTCCATAATATCGTCGTTAGCAGTTTTAGTAGCAGTTTCAATTGCAGTTCAGTTGCATTTTCATATCCAGCTGAATTTTAGTTGCAGTTGCAGTGTCAATTGCAGTTTCAATTGCAGTTTCAATCGCAGTTTCAATTGCGGTTTCAATTGCAGTTTTAGTAGTATATTCGTTTAATAAATGCTCCGTCTGACACAGCATGTGGTTACAAGAAAAGCAAGGAAACATCGACAACAGCTAACAGCTGATGAGAGAAATTCCTGATTCCAACTGGCTTGCCTGGCAGCCAGTTAGGCGCCTAAAGAGAGTTTAAATGTCAGTTTAAGTTGCAGTTTAAGTTTTAGTCGCCGTTTAATTTGCAGTTGCGTCATTTACATAATATATATGTATAAAATATATAGAGAGAGACAGAAATTGAGTGAACATGAGAGAGAGGGAGAGACAGACAGACAGACAGACAGACAAAGACAGAAGGTTTCAGGTTTGTTAGTCTGTGTGTTATTGGTTGTTACTTTGATCTGAACCGGGTCGTTGATCATCCTCAGTACCAAACTACAAACCTTTGCAGGTGGATTTAACCCTCGAATGCCCAAGGGGGGGGGGTCCGACCGGACCCCAGACCCGCTTTTCACGGATAACTTTAGAACGGCTACGAAATTGTAGAAATGCTTTTAGGACATCCTAAAGCATTCAATTGGGCTTCGTATGTTATATTTTGCGTGATTATACTACCACCCTGTAGCCCACAACCATAGCATATACCAAGGACACCCCCAAGATATGCGGCTGATGGTCATACTTGCATATAGTTTGCCAACCCAGAAATAAATTATTTTAACGCACGTTATTGTGAAATACCATATATCAGTCGATTGCAAATTGAATTTGGATTATAACAAGCCAAATCCCGTTAAAATATTCCATTCCTGTACCCACAACCATAGCATATACCAAGGACACCCCCAAGATATGCGGCTGGTGGTCATACTGGCAAATGGTTTACCAACCCAGAAATAAATTTTTAGCGCAAGTTATTGTAATATACCATGTATCAGTCGAATGCAAATTGAATTTGGATTATAACAAGCCAAATCCCGTTAAAATATTCCAATCCTGTACCCCACAACCAGGGAACAACTACATGCGTACAATTGAATACATGCGAAAAATTCCGAAATTGCAAAGAAACTACAAAAGAGTAGGCCCCTATTAAGTTAGCCCTGAAGCAGCCATGTGTGTGAAGTATTAGCGACTTCATTTTGTTTAGCCTCGGCATAAGAGGACGGTTGGTCAGTCCTGTCCTTCGCCGTCTCATCTTTCCACCGACACTGTACAAATTGTGCCAGGACTGTAGTGGTAAAATTACAGGTAAGTTCGTGCTACCGGTTAGTTTTCCGAAACAAATTTGAGTGGTGTATAAATATTTTATGAGGTGAGTGTACGGTCTCTAATCAGCTTCCGCCTTCGGTCCGAGCTGCAATACTGTCTGTTGGTCCTGTCACAGCTTTTCGTTGTCTTAAAACTTGCCTTTATTCCCGAGGACTTTCGCACTGGGAGTGCCTCTGATTGGTGGGCACTGGGTAGAGACGCTTTATAGGTTTTGAAATACAATACAATACAATACAATACACGACTACAGCCCTGGTTAGTGCTCATCATCTCATCATCATGACCTAATCAGGTTGTACTGCGAGAGGCGCTTTATAAAACCGTAAATACAACACAATACAATACAATCATCATCGTCATCGCCAAGGCATACTTTGCTTGATGTTGTAGTGTTGTGTAGGCGCCCTTGTAACGGCAAGGCTGTGTGTTACGGCGCCAAAGAAATTGGGGTTGCTGCGACAATAATTATAATTATTAGTTTATTATCTTTAATATTATTATTATTATAATGTTATCAGGCGGTTCGTAATGATAATCGTAATCGTAAAATCCAAATTTCTAAAGCTAAGCGTAGATCACCAGCTAATTCAGGACCGATGAATTTCGAGAAACCTGGCGATTGAACGCGATTGGTAGATATGTAGCTGAGAATGGCAGCGTTTTAAACGGGTTGCATAAATGCATTCTTAGACCTTTTGTAGAAGTATTTAGTGTTTTGCGACATCTTGTGGATGTCAGTTACGTTTAAATCGATCTTACGCCTCACTTTATGTGGTGAGAGGTATCTGGCGATTGAACGCGACAGGTGAATATGTAGCTTTGAATGCCGGCGTTTAAAAGGTGTCTAATTTCAGTCGTGGATTTAATTATGAACTTCTATATTCAATTATGGATTGCTTGATATGATCTCAACAGAATACGAAATGAAAATAAATACCAAGAAGACAAAGGTCATGAGGATAAGCAAAAGAGAAGAAAAAGAAGTTAGAATAACCGTAAATGGAGTGGTCATCGAACAAGTTGAGAGATTCTGTTACCTAGGAAGTATGGTCACGAGGGATGCGAAGTGCCACGCAGAGATAAAAAGAATAGCCATGGAAATGACGCATTCTATAAAAGAAAGGAGCTCTTGAGAGGACAATTAAATAGGAATCTGAAGAAGCGAATGGTTAAGACGCTGGTATGGAGTGTGGTCCTGTACGGATCTGAAACGTGGACTATAATAGGAAGGACAGCAGAAGGATAGAAGCCTTCGAAATGTGGATGTGGCGTAGAATGGAGAGAATCAGCTGGACAGAACACAAGACAAATGACGAAGTACTGCAAATGGTGGGAGAGGAGAGATCCATGATGAGGACAATCAGAGAGCGCCAAAGAAGATGGATTGGCCATATAATGAGAGGGGCTTCTCTGTTGAGAAATATCATCGAAGGTAGAATGGAGGGGGAAAAGACACGAGGAAGGCCAAGAACGATGTTCCTGGACTGGATAATGAAGAGGGACGGCTACAGACAGATGAAAGCGGAAGCTCAACATCGAGTGGAGTGGCGCCGTTGGTATAACCTGCCTAAGGGCAGAGAACCAAAGAAGAAGTCGCTAAACAATAACAACTGCTAAACAAAATCCACGGTTTCAGTTCGACAACAGTACTTTAACGCTGAGATACATGTTCAAGCGCTGTATTCTTCTCTGACGTGCTACAGGCCTATAAAGCGCAAGGTCGATTTCAAACGAAACACAATCTCGCCCTTGACGGAGCTACGGTTCACTTACTGAAATCTCTCGTCAACAACTTTTCACGACTGCTGCACCGGTTGGATCAAGGATTCACGCCACAGCGAAGATAGAAATTAGCGCCACCTATCTCCAAAAATTATATAGCGCATATATTTCTTTGGACTTAGGTTGAAATAACAAAAACTGTGACACATCCATCCATTAATCGCCAAATTTTATAATCTATATCTTATACGTAGACGTCAACGTAACTGAAATCCAGAGGATGTCGCTAAACATTAAACAATTATACAATAAATCCACAACTGCAGTTAGACAATTTAATACGTAGCCATTCTCAGCTTCATATTTATATATCACGTTCAAACGCTTGATGCCTTTCGACATTGAGCCACGAAGCGTAAGGTTGACCTCAACGTAACCTCAGCCTTGTTGTCAAGGCCTTGAACCTCAAGACCAAGACTTCGAACCTCAAGAGCAAGACCAAGACTTTGAACCTCAAGACCAAGATGAGGCAAAACCAGTACCGGCCTTAGGGACGTGCGAACCGTGCGATGGCAAGGAGCCCGCAATTTTTGGGGGGGGGCCGAAAATGTAACAGAAAATTAACATGAACAAGACACCCTTAGTAGGCCTAATAATAGCTAGCTTACCTATCGTTACCTATCGACACCCGTTTGAAATAGTTAGCAAGACACCCTTAGTAATAATAGGTAGGCCCGAAAATGTAACAGAAAATTAACATGAACAAGACACCCTTAGTAATAATAGTTAGCTTGACTTGTACTTGTACTTGTTAACAATCTACTAAAATAAAACGATTAGCAGTGAAAATTGACTTGTGTCATTTGGGGCCCGTACAGTATACTCTGCACGGGGCCCGAAATATCCTAAGTCCGGCACTGGCTAAACATAGAAACCGCCATCATATCCAGACTCTATTTCTTAGTAAAAAATTGTCAAGTCGGACTACACGCTATTTTACTGAAAACTTTAGTCTTTTCTTTTATTCACGCAAAACAACGCTGAATGTAGACTGCAGAGAATTACGTAATTCATATTTTAAAAAATCCTTCAGGCGAAATGTTATTCCAAATGCCTGTTGCGTTTTCTAAAAACTAATTCGCTCAGAATTTTCTGACCAAGTTGTGCCCTGTGTGGCCTCAGAAATTCATTCATATGGAGAACTTTTATAGCGCCTCTTCAAGGTTATCTACTCAGACCCAACCCCGGCTGAAGAGTACCATCTTGAGATTTGAATAAAATGTGGCGGAATGGGTGCTTGGGACCAAGCAAAGCGCTACAGGGAGCCCAAATATTCCGCCATGTAAAAAGAAACTACAGGTGTTGAAATCGCTGGGACACACAGCAGCTTTTCAAGCAATCGATGTAAATAAATGTACAAATTGTTAATCTTTTTTTAAAAATCCTTTCGTAGTTTATCAGACCTTCCGAAACAAATCTCGGCGGGGCTTCCAGATCAGCATAACTGCTGCTGCTGCTGCTGCTGCTGCTGCTGCTGCTGCTGCTGCTGCTGCTGCCAATGGTTTTCCTGACCAACAAGATTTGTATCCGTTCGTAGGTATTTATCGAAAACAACAGTTTAGCCTCTTTCACAAAGTGCAAATACTACAGCAATTGTATTAATAATTATATATTTGATATTTTTATTTTATTTTTACGTTTTGTTAAATGACCATTCATATTCACAGTCGAGTTTTGGTCTTGGCCTTTACAAGACCAAGACCAAGACTTTGAACCTCAAAACCAAGACCAAGACTTTCAATCTTAAGACCAAGACCAAGGCCTTCGGTATAAAATCAAGACCAAAATACTTATAAAACGATCTCCTGTGCACTCGATACCAAGATATTGCTCCCGACGACAAGACTGCTTAACCCTTTGGAGGTGAGGTGGGGTATGACACACCCCACAGCTATTCCACGTTGCGTTTTTTACGGAAAACGTAGAACCAGCTTGGATTATTTTTGTCTACCTTAGTAAATGTGAAATATGAACACTTTAAGACAATATCAGGAACTATTGAGTGCACAATTTTTAATTTTTTTTGCATATTAAAAAGAAATTATAAGTTTTCGTATATATTTTGATTTTATCGAATTAAAAAAGTTACCGCGCAGTGCCAAAAAATGAAGCGGGCGAAAATATAAGATATTGTAGCATATAATTTTGCATTGATGCAAAATTGATGCTTTATTCCTGGTATTATTCGTGCATTTGGTAATCTTTTCAATGAGTACTGAAAAATGCACGTGCAAAGTAAATATTGCATGGTTATTAGTTCACCTGCTGGCACTTTAATAATGATCGAAAACAGTTATTTTTTCTTGATAATCGCCAGTTTAGTTGATAATTAGTTATAATATCATTGTTTAGCTCACAAATAATGTTATGTAGTTGATATCGCGACTTGCAAGTAAAAAAGTGTATTGGGGTATATTAAACCCCACCTCACCACAAACGTTACAATGTTTCACCTCACTTCCAAAGGGTTAACTGACATCAACAAGATGTCGCTAACATTAAATAATGCTGTATTAACTCATGTACTTATATACACAGTTGTATCATTTTGCGTTGTTTTGTTGATTGAACTTCTTGATTAAATCCACGAGTGAAATTAGACACCTTTAAACTGGGGCCATTCACAGCTACATATTCACCAGTCGCGCTCAGTATAGCCAGGTTATTTCTTATTATCGCTAGTGAGGCGTAAGATCGATTTCAATGTAACTAACATCCACAAGATGTCGCTGAACGCTAAATACTACAAAAAATCGAAGAATGCAGTTATACACTCCATTAAAACTCAAAGTAAGGCTTCGTTTGAATTCCCTGAGATTCTATTTTGAAGAAAGAACTTTACAGAATTGTCAGGGCGTGAAGAGCAAACTAATAATAATAATAATAAGTTCGCGAGTCATCGACCTCACAGAATCGAAGCAGCTTCAGTTGTGATTCATCCCATCTATCCGTCCATCGATCCATCAATTCATCGATTCATCCATCGACCAATCCATCCATCCATCCATCCATCCATTTATGCATTCATGCATGCATCCATCCATTCACCCAACGCCACTGGATGGATCAGAACACTTCTGCATTGAACAAAATGGACTGTAATTTGGCAACCCTATACCTAACTTCGAAATTAGGAGTGGCAAGGTAGAATTGCCTCAAACACGCTGGTCTTGTTTGAGGCTTGCCACTCCACCAAAAATCTGGAATAAAGTTGTTAAACTTAACGGTGTGTTTCGTCAAGAATACACAAAGTCATAATTGTAACCTTGGAATTTTTGTTTACCAGTGTGAAAGGTGAGGTCACCGTTCACGCCACTGATATACACAAGATGTCGCTAAGCAGTAAATTCTGCAACATAAAATCCACGACTCCAGTTAGACACCTTTACAGACACATATTTGACAATCTCGTTAATTTAAATCGTTAGATTCATGATTATGCGGTCAGCGAGGAGTAAAATCTACTTCAACGTAACTGACATCCACAAAATGTCGCTGAAGACTAAACAATGCTACACAAAACCCATAGTTCAATTTAGACACCTTTAAAACGCGCCATTCGCAGCTACATATTCCGCAATCCAGTTCAGTCGCTACATAATTTGGCACATCCGTCCAAAGAAGCGTAAGTAGGTCAATGTCACGGTAGACATTAAACACAACTACCTAAAATCCACAATTGCAGTAATACACCATTTAAAAGGCAGTAATACAAAGCTACATTCTGCATTTACCAATCGTTTAATCGCTTTGATAGCAATTGCGTCGAGTGTCCGTAGAGTTTCCCTCAGCGATTCTGGCAGTCGCAAGATGTCGTTAGTACAACTGACATTAATACAAGACAGTGGCGTGCCGTAGGGGGCGGGGGGCAGAGGGGGCGAGTCGCCCCGGGCGGCACTTTTGCAGGGGCGACAAAATAGGGTTCAAGAAAAATAAAAAAGAGTGAATTTTGGATCAAAATGAAAAAGAGAGAAAGAAAGAAAGAAAAAGAAGAAAGAAACCGCCACTTTAGTCAAGTCGGCTTGGCTTCCATTGATCTTTAGGGGCGGCATCACTCTCAGACGTCTACGTTAAGCATAACACAGAATTGTAGAAAAGGAAGTGGAATCGCATTTATCTAGCAAACTGTAACCAGAGTAAGAGACTAACTGCATGCAGCATAGTCTACTTTTAAGCATAGTCTTGCGATGCATATACGCCTATAAGACATATGTTTAGGTAGCTATAAGCGAATTAATGACTTAGAATAAAATTTAATCACAAACAAATCTTTATCATGTACCACCACTGCCCTTCACCACTAAGTTTAATTCTCTTTTTAAAATTAATCTTAAAATTGGTCTCGTTTTGACAGAAACTGAGTGCATGATTTTGTCATCTAAAAGCACTACTTATCCTTTCAATTGAGTTTAGTAATAGTATGCAGTAAGGAACTGTATTCCATTTTGTTGTGTGGTATTGTATATGACGTTTATGATTAAATACATGACAGATGTTTGACACCTTTAAAAAGGGGCCAATCTCGACTACATATTCACCAATCGCGTTCTATCGCTAGATCCAAAGAATAAACGCATTATGTTAAGCGCAAGTTGTCGCCAAACTTTAAATAATCCAGCCTCAGAGTATGAAGTATGGGTATAAGTGTTAACTACTTCCTTTCCTTAGCCTCGGCATATGAGAGCGAGTGACCAGTCCTCTCCTTCACATCTCAGTTCCCAACCAACAGTGTGCGGTCAATGTACTCGTTATAATTGAGTTGGCTGCACAATTGTAGTTATACACTCTATCAAAACGCCGCAACTCTCATCTACATGTCTACCAATCGGGTTCAACTGCTAAGATTCTGGAAATTCAGTGCTCGTGAATAAGTTGGTGCCCTGAATCGTCTGAAAAAGTATACGCTTACGTTAAGGTCGACATCAACGCGGTTGAAACCATATCAATGGACACTAAGTATTGCTATATAGCATCCACGCGACTTCGAAGGAACAGCATTGATATGCTGGCTGTCGGTTGGTGCCAGTCCTAAAGCTGTCTACAGGAGGAGGGAGACGCTAATCACCTTCGTTATGACACAGCGACGTTGAGCAGAAACTACAAAACCCTTTGTTATGGCAGTTAAAGAAAATGATTCCTCTAAAGCAATATGTTCTTTAATTTCGTTTTACAAGATTTCTAGGGGAAAAGACACAAAGACAGAACAAGATTACGGTGGATAGATAGCATAATGAGGACATAACATCACTCGGACTAACACTAACAGGGGAACAATAGACTTGACAAATGACCGAGGACAATGGAATTCATTTATTTATACCCATCGCTGCCAAACTGCTGGCGTCACGAACTGATGATGATGATAATGCGTTTAATCGTTCTGATAACAATTGCGTTGATAGCCGTAAGTTTGCCGTCAACGAAACTGTCGATCATAAGATGTCGTTAGTACAACTGACATTAATTCCACTTCGCCGGTTAGACACCTTTAAAATGCTGGCACTCTCAGCTACATATAAAGCAATTCAATCGGTCAATTAAGCATCTTTCTTATGGAGGCTAAGGTCGACTTCAACGTAACTGACAAAAAAATGAGGTGAGGGTGGACAGTCATGACACCTAAAAAAGCCTTTGTTGTTAAAACATGTCGTTAAACTCTGGATCCATCCATCCATCTAATCGCTAGACTGCAAATTCATATTTTCCCATCAAGTGTAGCCTAAGGTCGTCTTCAACTTAACCGACATCCGCAAAATGTCGCTGAACACTAAAATTACAGCTACATAAGATCTAAGCATGCAGTTAGCATTCACTTTAAAAAGCCTCCATTCTCAGCTACATATTTACCAATCGCTTGGAGAGCAAATCGATAATGTCACCGTTGGGTTTCCATCAACGACCTTGGCAGTCGCAAGATGTCGTTAGTACAATTGACATTGATACATGAAATTCACTGCTTTATTTTAGACACCTTTTAAACGCTTTCATTCCGAGCTATAGATAAACGTCAATCGCATTTAATCGCCAGGTCTGCTTATCAATAAAAAGGACATCGAGAAGATGTTGTTAAACACAAAATAAGGTTTC
Organism: Allolobophora icterica; assembly: GCA_963556255.1. Classification (NCBI taxonomy): domain Eukaryota; kingdom Metazoa; phylum Annelida; class Clitellata; order Crassiclitellata; family Lumbricidae; genus Allolobophora; species Allolobophora icterica. The sequence goes on from OY744614.1 coordinate 10,372,849, forward strand.
GTTTGAATTGCGGTATCTTCAAATGATTCGTTTCGGATCCTGTTTTAAAGAAAGAACTGTGAAGAAGTGTAATGGCAAGAAGTTTATAATTTAGATAATTAGGTCTGGAGCGGTAATTCGCTTCGGTAAATAGCGTAGGTAATTAGGCCAACGTAGGTAAATTGGCCAACGTAGGTAATTGACCCAAGCACCGAATACTCTGCTGAGAACCATTCTTACTTTTGCGCATTTATTAAATTATCTAATTAACAAGCATCAGTCGATGGCGTTGAGCAATTGCGAGTGAAGGACATGCTCAAGTTCCATACGCAAAAAACTGTCTCAGAGGAGGAGGATCTCCGCGTTCAAGGGGCGCTTTAACCAGAGTGATTCTCTTTACAGATTTTATATTAGTTACAGATCAATTATAGTTTATGGCTTTTCATTCTAGTCACAGCTACACTCAAAGTTAGTATTATTATTTAGTTACAGCAATAGTTATCTTTAACGAAGTCAATTTATTGTCGTTAACGAAAACATTTTCGTTACCGTTATCGTTAATGAGAATCATAGTGCGACCGTACGTTACCTCCCGGAATAACGTACGCGTACCGTACGTACGTTATCGAAAAAAATAACGTACGCGTACTGTACGCGTACGTTAAAAATGCCAAAAATTTATCTGCTAATTCACAAAGAATCTCAATATACATGTAACTATAGTCTTATAAGGTACGCGTAATGTATACGCGTACGTCAAAAATGATCAGTTTAGCTCTACAGTATTTTGTCTCCCAGTACGCAGGGCTAGTTATTTACGAACAGTACCGAAATATAGTATTACCAATAAAATGACCACTGGCACTGACCATCCTATAAAGTGTGCCGTAAAATCTTGATATTCTTCACACTAAGGGGGCCTATACATTAGACAGAATATTAATAATTTGGAATTTAAAAGTTTGAAAGTAGGGATCACTGAACAGCCACAGATGACTGATGTAATGGCTAAAATTGTTTACGACCGTCCATCACCAACTATTATTGACTTTTCTTGTGCATAATGTTATGTATTTTATTATCGTCATGAACAGGTGTGAACGTACGGTAACGTACGGCATAATAACGTACGCGTACCGTACGTACGCTATAGAAAAAAATAACGTACGTACCGTACGTACGGTCGCACCTTGATGAGAATCACACTGGCTTTAACCAATGGGATACCGTGTCCAATCATCACTGCCTTTCAGCTCAGCGTCCACAGTTCGAATCCCAGTCTGCAACTGTGCTCAGAAGAACTCATTTGGTTCAGTTCTACGTGATTGCGAGGGCTCCCATCGGTGTCTCTTCCAGTTTAATTAATTTTGCTTACAGATGAAGTTCTTGTTAATCTTGAGCGATTGCAACGCATTGGTTAGCAAACGCAGCGCTTTGGACCAGCGCTTAGAAGAGGGTGTTCGATAGTGTAGTGGTTAGGCTTCTGAACTATCAGTCGAGAGGTCGGTGATTTAAATCCCCGCTATGGGAGATTTTTTTTCGAGATTTCTGCTCCATCTGAACCCCTAGTCAACTCAGCTGTAATGCGTACACTGACGATACGCTGTTTGTGGGAAGATGATACGGTGAAGGGGAGAAGTGGCCACCCTCACTCATATACCAGGACTGTTACCTTAAGGGACTGCTCTGATTCTAGAAGGCTCTGTATAAGGGTTCGGGTTTACTTACGGACTTGTGACTTTAGAAAGCAGCCTTGCCTATTAGCGAAAATCGATTAAGGCGGCGGCGCTATAGAAGTCATTAGATAAGATTAGATTAGATTGGATTATATACTGTAAGTTCAGATCAATACTATAGGAGAATATTCTGAGACTTTAAATATTACTGAAATGTCGTTCATCAGGAGGGAAGGAAGGAAGGAAGGCAGGAAGGAAGGAAGGAAGGAAGGAAGGAAGGAAGGAAGGAAGGAAGGAAGGAAGGAAGGAAGGAAGGAAGGAAGGAAGGAAGGAAGGAAGGAAGGAAGGAAGGAAGGAAGGAAGGAAGGAAGGAAGGAAGGAAGGAAGGAAGGAAGGAAGGAAGGAAGGAAGGAAGGAAGGAAGGAAGGAAGGAAGGAAGGAAGGAAGGAAGGAAGGAAGGAAGGAAGGAAGGGAGGGAGGAGGGAATGAACAAAAGGAAGAAAGGAAGGAAGGAAGGAAAAAAGAAGGATGGAAAAAGGAAGGAAGGAGTGTCCGGAAGTTACTCAGAACGACTCTAATCAAAGGTTGTTTATCATAAAACGACATTCTAGTGGTTTATGTGATACCTGTCAGGTCAAGGAGACTATTCACCACCTCCTACTTGAATGTAAAAACGAAGATATATCGAAGTTGTTGCGAGATAAATGTCAACTGTATAAAAGGGACATTTTCTATTTCAACCCTTTTGACAGTAAATGTATTACAAAAGAAGTGTATATGGTAGTTAAACAAATTACTAAAGGTTAAATTTTGTAATGATGCTCTTGTGTATTAACCTTAGTTATATCCATTACATATTGGTTATTTGAGAACCTATATAACCGTTTCTTTTCAATTGCAAGTATATAATGAGAGTGTGATGCTAGTAAATTACATATATAACACATTGATTAATGAGTATCTATTATTACAACCATCCAACATTTGGTTCTTGGATGTTGCTTAATGGTTTGATTTGGTTTATGTATTGGAGTGAAATCAATATTATATTATATAGTGCTGTATTATTGTGTTGCAATAAAGGAAATATACATGTAATTGTAACTTGAATGCATTGAAATCAAACTTGAGACAATTATGCTCATATATGCTTTGTTAATTAATAAAACTTATAGTTGAATGTGTTAGATACCTGAACAATTTCTTTAAAAAAGGAACTTGGTATAACCATATGTTTCATTTAATGTGCATGATGTATGTGAAATTTATTACTATTTCATACAGTCATGATATGATTGTAGTGGCAGATATTGAACTGAGGAATAAGAAATAATCAATTAAACATTTCAAAGATAAAATAAGAATATAATGTAATAATTATAATTATATGTACTGTGCATCTGAAGTTGTTTAAATATTTCTTGCGAGTGACAATAGTTGGGAAGTACTGTTTAATTTGTATCAAAACAGTTTAGAGCTATGTGTTTTATAAATAACATTAGATATATTGCTTTAAATGATGTGACATTATTGATATTGTAAGTTTATGTTTGACACCTTTAAATGGTGTCTTTCGGACAGTATAAGTTTATCGTTTTCTGTAAACTGTATTTCTAAATTGTCGTCAACGGCCTTTGGTGTCATAAGACGACGTTAAACTGTGGAATAATAATAATAATCGCTAGACTAAGCTGTAATATGCCAAAATAATTTCTGTCGACGTCAACAGCCTTTGTTGCTATAAGATGTCGTTAAACTCTGGATCCATCCAATCGCTAGACTAGACAACGGTTCGCCACAAGAAGCGTAAGGTCGACGTTAACGGAACTGACATCCACAAGATCTCGTTGAACACTAAACAATGCTACATGAAACCATATTTTCATTTGGACATCTTTACAACACTAAACACTACTGCTACATTAAAATCCACGACTGCAGCTCGACATGTTTTAAACGCAACCATACTAATCTACATGTTCACCAGTCGTGTTCAATCACCACAACAGTGAGTACTGTTCAAAAATAAATTCTCCCGGTCTTTGTTGTCATAAGATGTTTTTAAACTCTGGATGCTTCCATATATATCGCCAAATTTTTTAAGATTTTCTAATAGGTTGATGTCAACGTAACTGACATGCACAAGATGTCGCTAAACATCAAATGCTGCTACATAAAATCCACGGATTTAATTAGACACCTTTAAAACGGTGCATTATGTGATACATATTTGCCATCGCGTTCAATCGCTAGCTTCAAATAACTTCGAAACTACTCAGGATAAAGTCGAGGTTAGCCCAAAAATATCGCAAAACACAAAATAGTGCTGAATTAAATCTACGATTCCACTTAGACACCTTTAAAACTCAGTCATCTTCACTTACATATTTACCAATAGCGTGCAATCACTAGATCATTCTTTGTCATATACCATGAAGGTTAAGGTCGACGTTAACTCACAAGATGCCGCTAAACAATAAATAACAACACCTGGTCACCGCTCTTTTCGCTCTGTCATCCGTAGTGACCTCTCTGTTCCTTTCGCACGCACCGCCACTTCTCCGTGGTTGACCCACAATTTGGAATGGATTTTCCTTCTGAGCTGCGGTCTCTTTCTCGAGACTCGTCCACCGTTTTCTTCTTTGCTCTACAGACTTTTCTCTTTATAATAACATGATGTCTAATTTAAACTGATCAAATATGGGGTTACCTAGGGATCAAATTCATGATCCCTTTTAATTCTTATATTCATTAACGATCTTCCAAATTCATGATCCCTTTTATTTCTTATATTCATTAACGATCTTCCAAAAACGTCATCCCTTCTTCACTTCATATTATTTGCGGATGACTCCAATGTTCACTTTTCACATAGCTCCTATGAAAACTATTTGATATAATGAACGATGAGCTTAAGAAATTAGCGACATGGTTTAAGATAAACAAACTCTCAACTTAAACAAAACCAACTATATATTATTTAGATCCATTAGAAAAAGGTCCCCTCTAAAACAGGAAAAATTGTAATTGACACCTCTGAGATCCCTCAAGTTACCTGAGCAAATTTTTTATGGGTGTATATAGATCAATGTGTTACTTGGAATGGCCATATTGATAAAATAGCCTCCAAAATAGCTGAACACATAAGAATTATACCTCGTATATCTTATTAACTTCCAATGTAAGACTGACTTTATACTACTCCCTAATCTACCCCTACCTTGCTTACTGTTCTATGATCTCGACATCCAACTACACTCATAGTCTCAGTAGAGTAATAGTGTCACAAAAGAATATTACGTATTATTAATGCTCAATCGTCTTATAACTCTCAATCGGATCAATTATTTACTTACTTTCGAATATTAAAATTGACTCAGATCAGACATAAGCAGATCTTGGAGTTCATGCACCGTTTCATCTATAACTCTAACCATTAAATATTCAACACTCTACTTATTCAAGAGATTGCCACTCCTAGAACATTAGAAACCCATCCCTCATTAGATCTACATTTGCGCGTACTAACTCCAGTAGAAATTCCTTTATATATACTGGTCCGACAGCAAGAAATGCATTACCTGAGGAGCTCTGATCCATTTCTTGTTTGTATCAGTTTTAACCCTTATACGGTAACCGGGGGGTAAAAAATAACCCCCAGTCTACTTTTTTTTCGTACGCTTCTTTTGAATAAAACAAAAAAGACTTTTGCTTTTGTGACTTTTCCTAGATATGTTTTTTCTTCACAATGTCGTTTTCAGCTGTGCCACATTGCGCTGCCACCTAGCGGCAGACTACTATGAAGAATAAGGTTTTATATTCCGGTACTGGATAAATCATTTCTGCCCTATGTATTTGTAAACATAGTAGTTGATAGAACTGAATTGTTGGAGATATGTGGTTGTTGTATTTTTGCATATGAATTAGTCATTCTTTGCTGTGTGATTTCCATTTCCTGTTGGATTATATTATTGTAGTTTACCTACTTTTGCATAAAACTATCGAAAGAAATAGGCGAGAATTTCTAAAGGTTTTTCATGTCACAGTTTTCTTCAGTGTAGTTTGTTGCTGGAAGTTGGTCATGAGCTAACCAGACCGCTTATCACGCACCGTTCCGTTACGGCGGACATATGTCATCAGCCATCAGCATCTCGAGCACTGTTAGCAATTGGAGTTGAGCCAGCGGTTGATCCAGTTCCAACCGCTACTAAGAAAAGTGGTCGCTGCCAGAGTTGCCCTCGACAGATTGATCACAAAGTCGAACACCGCTGTACCAAATGTAATCACTTTGTGTGCGGAAAGCATGGACAAAAACGTATATCATACGAATGCATAAGATGCCCACTGAAACTGTAGTTAAACTATTACGGGTGTAGGCCTACTTGTCACTGAATGTTTCTATTTTGTCAGTTTTGTCAAGCGAAATTTTGTAAACGTCATTAGTTACTGACTATTACAGCACTGCACAGCCGCTTGTTATTGCTTGCAGTTAGTTATTTCAATCAACACTACGACACAGCATTTGGCTTCAGTGATTAGTATCTGAAACTGGTAGCATGGTAGAATTGACTCACAACTTATTACTACTTTCGCTTTAGACAGCCATATTGGAACGAGTCGTCATTTTAATTCAAGATTTCTTACTCATTACATTCAATAATGTTGTCTATTGTCCTTGTCTGTGAGACAAATTAAAGATGACCAAAATTGGTTAAACATTTCTCTAGATATGACGAAAATAAATTGGGGGTAATTTTTTACCCCCCGGTTACCGTAAACTGTAACCAAAAAACGGTTACCCTATAAGGGTTAAAAAGGTGCATTTGTGGTTGATTACCCAAAATGTTAGCCCTATTTGATCTGGTCTTACTATTATGACCTGTGAGATTAATCATGTTTCTTTGGGGCTGATTAATTTCTCAACATCATTCCCCAATAGATGTGTTGGGTGAACAGCATTAACTCCATTATTCTCGGGGATATGTAAATTCATGTTATATCATGTACTGCATTAGATAGCTATGTTTATGTCATCAACATACGTGTATCTAGGTTATTTCAACGAATGGATGAAGGTATTGTTAAAGAATAGTACAATGGGAGGGTGGAATTATCTAGGAGGCATCTGGTAGGATTTTCTAAACAACAGTATGTTGCTTTACATAAAATGTGGACTACAGTGTTATTGGACTTTCACTGCATAAATTTTGGTTTTCACAAGTGTTAAAATATCTTTATGCATTTACTTGGGACCCTAATTAGCTCGGAATAGACAACAAGTGATACGGAACAAACTTTTTGTTGTTGTTTTTGTTGTTGTTATTATTATCATTATCGTCATTTTTATTATCATTATTAATATCCTGAAAATGTTCTTAGTCGTCGTCATAGCAACCGTTCTAGTCAAGTGGCCGTCGTTGTTTCACTAGGAGAAGATGTTGCCGCATCCTCAGCTCTAGCCTCATCTTCAGCGGCAGCCGACGCAGACGCTGACCTTGGACACAGCTCCTCAAGGTCATCTGCCATTCCACCGTCCTCCATCATCTTACACTCAGTCTCCGCGTAGACGCTCAGGCGGTATTTATACACTATACGGTAAACGGTCGCCATGGCGACGGCCGGAAGTAGACACAGAACGGCGTAGAGCGTCGCCGGCGCATGCGCAAAGTCGCTGTCCGGTTCCGGAAGTGAAGTCACAAACACATGACCGACGACGTGGGTGGTCCTGATCCCAGTTTCGAGGCAGATTATCAGGGCCTTGCCGTGCGAGCGTTGAGCGAGGTAGGCGACCACGGCCCCCGAGGAGTAGCCGGCGACGACCAGACCCACGATCAGAACGAGGACCTTGGGCTGGATCAGCTCGAAGAGGTAGTAGGCCGAGTAGATTTCGAAGAGAAGGACGAGGAGGACGGTAAGGAGGGTGAAGGACGGAAGGAGGAGCCAGAACTTGAAGTAGGTGCGTGGAAAGCGACGGTGGAGCAGGTGCCCGGCGACCAAGGACAGCGTCATGAGGCAGAAGACGAGGGTCATTAGACGCAGTGGCATCTGAAGATGCTTCGTTGGGCTGTAGACCATCTTCTCGAAGAGAATGCCCCACAACGGCATCAGACCTAATAACGCACCAACGTCAGGAATCTTTTATAGAGTGCATTTTCAGATGGTAATTCACCTCTATTTAACATGCATACGTTTCCGTTTATGTATGTACTAGCTGGATTACCCGGCGGTGCCCGGGGTTATAAGTTTCAATCCCTGCACACCCACCACCCCCACCCCCCACCATCCACCACCCCACCACCACCACCCACCACCCCCTCACCCCACCCACCACCCGCCTCCCCCACCCACGATCTCCCACCACCCCCACCCACCACCCCTACCCACCACCCCCACGACCACCACCCCCCACCAACAACCCCCACCATCCACCCCCCACTACCACCCCCCACTCCCACCCCCTCCCCCACCCGCCTCCCCCACCCACGACCTCCCACCACCCCCGCCCACCACCCCCACCCACCACCCCCTCCCACCAGCCCCACCTCCCCACCACCACCCCCCACCACCACTCCTAAATTGACTTGCCAACAATAAATTTCTCTTCGATGTTTGTTACACGTGCATGCATCCAATGCAGTAATCCTAATGTCACTGCAGGGACTGCATCCAATGCAGTAAGCCTAATGTCACTGGCGGAACGGTAATTTTCCTATCGCTTGGGTCGATGTTTTGGCCGTTTTTCACCATGGTAGCGGTGAAAACGGGGGGCGCGAACCCCTGCACTGGGTGTCCGAAGCCGAGGCCGACACAGCAGTGAAGGTTTGGAGTGAAAAGGTGCATAATTGTAGAAGTTAAGCCCGGTCAAACAGACAGACAGAGGGACAAACACACACACACACACACACACACACACAGAATTCTCGCTTTATTATATAGATGAATCAATCAATCAATCAATCAATCAATCAATCAATCAATCAATCAGTCAATCAATCAGCAAAGCATTTATATAGCGCCCCTTCCAGGAAACTATTCAGAGACGCTCCCAGTCCAACCCAGGCGAAACATAACAGCGATGCCTAAAATTTGTAGGCAATCTGTAAAATCCCTAATTCAATCAGGAACTTTATAAAATTCATGAAAAACCAGGATTTTGTAAAATTCCTGAGATCTGATGGCAAGAGTTTGACAGATTGCCTGAAATGAAAATGACGAACATAATCTAAGTTTTCATGCACGCAAGCCTTATTTTCAAAGGCTTAACATTTTAGATGGTACTATTATCTTTAGAATGATTATCTCGTAGTTGAGTTTCCCTTCGAAACATTTGCACCTATTTGTCCTGCAGCGTCCAGCCCCTGAACAGTTGCATTTCAGAAATCCTTGCTCACCACATTTGGACTCAAATTGAACAGCACTTCGGAGTCCTATTACCTGCTCTGTTGAAACGTCATTGTTAGTTAGTAGCTTGTGGGAATAAAAAGCGAATACATTACTGGAGTATTTTCCGGTCAACACTTCGATGCAATATAGGTCGTTGTTTTCACGCTCACAAACAACACCAATTGTGTTTTTCAGATCTTCGCGTCCTCTGTCAACGAGGAGTATAGGTATAGTAAATTGTCTTCTGGGTTTGCAGCAATGTTAATCACTCGGTTACGCTTTACCATACACTCCCTCTGATCAACCATGGCATCCCGAGCTCGCTTACGTTGTGCTTGAATTGTAACACGATTCTGTTCAAATGCTGAACTATTTTCGTACTCAACCTCGTACATCACATCTTCCAAAACAGGATGGTTGTCGACTGTCTGCTGTTCCGATGTATCCAGACCTGATTCATTAGGAACTGGTACCCCTGTTGATGTGCAAGACCTGACTGGTTGTTGTCCACGGTTGTGGTTTAGGTACCTGGATCCGATGGGTTGTTGACTGAGGATGTGGTCGGGGTACCTGGACCTGTCGTGGTATCATTTGTTGATGTTTGTACATGTATATTGAAAGCTGCACATATAAGGAAATAAACATTCTCCGGATTGTTACTTAATTTGTGCAACTTCAAGGATGAAGTTGTCGAGCCCGATAGTTTATTAATTTGTGATGTATCAACAATTTCAATTATTTTGCAACTTCAAAAGTCCACTGGACGCTGCAAGACAAATGGGCGAAAATGTTTCAAAGGGAATGTCAAGTGCAGCAGTCGATGTCAAACTTCGAGTATGTTCGTCATTTTCCTTTCAGGCAATCTGTAAAATTTTCATTATCAGATTTCAGGGATTTTGCAGAATCCCTGGTTTTTCAGGGATTTTACAAAATCCCTGGTTTTACAAAATCCCTGTTTTTTAGGGATTTTACAAAATCCCTAGTTTTTCAGTGAGTGAATTAGGGACTTAACAAATTGCCCAAAAAATTTCAGGCATTTTACAAAATCCCTCATTTAACAAATTGCCTGTAACATATATATATATATATATATATATATATATATATATATATATATATATATATATATATATATATATATATATATATATATATATTGGAGCCAATACTCAGCATATGTATACCTTGAATGTAATCTTTAAACTAAAGTAATTCGTTATTATTCTGTTGTTGGTTGCAATAAAGATTTTTTTGATTTGATTTGATTTGATATATGAATACAAACTGTTGCATACAGATATGCACACACATATAATTATATATATATGCATACAGTTATGCACACACATAATTATTAATTTTATGCGCGTGTTTGTATGTGTATGAGTGTGTACGTAGCCTACGTGTGTATGTATGTGTATGTATGCATGTGTATGTAGGGTGTGTGTACGTGTTTGTACATGTATGTGTGTGCGTGCTTTTTTCCTGCCATACTAACTGACCGAATGCGGCGAAGTTGTTGACAGTAGCGAGCAGGATGGTCAGCGTCAGGTCTCCGTCGATGAGTAGAATGAGAAGACAGCTGAGGCCATCTGTCGGCGTACAGAGGATGATCAATGACCCGAGAATGACGAGGTCAGGAGGGTGAAGCAGTTCGACCAGGGTCAGACCAAACTAACAACCAACAACACAACCAAAATAATACACTGAGCTCTACTACCGTCAAACCAGCATGTCTGACCAACACAAGACAATGAGCTCAAGAACCAAGACGGCAGTCTTATTTATAGACAAGGCCACTCCTTCTATAGCATAAGATTCCCGCTAACCTACGGACTTAGCCTAGCACCGTTGAGCACTCAGTAGACTCGAAGCCGCAGTCGTTGAATGAAATTTCAGGCAAACGCCCGAGGGAGATTGTATTGTGTTGTCTTTCTAAGCCTGTTCTAAGATTTTAAATTGCAAGAATTATTTCTTATGCATTTTCTTACCCGGTGTCCTTCCTCTCCACCCCCGGGTTTTCTCAGACAAAATCCCAAACGAGTTTTCCCAGTCCAAAACCCAGCCAGTTGTTTCAAGATTTCTGCCCCACCTGCGACCCCTAGCCAACACGGCTGTAACGAGTTAATTGGCCGTACAATGCCGGTGGGATGATGAGACGGTTAGAGGAGAGGACTGGTCACTCGCCCTGATAAGCCGAGGCTAAGAAAATGAAGTAGCCTAGTTAACAATGATCGTACCCATGGCAACCTCTTCTTCTAACCTACTATCGTAGATGTTCGCTTTGGTTTTTGTCTCCTTTGCTCCTTTAACAATGTCATCTATTTTTTGTCAATGTACAAACATTCTGGGCAACCCTTCAACGAAAACCAATTCGAACCCAACTCAGCGACGTGGCCCTTAAATAAAACGGGGTTTTATACTCCTGGATCCGCCCTCGTTCCACCGTTGTCTCGATTGCGAACAACACACTCGACAACGACGATGCAACGGTTGCACGTCGATAGAAACAAGAAAAGACTGCGAGATATTAATCGCATCTTGCTTGGAGCGATCCATCTCACATCGCGTCCAACATCTTAATCCGGAAGACACGCCCGTCCAACCGAAGACTCTCCGCCTAACTCGCTATCCGTCATCGTAATAGGATCGATCCGGATCGTAGCACATCCGTCCAACCCTCTCCCTTCCCACTCACAACCCCACCTCCTGGATACAACAGCCCCGCGTTTCCTGTAACACGCCTGATGGGCTGGATTGGTTGGTTATAAGCGAAACTGCCGCCTTTATTATTGGAATGCGGTGTACAGATCGCATCTCACACGCACACAGAGAGACAGAGAGAGACATACATACACGTACGCACACATACACGGAAGCTGCTTCGATTCTGGGAGGTCGATGGCGCGCGAAATTGAAATTGTCGTCCGATTGGCGTTTGCGTGTTTGCGTCACTCAGCGTGTTTTCTATTCAAATAATTATTATCGTCACAACTTAATTCATACGTTGTCGTTGTTGTTGTTGTTGTTGTTGTTGTTGTTATTATTATTATTATTATTATTATTATTATTATTATTATTATTATTATTTTTTTATATATATATTTTTTTTTATTATTTTTTTTATGCCCCGAGGTAAAAAAGATCCCTCAGGGACTTCAAGATTACTAAAACAGTTAAGAGTCTGGAACGGTTATTATTATTATTATTATTATTATTATTATTATTATTATTTTTTTTTTTTTTTTCCCCGAGGTACATATGATCCCTCGGGAGTTCAAAAATTATTATTATTATTATTATTATTATTATTATTATTATTTATTTTTATTTTTATACCCTTACACTTCTTTACAGTTCTTTCTTCAAGATAGTTTCTGATAATTGCGATGAATTAACTGACCACAGGCAAAACGGCGAATCGAGCGAAGAGTCCGAGAGCGAGAGTGGACGGCCTTCGAAGGAGAACGATGACCTCTGTCCAGTCCACTTGACCTCCGATGCCGACCAGGTTGACCGCGGTCAAGGCCATCAGCAGGTAGTTGACCCAGATGACCGTTGACCTTTCGACCGGTCGGCAGACGATCACGTGGTACTCCTGCGGTATCCACCACACCTCGACTGACGGTTCGCTTACGTTGTGCGCGCCGTCGTGGAGAACTGGAACAGAGAACGCCGGATGTGGAGCAGGCAGTGGATCGAGAGTCACGCTGGAGTTGTCCAGTTCGTTTTCACCTGGAAATGGTAAGAGGATGGGACCTTCCACCGGTTGATTTCCTCCGCCTATTCCATTGTTTATCAACGAAGAACTGCCTGGTTTTGAAGTTTCTCTCCTCCCTGGAAGACGTTCCAGTTCTGAAGTGGCACCAGCGTCGGCTGATAATGATCTTGACCTGTACTTGACCCCTTCCTCGTCAACCCTCAGGGCTGTCCAGTTGAGGAACACAAAACGGAGTGGAGACTGAATCGTATCGTTGCCAAAGGGTTTGGATGCAAGGACTCCCTCGCTTTGACCTCTAACCCGGTCCACGTCCCTTCTCTGGATGCCTCGAGTCTGCCCGCTACCCTCTTCCGCGATAGATCGTCTGATATCCGCTTCTGGCGGAAGTGCAGCGTCCTCTTCCGGTTTATTTTTGACTGGTCCCCGATCTTCGTCACTGTGCGCGGCGCACAGATGAAGCTGAACCTCGGATGCCACTCCCCCGTCAGTTGTGCTTGAACAGTTCTTCGTTACGAAGAACCTGATCGTTGTTCTTCCCATCCGAACTCCTCGGACGGCCACGACGAAGGAGAACACCGTCGAACGGATGTGTTCCAGCCTGACAGCCACTTCCGGCGCGTGGAGCAGCTCAGCCACTTCCGGTTCGGTGCAGCACGGCCGGACCTTGACGATCCAGGGAGATCCAGCTGTGTCCACCTCAGCGGCCTCGTGGATCGTGATGTTGATGCGGCCGGTGGTTATCTCCCCTGGTCGAACCCTGAGGACAGGTGGTTGGAGATGGAGGTAGATGAAACCGTTAGCGTGGTGCGAATTGGTCGTGACCGCGTCGCCAGAACCGCTACCGGAAGCGGAAATGAACGCCAGACTCAACAGGAAGCCGGCCATTCCTATCTCGGCCTAATTGCGGTTGTAACTGTAATGTATTTCAGCATTTTTATAGCGTCTTTCGTAGAACTCTCATCGTCTGGTGATCGAGTGATTCCACTGGAAACTACAACATATCCAAATATCACTGTTTAAAAGCGACTCAAATTAATTTAATCGAACATGCATTATTTAAGCTGCTTGATTACTTTAATTAATTCATTAAAACACATATTCGTTGATAAATACGTTAAATTTAATCAGGTACTTGGCATATTTCACTTCAATAACTTGAACGATATCTAAACATTCTGATCTCCACCTTTAGCGCAACTACAAACCAATAAATGGGACCACTGAATTGGACTATTGAATCGAACCATTTCATCGGACCATTGACTCAAACGACTGCATCTCGGATCATTGAACCAGACCGTTGAACCTCGGATAGTTGACAAGTACCATTGCAAACTGGACCAATTGGAATCGGACAACTTAATCGGAATAGGACGTCCAAAGCACGCAGGTTTTCACTGATAGGAGGGATCTTCGTGTCTGCGGCCGCTTCCCAGCGGGGTCCATGTCCTTCCTGCCGATCTCGACGATGATCTTTGAAAAATTCCTCTGAAAAAGACGGTTCATAAATGACTAGTCTCATTACTGACGCTGATATCTTTGCATCTGAGGGACTCGGTGGTAATTGTCTGCCACCTGTTCGATGGCCTCTGGGTGGGAGGGCAAAGAAAGGGTGGAAGCAAATGAAAGATGCGGAGAGGTGCACGTCAGGACCTGTTGCTGACGCTGATGACGAGCGTTACGATGAAATTGGTCGTGGCTTTACTGTTGTGACAATGACCGTCGTGGAAATGATGAGATGGCGATAAAGATCGTGATGGTAACGATCACGCTGATGACGGTGGTGATTATATTGATATTAGCGATAAATGACGACGATGATGATGACGACGACAAAGACGATGATGACGACAATAATGACGATGATGACGACGACGACGATGATGACGAAAACAACGAAAATGACGATGATGACGACGACGACGAAAACAACGAAAATGACGATGATGACGACGACGACGATGATGACGAAAACAACGAAAATGACGATGATGACGACGATGACGACGATGATGACGACGACGACAATGATGACGACGACGACGGCAATGGTAATGACGATAACGACGACGACGACGATAGTGATGATGACGATTACGAGAATAGCTGAGTGGGTCATCCTATACCTCTGTCCAATGTGTCCATCGTCAGTGATGGCCGCTGTTATGATGGACAGCCAGCCAGCCACCCTGTCCACTCTGTCCACTGTGTCCAGTTGCCTAGGTGGCGACCGCGGCAGGCGTCGCCGATCGCCACCACTAGACGTCGCTCTTGAAGCGTTAATTGCGTCACCTTGGCGGTTATATTATATGACTGGACACACTTTGACAGCAGGTGACATTTGAACTAACCTCAGAAGGGCACAAGTGTCTCGCTGGAGACCACGTAAATTCAGAATCCATTACGACGGGGATTAAGTTCTTCAAACCATTTGCAGACTATGCACATCGAGGAACCATATAATAATACGCGAGTCAGTCAATCAGTAATTCAGTCAGACGAGTCAGCCAGTCATTCAGTCAGTCAATTTATCAATCAGTCAGTCATTAAGTCAGTCTTCCAGTCAGTCAGTCAGTCAGTCAGTCAGTCAGTCAGTCAGTCAGTCAGTCAGTCAGTCAGTCAGTCAGTCAGTCAGTCAGTCAGTCAGTCAGTCAGTCAATAAGACAGCCAATGAGTCAGTTTGTCCTTCACTGTCATTTGTCCGTCCGTCCGTCCGTCCGTCCGTCTGTCTGTCTGTCTGTCTGACTTTTGCTCTTTGAAATGGAGTCACGCGCTTCTTCTGTTAACGTCGCCAGAGGTCCTTTGCTTTCGTCTCCATCGACTTCGTCAGCATAATCGGATCTCGTCCGTCCGTCTCGATTCGATTTGCTTCCGGGGCTCGGCCTTGTTATGATCGACAGAACTCCTCTCGACACACCTAACTCCTCCTATCCTTATCCTTATCCTCCTCCTCCTCCTCCACCTCCTGCTCCTCCTGCTCCTCCTGCTCCTCCTCCTCCTCTTCCTCCTCCTCTCCTTATCCTTTTCCTCCTCCTTTGCCTTTCCCTCCTTCGCCTTTTCTCCTTGTCCTTATCTTTCTCCGCCTCCTTCTTCTTCTCCGCCTTCTACTACTCCCTCTTCTTCGCCTCCTCCTTTTCCTCTTATTGCTCCTCCTCCTCCTCCTCCTCCTTTTCCTTCATCCCCTTCTTCCCCTCCTCCTTCTCCTCATTGTCCTTCTCCTCCTCATTCTTCATCCCCTTTTCCTCCCCCTTCTCATTCATCCTCTCCGTCACCTCCTCCTTCTTCTTCTCCTTCTCCTTCTTCTCCTCTTCCTGATCCTTCGTCTCTCCTCCTCCTTCTTCTTTCCCTTCCTCCAGAGTCCAGGTGGCGCTGTACACTTTGCAAATCCCGAAACGTCTTCACGGATTATATCCCTGGCCACTCCTCGCAAACGAACATACCGCAAGGAGTTGGGTAAGAATCATATCCCTGGCCGCTCCTCGCAAACGAACATGCAGGAAGGAGTTGGGTAAGATCGTTCAAAATGCTACGATTGAGCAACTCCATCACTGCCCGTGCTCTGGTAGTGCCAGTCTTTAGCGTCGATAAAAGAGGAGGGCGACGTTTATCACCTGTGCTACGACGCAACGTCGTTAAACAGTTATTAACCATCTCTATATATGACACCATAAACTAAGACAATCGCCTATCTTCATTAAAATTTGAGCAAGAAAACCAAGTTACAGCTTCTTCTTATCCCACCCGATGCACCTAACCAATTTCCCAGACGATCCGGCTAATCTCATTATGACGTCCTCTTCTCAGACGCCGTTGAATATTTAACGTCGAGAATAACATATTCCGCGGTTAGAAATTCTAGGCGCTCGTCTGCTCTCGACCGCTAGACGACGCCAGCGGATGGCATGAATGCAGCGACAACTCGGCCTCAACATGGACCTCGTCTGTTGGCCTTATAATGGAGGTCAAGACTGGCCTCTGCTTGAGTGTCCTCACGATTTACAAGGACCAAAACAACAACGGCGACAAATTCTTCTGAAATCAAATCCAATATCAGAACTTTTATAGTAGTAATTATTGTAGAGTAGACGCTGTTGAGCAAGCAAGTAGAACAGTTCTAAGATGGTTATAGACGCAGATGGCAGCAACGAAAAGGATATAGAAAGAAGAATTGGACGCGCTGCACAAGCATTTGGAATAATGAACAGAATATGGAGAAGTAGAGAATTAACAAAGAAAACCAAGGTAAAAATATACGAGACAATGATACAACTCATTTTCTTATATATGGATCGGAATGTTGGACAATGCGAATATAGGCTGAGAGAAGAATTCTTACAACAGAAATGAGCTGGCTGAGGAAGATCGCATGGATTTGAAGACTGCAGAAAATAAGAAACGATGACATAAGACAATCATTAGGCATCAAAACAACTCTGCTAGACGAAGTCGTTCAACGAAGACTCCGATAGTTTGGACATGTAGAGAGAATGCCAGTTGACCGAATCCCACACAATGCACTACATGCATGATTCGAAGGAAAAAGAAACAAAGGCAGACCAAGACTACGCCAGATAGATAAAATAAATGACGACATAAACATCACTTGGACTAACACTGAGAGGACCACTGGACATGACAAATGACCGAGAACAATGGAGATAATTAATTCGTACCCATCGCCGCCAAATAGTTGGTGTCAGGAACTGATGACGACGATGATGATAGTAGTAATAATAATAGCATATAGATGTAATGACGCTTGTATTAGTTAATTAGTTACGCCGAAGTCTTCTATTGAGTCTGGCTGTTTGCCTTTTGTTCGACCTTTTTGTTCGGTGTTCAAGTTGGAATACCGTCCAACTGCGTATATAGTTGTAAACAGTGGCGGTTATACTGGGGCTGGGGGCTAGTTTTAAAGTTAGCCTCCCTCGTTTTCTTAGACCTTATACACATTTTAGCCTCCCCAGTGTAACGTTTAATTAGCCATACATTGCCTACAATGGTTGTTGGTAAAAGCCTCCTAATCTCCTAGTGCTTAATTCTCCTTAGATCAACTAATTTCTTAGCCCCCCCCAGTCCCAAAACTCTGGAACAGCGGTTCTTAAACCGTGGTCCGCGGACCGGCGCCGGCCAACGGAGCTCTGGTTCTACCGGTCCATGAAGCAATCCTTAATTATTTAAAAATTCATAATTTTTCAACTTATGTATGGGGCCTAATATTTCAAACGTATTTTACTTAAAATCAGCAACTCTAGCAGCCAAACCCATGAATCTCCATACTTTATGTGCTTTTTGCCCAGGTTGCGATCACGCGCCTGCCAATTTACTGGTCCGCGAAGAATTACATAAAGCCAACATAAAGATGGCGCCGGTCCCTAGCTTTAAAAAGTTTAAGAACCACAGCTCAAGAACCGCCACTGGTTGAAAAGTAGTTTTAAGAGTCTTATTACTCCATAGACTTATGAACCAACAATATACAGACTCTCTTTATATATAATTTTATGGTTGTCATAGCGCTGCATGAATCGTCCCATGATGAGAGATTAGCATCTAGTTATCCTTACGATCGCATCTGCTGGTGGTTTGTTTGGACAGAGGACAAAGGCGGAGGATGAGCGGACAGATTGGTCATTGTCACCGGATGTCGTTTGCGTAGCAGGTGGCTGCCTTGTCCGACGGAAATGATCTCATCTTCCCGTTATTCTTGTTTCCCGTTCTTCCCTCTGCATTGCGGTCACGTGCTGGTGACCTCTTCGTCGTAAAATGAACGAATGAACGAACGAAGGAATGAACGAATGAACGAACGTATGAACGAACGAAAGAACAAATGAAGGAACGAAAGAACGAATGAATGAACAAACGAATAACCGAATGAAAGAACGAGTGAGCGTATGAACGAATGAAAGAACGAATGAAGGAACGAAAGAACCATAGTTCGAGAATTCGTGACTTTCGGTTTTAAAATTCGTAAAAATTCGCGAATTTTTGGTCTATTTTAAAATTCGTAAAAATTCGTAAAAATTCGTTGGGCCATTGTTGGTTTTTTTTACATTGACAGTGGCGTTTTGCAAAAAAGCGTAAGCAAAAACAACAAATGTGATGACGTCATGATTTGTTGTGTTAAGCTTCTGCTTAGAATTTAATGTTAAATTCAATTTAAAAGTTTATTACGTAATGAGTTAATTTAGTTAAAATCTAATTTCTTAAAGATGAAAGAACATGGACCGGAGTGGAAGTTTGTAGTAATTTTGGAGGAGAAGAAAATGGTAATCCAAAATACAGTGTTGTTTTTGTGACAAGGTATTCGTTGGTTATCCGCCAGAATTCGGGAGCATTTGCATGACGAAAATACAGAAACCAGAGTCGAGTGGGAGCAGTGGGCTGTTTCTCACTCAGAATCAGAGGATGATGAAGACTCAGAATGGTGAAGTAGAAGACACAGCTCGGTGAACGTTGCCAACCATTTTTAACTATGTTTGGTTGCAAGCTGTGTTAGTGACTGACTGGTCACACTGGAGCTGGGGCACTGGTGGTTTTTCGTTCTGCTGACTGACACTCACAGTCACACACCCCAACTATGATAGAAGTCGAAGTTCAAGACTCCAAGTAGAATAATAACTGAATATCAGTAGGCCTACTATTGCGTTGCTAGTCAGCTATCTTTTACGGCTGATTGATTGATTGCCTATGTCATCCCTATGACATCGACATTTACTTGCTTAAAAAGTTGAAAAGTAAACAAATAATAAAATTCGTTGCCATGGCAAAAATTCCATTATTTTATTATTATTTCACGAATTTTTACGAATTTTAAAACTGCAGTTTTAAAATTCGTTAAAATTCGTGAATTTTAAAAATTCTTAAAATTCGTAAAATGCGAATTCTCGAACTATGGAAAGAACGAAAGAATAAATGAACGGACGAAAGAACGAACGGATGAACGAACGGATGAACGATAGAACGAATGAAAGAATGAAGGAGCATGCGATGAAGCTCCCCTCCCATGTGGCCCGAGGCACCCCCTCCCACCGTCTCTCTTCGCTTGTTCCACTGACCGACCATTGGAGGGAGGTCCCAACTGTGCCTGGCTGATGGAGCGCGATAAAAGAAATCTACAGCGCTATATACATATCCCGGGCGATTTAATCAGAATCGATTCTCCGCCGACCGCCAGGGTTCGCCATTTTCAGTAGCAGCCGCCAGAGGCCGCCAACGGTTTCAGACTGGTTCTCTGTTTGCCAACGAACGTCGCCTACGCTGGTTGCTTGTTAGTGTTTAATCCGGAAGTGGGTTGTGAGCAAAGAAGGCGCTGAGCCACACCGGAAGTCCCAGTCACGAAACACCGAGTTCAAACTGTGCGCTATATAAATTCATATATCATTCTGATCGAATGATTGCTTCTATAGACCTCTTTTTCTCTATATATGGATGTATGGAGAGATGGTTTGGTGGGTGGAAGGATGGATGGATGGATGGATGGATGGATGGATGGATGGATGGATGGATGGATGGATGGATGGATGGATGGATGGATGGATGGATGGATGGATGGATGGATGGATGGATGGATGGATGGATGGATGGATGGATGGATGGATGGATGGATGGATGGATGGATGGATGGATGGATGGATGGATGGATGGATGGATGGATGGATGGATGGATGGATGGATGGATGGATGGATGGATGGATGGATGGATGGATGGATGATGGATAAAGATCGACGGACAAACAGACATACAGACAGATTAGAAGATAACGATATGCCTCTCTCTCACTCTCTCTCACTCTCCCTCCCTCCCTCCCTCCCTCCCTCCTTCCCTCCCTCTCTCTCTCTCTCACTCACTCTCGTAACCGCCTTTCCCTCCTCCCTCCCTCCCTCCCTCGAGCCGGATTATACTTTGGTAATCTCTACTCCATATCTTTCACTTGCCCATTCTAAATCTCTTGGGTAGTTTTGGAGGGACTGTCTGCGCATGCGCGTTATCGTCCACAGACTCCACTTTGTGAGAAGCTTTGACTGAATTACAGATTGAACCAAGACCATCATCATCACCACAACCACTATCATCACCTCTGTCTGTCTGTCTGTCTGTCTGTTTGTGTCTGTCTGTCTGTCTGTTTGTGTCTGTCTGTCTCTTGGATAGCAACTGTCGGCATATGTCAGTACACTTAATATATCGTCTTTGTGAGCCTCTCAAGGGTCATATATACATACATGCATATACATAAACTTTGGAGATGATGTTGATGTCTTGGAAAAATCTGAGATGGAATTAGAACGAACAGTACAGATGCTGAATGTTGAAGCCAAGAAATATGGTTTGATCAAAAACTTCGATAAAACAAAAACTACGTGTATAGTATTTGGTGACAAGGGAATAAATCATCAAATTGTGGTCGAGGGTATATGGTTGGAGAACTTGGAGAAGTTTACATATCTTGGAAGCAACATGACCTACGACTTGGACTACAAAAAGTAAAATAAAGATACGCATAGCCAAAGGAACAGCCGTGTTGAAAGCCATGGAGAAAATTTGGAAAGGCAAGGCAATTAGCATGAGGGCTAAACTGAGTGTATTAAAGACATGTGTGTTCAGTAGCATGATGTATGGATGCGATACATGGGTGCTCACAAAGGCTTCACAAAAGAGAGTGTTAGCATTCGAACGAAAATGCTATCGTAAGATTCTCAGAATAGGATGGACTCAAAAGATCAGCAATGAAGAAGTATACAGAAGGATCAATCTGACTGAAAATCTCATGCAAAACATTATACAGAGAAAACTAAGACTGTTCGGACATATCTACTGAATGAAGGAGGACAGAAAAATTAAAATTTTGACTTTGGGATTAATGGAAGGCACAAACAAAAGAGGAAGACCTCACAGGGAATGGACAGATGACATTGAAGAATGGTGCGGAGCAAGTCTCTACGAACTGAGCCACTCGACACTGGACAGAACGGAGTGGAAAGACATTGTAAAGAAGGCATCAGACACCTACGGGCGCTGAGTCCATGGTTAATGAATGAGTATACATAATTATATATTGTTATATATGTACATCAACACGTGATGCACTTTATAACCTCAAGAATGTCGGATTAATGTAATAAATACGAATCGCATAACACAAGAAAAATTAGACAAATGTCCCATAAAACAACAGACACGAGGAGCAAGGTGAAGAACAGGAATGAGATGATGATGACGACGACGACGACGATGATGATGATGATGAGGTGGAGGTGGTAGAAAAAGAAGAAGAAGGAAGAGGAGGAGGCGCAGA
>OY744614.1:10400100-10512600 GCA_963556255.1 Allolobophora icterica
TTAAATGGCATATCTTGATATTAATAGCACTTATAAACTCCTCTAACCTTACGACTTTAAGCCAAAAATTTACACCATTGTTATAAGACCACAGACGTCAAAGACTACAATAAGTTATCTAAGCTATTCAACATGAAGGTAACGAATGAGGGAATACTGTAGTACTGTAGTACACATACAAAGACATTCATTGCATAATTGCTTTTGTTGTCAAGGTATTAAGGAAATTGCAACAGGAAAAGAAGTATCAAAACAACGTCTACTTGTAACAAGACATCGCTTTAAATGACTGTGTGTATCATGGCACAAAGACAAGATCATCAGAGTATAAGGAAAACGAATTTAGTCAGGAAGACAATGCATTCTTGGTATCAAGATAAAGATCACAAACATTGTAATCAGCTTTATCTTCTTCATTAACATACGAGCTCCTACCAATCAAAGTGCCATTTCTGAGAATAGTTTGCTTATCTTTGCAATATCATGCAAAACATGAAAAATGCAATAATAACAAATAAGCATATCAAACTGGCATCGGCGGCGCGCCGACAGATTTTCGGCGGCGGCGGCGGCGGCGGCGCGCCGACAAACAAAAATCGGCGGCGGCGGCTTCCACGAAATGTCGGCGGCGGCGGCGCGGCGCGGCGCGGCCGGCGCAGGGCTCTATTGGAAGCAACATAACCTACGATTTGGACTACAAAAGTGAAATACAGATACGATAGCCAAAGGAACAGCCGTGTTGAAAGCCATGGACAAAATTTTGAAAGGCAAGGCAATTAGTATGAGGACTAAACTGAGTGTATTAAAGACATGTGTGTTCAGTAGCATGATCAGCTGAAGACACGCGAGACTCCTGTGATCCCTCTTCCTATATATAGTCGTTGCTGTGTCGTCTGCTCTCGTCCACTTGTGCTGGAGACGGCGGGAAACGCTCAGGCCGCAGATTATACGTTACGAAGGATTCCACTAGACGACATCTGACGGTGAGTTAAGTTCTGACATCTTCCGGGCTGTCGTGACGTCTTTGCCTGATGACAAAATAATCTCCTTCTCCATCTTCTTTGCCATCTTCATGTTCTTCTTTACCTTCTCGTTCTTTTTCTTATTCTCCTTCACCTCCTTCTCCTTCTCCTTCTCCTTTTCCTTCTCATTCTTCTCCTCCTCCTCCTCCTCCTCCTCCTCCTTCTTCTTCTTCTTCTTCTTCTTCTTCTTCTTCTTCATCTTCTTCTTCTTCTTCTTCTTCTTTTCTTCTTCCTCTTCTTCTTCCTCCTCCTCTTCCTATTCCTCTTCGTCCTCCTCCTCCATCATCATCATCATCTTCATTATCATCATCATCATCATCATCATCATCATCATCATCATCATCATCATCATCATCATCATCATCATTATCATCATCTCCTTCCCAGTGGCGTAGCCAGGTTTCAACACCAGGGGGAGCGAGCACATGAAAAAAGGCCCCAACTACCAAAATAAATAATTATCGGCATTCACGTTGCAAAAATGCTTTGAATCTACATGTAATTAACACAACTAAATTTCGAAGCCACATTTGTAAAATGCTCAAATTATCTATTAGTTGTGCTATTTATTCAATCATTCATTCATTCATTCGAGGATTTATATAGCACCTCCTCAGAGGGGCTACTCAGAGGTGCTCGCGACTCCTGCACGGCCAAACAAGACAGTTTCCAATCGAGTATAGAATGTATAAGAGGGAGTTCTCTGGAACAGGCATAGATCCGGGAAGCCCGTTCCATGCCGTCGGGCCCACCACTGAAAAAACACGGTTCTGCATGATGGTGGCTGAGTGGGCAAAAGGCACAATGAGTACCAATTTGCCCGAAGATCGGAGGTGGCGACTACCATGAACTCCCAGCATGGGGCGGAAAAGGACCCGCTGATAAGCTGGAGCGCATCCCAGCAAGTACCTCGAGACCAGGGAAGCAACCCTTATACCTCCAGCATATAACCAGAGACCTGACCAAATTTTGATATTCGACCAATAGCGGACAGCCTTCTAACATTTTTTAGTAGGCTAGCCATGGGGAGTATTCTTTCAACCATGCGCTTCGAAATACCCTCCCGTCACAACGTGGAAACACGTACGATTTGGAAGGTGTCCAACACTCGGTGGGCCTAAGTAATTTGTACTTCAAGTCATTGGCCATCGTTATGGCTTGGTCGACATAGCGTCCAATGTGAAGTTCGTAGAGTGTGAGGGTATCCGCAACCGTCATGCTGGGTTAAACCTCAACGGGATTGGTAACTTGGAGAGTTGTTGATTCTAGCTTTGATAATCGACCAATAGCGGAGAGGGGCCTTTACGGTGGTAGTGTTACTACTAGTAGTAGTGGTCGCATAATTGAGCTGTTCGGACTCTACGGATGTAGTCACTGTACTGTCAGTTAAATTTTCGTTTCTTTAAGAAATGTCTAATGTCCATCTGTAAATATTAAAAATTGGAGACGTTATATTTTCATGGAATTCAAATTAAACTTTTACTAAGTTCGTCAGGGTTACGGTTATTTGGTAAGCATGGCCAACGTAAAAGAAAAAAGTTAATAATTGAATTATCATATTTAGCCTAATTACCACGAAACTGAAAGTGGAAGTTAAACACAAGCACACTATCAATTTGATTATATTACTCATTGAGCTTATTATATATAATATAAAAGAAGCTACTGTCATTATTTTAGAAGATTAGGCTAGGGCCTACTACAACCAGCTTCCGACTTGGAGTAAAGAATTTGCGCAAATATTCCCTGACTCTATTTTCCTCCCTCAAAGTAGGCCTAATACGAGCAAACCTACCTTCCCAGTCGAAGGTCGAATCGGTTTCGTTCAGGGACAAGACAACACACGTGAAACGGCTACGTAGATAGACTTTATTCAGCGCTCACTTTTTCAACCCTCAACGCAGTCGACCCTCACAGTTCCTACGAAATTGCCCTACTCAGAAGTGTTCGTCTTTTTCGTTCATGCAATACTGCCCGACTGACTCGCACAGCGTAGTAGTAGAAGTTTCAGTTTAACGACCCGTGTGACAACAAAGATCAATAGATTCGCATTCCTCCTTCATCCAGGCTTGGGACTGGTTCCGAAGCTAGAGGGGTAGTCCTATATTTAAAAAGTCTGGCAGAACGTGTGTTAGCTGGCATCTAAGGGAAGAAGCTGATTACTTAGTCAGAGACTGTGGATCCAGCCAGTGTCAATAATATATGTATATTTGTGTGTGTGTATATATATATATATGCATACATATACAGGGTGCGGCAAAATAAAGTAATCCTCTGCAGTGTTTGGTTGATATCTCAAGAACGAAGTTGGATTTTTATAAGAAAATTTACACGGCCATTGGTCATTCATATCTACGTACAATTGCCAAATTACATTATATTATCACAACAATTGACTAAGTTATGCTATTTGAACAGAGACAAGCCCACGCTTTATAACGTGCAAATTTTACGGTTGCGTTATTGGTTGTACTGTAGCATTTATTATGAAAACAAAAAACAGGGCACCAGCTTAAAAGCAACGTCATCACAGTGACGTAAATTCATCTGGCAGAGGAACTTGTAAATAAAGAACTCATATTTAGCTAATATTGTTGTTAAAAAAAGACAATCGCCGAGTTGAAAGCCGCTTTGCAGTCAATATGGGACGATATGCCACAGGCGCCGATCAACAAGGCCATCAAGAACTTTACCAAACGACTGAAGGCATGCGTGCAGGCCAATGGTGGACACTTTGAACACTTAATGTAAAATTGAAAGCGCAATTCGTAAAGCTTTGTTGTAAAAATATTTCAAGTTGTACCATTTATTTTTCTTGTTTCTTTACAAAGTAACTATTTTTAACCATGTAAAATCGTGGGGGGTGTCGTGTTTGAAATAACATAACTTTGTCATATTTCAAGATTGTTAAATAACATTTGGAAGTTATATGTAGATGTGAACAGACAATATCATTACCAAGTTTTATATAAAAATTCTAAGCGGTTGCTACAGAATTTGCAACACACTGCAGGGGATTACTTTATTTTGCCGCACCCTGCAGGGTGTAAAAAATAAAGTAATCCCCTGCAGTGTGTTGCAAATTCTGTAGCAACCGCTTAGAATTTTTATATAAAACTTGGTAATGATATTGTCTGTTCACATCTACATATAACTTCCAAATGTTATTTAACAATCTTGAAATATGACAAAGTTATGTTATTTCAAACACGACACCCCCCACGATTTTACATGGTTAAAAATAGTTACTTTGTAAAGAAACAAGAAAAATAAATGGTACAACTTGAAATATTTTTACAACAAAGCTTTACGAATTGCGCTTTCAATTTTACATTAAGTGTTCAAAGTGTCCACCATTGGCCTGCACGCATGCCTTCAGTCGTTTGGTAAAGTTCTTGATGGCCTTGTTGATCGGCGCCTGTGGCATATCGTCCCATATTGACTGCAAAGCGGCTTTCAACTCGGCGATTGTCTTTTTTTAACAACAATATTAGCTAAATATGAGTTCTTTATTTACAAGTTCCTCTGCCAGATGAATTTACGTCACTGTGATGACGTTGCTTTTAAGCTGGTGCCCTGTTTTTTGTTTTCATAATAAATGCTACAGTACAACCAATAACGCAACCGTAAAATTTGCACGTTATAAAGCGTGGGCTTGTCTCTGTTCAAATAGCATAACTTAGTCAATTGTTGTGATAATATAATGTAATTTGGCAATTGTACGTAGATATGAATGACCAATGGCCGTGTAAATTTTCTTATAAAAATCCAACTTCGTTCTTGAGATATCAACCAAACACTGCAGAGGATTACTTTATTTTGCCGCACCCTGTATATGTATGCATATATATATATATACACACACACAAATATACATATATTATTGACACTGGCTGGATCCACAGTCTCTGACTAAGTAATCAGCTTCTTCCCTTAGATGCCAGCTAACACACGTTCTGCCAGACTTTTTAAATATAGGACTACCCCTCTAGCTTCGGAACCAGTCCCAAGCCTGGATGAAGGAGGAATGCGAATCTATTGATCTTTGTTGTCACACGGGTCGTTAAACTGAAACTTCTACTACTACGCTGTGCGAGTCAGTCGGGCAGTATTGCATGAACGAAAAAGACGAACACTTCTGAGTAGGGCAATTTCGTAGGAACTGTGAGGGTCGACTGCGTTGAGGGTTGAAAAAGTGAGCGCTGAATAAAGTCTATCTACGTAGCCGTTTCACGTGTGTTGTCTTGTCCCTGAACGAAACCGATTCGACCTTCGACTGGGAAGGTAGGTTTGCTCGTATTAGGCCTACTTTGAGGGAGGAAAATAGAGTCAGGGAATATTTGCGCAAATTCTTTACTCCAAGTCGGAAGCTGGTTGTAGTAGGCCCTAGCCTAATCTTCTAAAATAATGACAGTAGCTTCTTTTATATTATATATAATAAGCTCAATGAGTAATATAATCAAATTGATAGTGTGCTTGTGTTTAACTTCCACTTTCAGTTTCGTGGTAATTAGGCTAAATATGATAATTCAATTATTAACTTTTTTCTTTTACGTTGGCCATGCTTACCAAATAACCGTAACCCTGACGAACTTAGTAAAAGTTTAATTTGAATTCCATGAAAATATAACGTCTCCAATTTTTAATATTTACAGATGGACATTAGACATTTCTTAAAGAAACGAAAATTTAACTGACAGTACAGTGACTACATCCGTAGAGTCCGAACAGCTCAATTATGCGACCACTACTACTAGTAGTAACACTACCACCGTAAAGGCCCCTCTCCGCTATTGGTCGATTATCAAAGCTAGAATCAACAACTCTCCAAGTTACCAATCCCGTTGAGGTTTAACCCAGCATGACGGTTGCGGATACCCTCACACTCTACGAACTTCACATTGGACGCTATGTCGACCAAGCCATAACGATGGCCAATGACTTGAAGTACAAATTACTTAGGCCCACCGAGTGTTGGACACCTTCCAAATCGTACGTGTTTCCACGTTGTGACGGGAGGGTATTTCGAAGCGCATGGTTGAAAGAATACTCCCCATGGCTAGCCTACTAAAAAATGTTAGAAGGCTGTCCGCTATTGGTCGAATATCAAAATTTGGTCAGGTCTCTGGTTATATGCTGGAGGTATAAGGGTTGCTTCCCTGGTCTGGAGGTACTTGCTGGGATGCGCTCCAGCTTATCAGCGGGTCCTTTTCCGCCCCATGCTGGGAGTTCATGGTAGTCGCCACCTCCGATCTTCGGGCAAATTGGTACTCATTGTGCCTTTTGCCCACTCAGCCACCATCATGCAGAACCGTGTTTTTTCAGTGGTGGGCCCGACGGCATGGAACGGGCTTCCCGGATCTATGCCTGTTCCAGAGAACTCCCTCTTATACATTCTATACTCGATTGGAAACTGTCTTGTTTGGCCGTGCAGGAGTCGCGAGCACCTCTGAGTAGCCCCTCTGAGGAGGTGCTATATAAATCCTCGAATGAATGAATGAATGATTGAATAAATAGCACAACTAATAGATAATTTGAGCATTTTACAAATGTGGCTTCGAAATTTAGTTGTGTTAATTACATGTAGATTCAAAGCATTTTTGCAACGTGAATGCCGATAATTATTTATTTTGGTAGTTGGGGCCTTTTTTCATGTGCTCGCTCCCCCTGGTGTTGAAACCTGGCTACGCCACTGGGAAGGAGATGATGATAATGATGATGATGATGATGATGATGATGATGATGATGATGATGATGATGATGATGATGATGATGATGATGATAATGAAGATGATGATGATGATGGAGGAGGAGGACGAAGAGGAATAGGAAGAGGAGGAGGAAGAAGAAGAGGAAGAAGAAAAGAAGAAGAAGAAGAAGAAGAAGATGAAGAAGAAGAAGAAGAAGAAGAAGAAGAAGAAGGAGGAGGAGGAGGAGGAGGAGGAGGAGGAGAAGAATGAGAAGGAAAAGGAGAAGGAGAAGGAGAAGGAGGTGAAGGAGAATAAGAAAAAGAACGAGAAGGTAAAGAAGAACATGAAGATGGCAAAGAAGATGGAGAAGGAGATTATTTTGTCATCAGGCAAAGACGTCACGACAGCCCGGAAGATGTCAGAACTTAACTCACCGTCAGATGTCGTCTAGTGGAATCCTTCGTAACGTATAATCTGCGGCCTGAGCGTTTCCCGCCGTCTCCAGCACAAGTGGACGAGAGCAGACGACACAGCAACGACTATATATAGGAAGAGGGATCACAGGAGTCTCGCGTGTCTTCAGCGCCACCTAGTGATGGCCTATAACCGACGAATTCGTGGTACTGATGTTGAGTCCTTTTCTGTTTGTTTCTTTGTCTTTGTGTTTGTATCTGTGGCTGTCTGTTTGCATGGTCCTGTGTGTATAAATATTTGTTTTGTGGCAAAGAAAGGCGTCTGTGGAAAGAGATTCAATGTCGAGGAAGTTTGGGTTTATCGCGTTCAGCATCTGTAGCCTCCCTCTGTCGCTCCGTGTATCTGTGTGTATTTCTCTGTGTGTGTAACTGTATATCTATGTGTGTATGTGTCTATGTGTCCCTCTATGTCTCTGTCGGTGTCTCTCTGTGCATCTATCTTCCTCTCCCACTATCTCTTCTATGTCGTTTAGTTTCTTTACTCTATCTCTGCCCCTTTCTTCGTCTAGGTCTCTGTGTCTCATCTGTCTCCCTGTGTCTTTCTATCTCTGTCTCTGTCTCTGTCTCTGTCTATGCCTCTGCCTCTGTCTGTCTGTGTGAATTAGATGAACAAACGCTAAGCTAAGCGTTCAAGTAAGCGAAGAGTTATGATTTAAGCTGACGATGGGGCTTATGTCTAATCGCCGATTTAGCCTGTCAGAAGCAGACAGATAGACAGACAGACAGACAGACAGACAGACATATAGACACACACAGACATATAGACGTACAGTTAGGCAGACAGACAAACAGACAGACAGGCAGGTAGATAGATAGACAGATAGGCAGACCAACAGACAGATAGATAGACAGACACAAACAAACACACCTAAAAGGATGGAGAGAAAAGCACTAAGAAAGAAGGGAGAGATAGAAAGAAGAGAACAAACCAATGAAGAGATCTCAAAACGAAAAGTGACCGTCATGGTCCAAAAGAGAATTGAGTCGCGGGCTCAGAGTGTGCAAAAAAGATTGAAGAAAATGAAAGTAAAGATTAACCCTCGGGCTACCAAGGGGGGTGGTGGTTACCACCCCCCCCCCTACGTTTTTCTCTAAAAAAATTTTTTAGCACATGGAATATAATTTTGACATTTTAGGTAGCTGTAGGGGGTCCATTTGCGCAAATTTTGAGGTAAAAGTCATGATGATACCCCACGCCATAAAAAAGTTATACCCGATATAGCCTAGGTACCACTTATGAAATCAGGAATTTCTCTCGTCAGCTGTTAGCTGTTGTCGACTATAAAGGTATTCATTATTCTTTCTGGAAGAGAAACAACTATGCCATTCTTTTGAGGGAATTTAGGGTTATATTTACTCGCTCAGTTATTTGTCTTTTGATAACCGGAAGTGATCATAATGAATAATAATACGCTTTTTCAGTGTGAAAATCACTGTTGCAACATCACAACGTAAACCGATATGGTTGGGTATGGGCAAGGGCTATAAACAGTTTAAGCAGAATACTAACAGAGTAAAGCAGTGCTGTGAAGTGTTCAAGAAGCCGGTTTGCAGGAAGCATTCGCACAAAACAATGAAAGTAACTTGGAATAACTGCAAGGACCACTGACGTTTTTGATTGCCGGGAAAAATTACATAATTTCTTGTTTCATGTTGATATAGCTGCACGCCTATAGGTTTTTGCCTGTAACTAAAACAGACTTTGGAATAGTTTGTATTGTTGAAAATTAAGCCTCATTATATTTATTATATTTAGAATATTCTTGGATACATAGTTCATTTTCAAAACCCACATCATTTATATATTTTTATCCAAATAGTACAAATTGTGTGCGATAATATCAGATATCGTTAAATGGACCGGTGCCTTTGTTAAAAACTATATAATTTCGAGATGCATTCATATATTTTACAACTAAATATACCATTCTTTTCAGAAATGAATGCTGAATCAAATGCTGTATTACATGATATGATATCTTAAACCAAACACGAAATTCCGGGGGGGTGGTAACCACCCCCCCCCCTTGGTAGCCGATGTCGCAAAAAAACCTTGGTAGCCTGAGGGTTAAAGTTCAGGTAGTAAAAACAGGAAAGGAGAGAGGAAAAGACAGACAGAAAGACAGCCAGGCAGACAGACAGACAGACAGGCAGGCAGACACAGGCAGACAGAAAGACAGACAGAAGGGCAAACAAACAGGCAGGCATGAAGACACACAGACAACCGGACAGGCACATAGACAGACAAACAGACAGACGTACATACAGTTGGGCAGACAGACAACCATACAGACAGGTAGATAGGCAGACACACAGACAGATAGATAGACAGACACACACACAGGCACACCTAGAAGGAAGGAAAAAAGACACTAAAAAGATAAGAACCAAACTGAAAAGTGACCGTCATGGTCCAAAAGAGAATTGGGTTGCGGGCTCAGAGTTTGCAAAGAAGATTAAAGAAAAGGTAGTAAAAACGGGAAAGGAGAGAGGAAAAGACAGCAGACAGATAGAGAGAGAGAAATAGAGACATATTCTATAAGATCAAGAGACGGACAGACATTATTGTTGCGTTTTCTCGGACGATCTTCCACAACGATTCTTGCTAATGGAACCTGACGGGAGGTCAGCAATTTCCCCTCTCCATCGGCGCCAGACGCAGTTCGCTCGCGGAGACGAATTTCCAACGACACCCGGACAAATCATGGCCTCCCGTCACGACACCAGTCGCTATACTCGTCCTCGACTGTCATCTTCATCGTCGTTATTATCATCAGCGTCGTCGTCATCATCCTTACTATCTTCTTCATCATCGGCATATTTGTATCGAGCCATGCTTAAATCGCACAAATTGTTTACGCACAGAGAATAGGAGGCGGAAACTGTAGAGGTGGAAAGGACAGACAGACAGACAGACAGACAGACAGACAGACAGACAGACAGACAGACAGACAGACAGACAGACAGACACACACACACACACACACACACTCACAGACACACAGACCGACACACAGACACATTCAGACAAACAAAAACAAATAGACAGATAAAGACATAAAAACAGACATACATACACACACACAGACACAGACAGAAAGACAAACAGACAGTACACAGACAGACAGACAGACACAAAGACAGACACACACAGACAGACAAACACATAGATAGGCAAACACATAGACAGACTCACACACAGACAGATACACAGACACAAACAGACACACACAGACACACACACACATACAAACCAAGGTGGTGTTGGTGGTGGTAGATGTTGGATTGCTGTGGAGGGATTGTGGTGATGATGAGCAAGTTGATCGTTCCTGATCCTATACATTCGCAATTCGCGTTAAATCGAGCATTCAGAAGCGGGCAGAGACGGGCGAAGGAGTGGGGATGGGGTCCCACGGTGGGTGGGTGGGTGGAGGGTAGGGTGGGTTGGTGGTGGGCGGGGCGCTGGCTGTTTATCTATCCCATGGGTGAGTTTTTCGGGCGAGCGATTCGGTCGAGAGAGGATGTAGGGCGGCGTGCCAGGAATTAACGTCGACTGACCGACTAAACGTCGAATGCAGGAGAACCACGCCATCTCTCCTCCTCTCTGTCTGTCTGCCTCTGTCTGTATGTCTGTCCGCCTGTTTTACTTTATCTGTCTCTGTACACAGACAGTCTCTGTCTGGCTGTCCTTCTCTTTCGCTTTGTCTGTCTGTCTGTCTGTCTGTCTTTATCTCTCTGTCTGTCTATATCTGTCTCTGCCTCTTCACTTTGTCTGTCTCTCTGTCTGTCTGCCTCTGTCTGTTTTACTTTTATCCGTCTTTGTACACCGACAGAGACTGTCTGTCTGTGTATATCCGTCTTTCAGGCTGCCTCTTTCACCCTTTATTTCTGTCTGCCTCTATTACTTTGTTCGTCTGCCTGTCTCTGTCTGTTTGTATTTCGTCCTGTCTGTCTGTTTTACTTCATCTTTCTCTGTATACAGACAGTCTGTATGTCTCTATCACTTTTCTGTAAAACAGGCAGCCAGACATAGAGACAGATAGCTATACTGTGTGTCTGCCTCTTTCACTTTGTCTGTCTATCTATCTCTGTCTGTCTCTGTCTGTCTGTCTGTCTGTCCGTCTCTTTCATTTCCTCTGCCTCCCTGCCTCTGCCGCAGCAAATGTGTTGGTCCGCGCGTGTGTGTGTTTTGTCTCTTCTTCTGTCTCTCTCTACTTCTACTTGTCTCTGCCTATCAGTGCGTCCCTCTAATGACTTCTATAGCTCCGTCATCTCAATAATCAAGACTTCCACAAAAATCATTATCCACCTGTTTGTTTGTCTGTCTGCGTGTCTTTCGGTGCATTTGCATGTCTGTCTGTCTGTCTGTCTGCCTCCGTCTGTCTGTCTGTCTAGCTATGTCATGTCTGTGTGTCTACGTCTGTCCATTTATCAAACAATCAATCAACTAGACAGTTATATAGCGCGCTCTTCAAGGCAACCATTCAGAGACTGTCTGTGCGTCTGTTTGCATACTGTCTACCAGTTTATATCTTCCACCGTCCTTTGATCTCTTCCTTTCATCCAGGTCGTCTTTCCTCGTATACCTCATGCATCAGTTGTCCACTGAGGATACCTTCGCATTCCCCTCCTCTTCACGGTCTTTCTGGTCCCCACAAATCGCAACGCAACACCCTCTCTTCCTGCCTCCGAACTTTTTTCCCATGATCAGATAAGAATAGAGAAGGTTAGATCCGTCCATCCATCCATCCATCTATCCATCTATCCAACCGTCCGTCCATCCATCCATCTACCAACCATCTACCCAATCCACCCATCAATCCATCCCATCCACCTAACCCATCAAACCATACATCCATTCAATACATCCGTCCACCCACCCATCCACCCAATCCATCCATCCATCCACTCCACTCCACATCCGGGCTTTTGTTCTCTTCCTCCTTTCCATCATCGATTTGCGCCTCTACTTCCGGTCTCCTCTTCCTGTCTTTGCCTTCGTCATTTCCGGTCCAGACATGCTGCACTCTCATCACCGTTCCTATTATCATCCTCAAAACTTCATCGTCTTCTCATTCTTGTTCTTCTTCTTTTTTTCTGCTCCTGATCAAAATCCTCCTCATTCTGTACCTCTATTCCTCTTTCTATTCCTTATCTTCTTATTCCTCATCCCATTCCTCGTCATATTCCTCATCTTGTACCTCTTCTCCCTCTTTTGCTCCTTCTCTATCCCTTTCCTTTCTCCTCCTCTACTTACTCTTACTCCTCTTTGCACTCCTCCTAGCAGTGCATATTTTAAGGAATTTTGACTACTGGGACAAAATGGTCTGGTCGAAGAACTTTTTTAGGAATTAATTTCCACAAACTTTTCTCAGGTTTCCCAACCAATAATAAGGGGTCATTCAATAATAATGTCATACCTTTCTCATTTTACTACTGGGACAAATCTTTAAATTCTTGCAACATTTGTCCCACTAGTTATACTTTACACATACATTGCCTGGGACAAATCAGCCTGACTACTGGGACAAATCCCAAGACTACTGGGACATTTGTCCCACTAGTCATACAGTTAAAATATGCCCTGCCTCCTAGCCCTCTTCCTCTTGATTCTCGTCCATTTTCTACTGTTCCCTTCATATTCCTCCTTCTCTCATTCCTCAGTCTCTAGACTCACTCCTCCTATTCCACTTCCTCTTGTTCAATTCCTTCTACTCCTGTAACCCTTCCATTCCTCCTTCTTTGACCTAAACATTCCTCTTACTTCAGCTCCTCTTCATGCCCTTTCTGCATAAACTCCCCATCCTCAGGTCTTCCTTTTGACCCTCTCGACCAATGATTCCCCTTTTCTGTTTTCCTCCTCCTCCTGATCTGTTCATCCTCCTCAAGATCTTGGTCTTTCTTCTATTCCTCTCCAATAATTCTTCCTATTTCTTCCTTTTGCTGTTTCTCCTAATGCCCATCCTCCTTTTCTTCTACCTGCCCATCCACCTCTTTTGCATATCCTTCCTCCGCCCTTCTTTCTTTTGACCTTACTCCTCCTGCCCTTCCTCATTTTTTTGCTTTCCTCCTCCTGCCCTTCCTCGTCCTGCCCTTCCTCCAACCCTTGTCTTCCATCTGATCCTATCGACCAGTTCCTCCTCCAACCGGAGGCTAACTCCATAAAATCGAAATCCAGCCATTTTATGTTCTGCCTGGAAAGCGATTCAAACATTTGTTCGATTATGAAATCGAGATCAGTGAGATAAAACCTTCGGCCGCTGCTATAGCATCTTAATACATCGGCCACGATTCCAATCTCAAAACTAATCTACAGTAACAATTATACTCCTCGCTGTGTGAGCGAGTGAGTCAGTGAGTGAGTGGGGAGTGAGTTGGTAGGTGAATGAATGGGTGAGTAAGAGAGCGAGTTGATGAATGAGAGAGTGAGTGAGTGAGAGAGTGAGCGTGTAGGTGAGTGAGTAAGTCGGTGAGTGCGTTTGTAGGTGAATGAATGGGCGAGTGAGAGAGTGAGTTGGCTAGTGAGAGAGCGAGTGGTGAATGAGAGAATGAGTGAGTACGTGAATGAATGGGTGAGTGAGAGAGTGAGTGCGTGAGTGAGAGAGTGAGAGAGAGTGTGAATGTGTAGGTGAGTGAGTGGGTATGTGCTTTGGTAGGTGAATGAATAAATGAGCGAGAGAATGTGTGGTTTAGTGAGAGAGCGAGTGGTGAGTGAGAGAGTGAGTGAGTGGATGAGTGAGTGGCCAAGTGAATGAATGGGTTAGTGAGTGAATGAGTGAGTGAGAGAGTGAGTGGATGAGTGGATAGGTGAGTGAGTAGGTTGGTGAGTGAGAGGGCGAGTGGATTATTGAGAGAGGAATATGTGAGAGATTGAGTGGGTGGGTGAGTGGTTGAGTGAGTGAATGGATGAGTGATTTCAGTCAGTCAGTTAGTCATTCATTATATCAGTAGCTCAGCCAGTCAGTCAGTCAGTCAGTAGACTCGATAAGGAAAGTTTCACAGAGACTTTCCTCACAATATCCATCATTAAAACCGAATCAAGAAATTTCATTACAACAAGCTCAGTCTTGATTATTTAATTTGTAATCTTAGCGAATTATCACAATTATTTAATCAAAATTATCTTAATAGGTGACGTTGTGTACCCCACAGATATTTCGCCAAATCAGGCTCAGTCTTGAATATTTAATTAGTAATCTTAGGAAATTATTTCAATTGTTTAACCAAGATTATCTTGATGGGTGTTGCGGTGTGTCGGTCGGTCAGAATTGTGAGTTGCAGAGCGGAGGAATGATGGGAGTGTTGGTGGCTCTCATGAAATACATCGTCTCTTCCGTGTTGTGGATATTATAAATGGCTTTTCTGGCGAACTCTCCAAAGTCCGTTCTCATCCTCACCACTGACCACGGGTCCAGACTGATCGGGTCACGCATGAACATACAGGGGTATTTGACGTTGCCATCGTTAGCATGCAGAACCTCATCGGTCAGTCTAGTTGATTCGAGGCAGTTGAGCTGTCTCGAGGTCAGGTACCTGACCTTGACGGGCGTCTGGTCCGACGGCCTTGGCTGCCCGGCTGGGTGAATTGGTACGACGTCGGTGGTATCGGAGGAGAAGGACTGGTTTCCGTAGCTGGAGAGTGGTTGCCGGATGTAGGCGAACCCTTCCGCATCGTCAGTGAGGTGTGACAGGATGTGCTCCTCGATGAAAGTGGGACGCATGAAGGTCGCCAGTTCCGTCATGAAGGTCCGGCGTCCAACGTAGAGTCCTCCAAACTCCAGCAACAGCTTCATGATGAATTCATGCATCTTTTCTGGGTCCTTGCAGACCAGGGACCCTCCCTTCATCCTCACCGAACCCCTATAGGCTGGACACGGCTCCAGTAGACCCTCTAGATTCAGATGGTTCGACCAGTTGCCTCGTTCCATTCGCGCTGGGCCTGACTCAACGAGGAAGATCAGACGACTCGGAACGAAGAACCGGATGACGCTAGCCAGACTGAGGTACTGGACGTAGTTGAGCGACTCGTGTCCGGCACAGAGGACGTAGAAGGCGGTTCTGGTGGAGTTCAGTCTCTCGATGAGGTTCAGGTCAACCACGTCGGAGATCTCGAGGCGGTCGTACGGCTGGAACTCATCGTCGGGAATCGGTGCCACTCCGTTCGGCTGTGACTGGACGGGCCACGTCAGCCACGACGGTCGATCCGCCAAGTGCCTGTCCAGGCTGATCCAGGCGCCCAAGAAGAAAAGGAAGCTAAAGAGGAAAATGATGAAGATTCCGCGCGACGACGCCCATTGTCCTCTGCACCACTTCCGGGGGCGACGAGTACCGGAAGCGAGCAGTACAGTCTTAAACGGACGCTGCCTCATGTACATCTAGTGGCCAGTCCTGAAACAAATCGAGGTTCTCAGAGCTTCAAAGAAATTCACAGACTTTTGTAGCCGCCGGTCGCTGAAAGCGAGGTCCTCCAAGTTCCAGAAACATAGATCTGGTCTGCACTGTTTCTAGAAAGATATCCGTGTAGTTCCAGATACACATACCTGGCCTGGCCTTTGTGACGGCCACTCCTTGAAAGTGAGGTCCTCAGAAGTCCAAAGATGATCTGATCTATACGAGAAATGATCGAAATCCAGTCCTGCGTTTTCTTCGTGAACAGAGTAAAAGTCTCTACTAATATAATCTCGGCATTTGCCTTCAAATCTCTTTCAGAATAAAATCTCCGACTAGTGCCTCAAAATCCAGCCAATGCCACGAAGACCATGTACCAAATACCATCACAATTTAACATACCAATCTCATTTTCAACTGGTCTTTGTATTGCGTCAACAATCTGCTCAACTCTATCTGTATGTCTCTCTCTATGTCTCTGTCTGTCTGTCTGTCTGTCTGTCTGTCTGTCTGTCTGTCTGTCTGTCTGTCTGTCTGTCTGTCTCTCACTCATGTAACTCTACCCATGCGACCAAGTTCAACTCCAACGAGAAAGAAAACCAAAGACACCTGACCAGAGAAACAAGGACATCACACACAGACGCACGCATACACAGAGCCAGACACAAGAACATACTCAGAAACTGGCATAACTCCGCACGCTCAACAAACAACACATATATCACGTATCTATGCGTTCATACAAATACACACTTATGTATATAAAATTATTACATAGACATGTTTTAGCAATAAATATATACATATATACCAATAAAAGCTATATACATACATATATATATATATTATTTATATATATATATATATCATATGAAAATATTACGTGGCGGTAATATATTAATATTTCATAGATAAATATAAATTGGCATTGCAAATGTAAGTAATGGTGCCAGATCTAAAACTTGTATATATATATATATATATATATAATGTGTGTATTAGTTTCAAAGGTAGATGTATATATATGTAAATGAGTCAATAGCCGATATATAATTATTATGTAAATATGTACATTATGCGAATGCATTAATTCATAGTAAATAAATATATATATATATATATATATATATATATATATATACATGTAGGTATCATAGTGTATATATATGTAATTGGGGTATAATTGTGTGTGTACATGCGAAGACAAATCAACCAAAGCATGGATATGCGTGCGTTTTCTGTGAACAAACTTCTTTTTGTCTTGTATGTAGGTGCGTTTTCTTTGTTTTCATTCGGTGAGCTGTTCTTAGATCTCCCCCTCCCGCAGATGTTTGAATAAACCCAAAAGTCTCGCTTCATTTGGTACGATCTCCTGGTTGATCTTTCTCTTTGTCCTACTCCTCCGATTCTTTCTCCTACACTTCCTCTTCCTCCTCTCATTATTCCTCCTCCTATTCGCCCTCTTCCGCCTCCTCCTTCTTCTTCTTCTTCTCCTCCTGCCTCTCCTCTTCCTACTTCTAATTCCTTGCCGACCAACAAACAGACGAAACCAGTGGAGCGTGGATTAATCAGGGACGTAACTAGCGTTGGGCTTGGGGGGGCTTAAGCCCCCCCAAACGAAGTTGAAGCCCCCCCAAACAAGTCAAGCCGTTGTATGCTTACGGCTAAAATTCGTATGAACACTGTATAAATGTTGCCTTGTTCAAGGTTTAAGCCCCCCTAAACGAAAAATCCTAGTTACGTGCCTGGGATTAATGCGTGGATTAACCAATGGAGCGTGGATTAGTGCGTCATTCCTTTGGGCTCAGTCTTTGACGCTATAGGCGCCGTATAGATCTGCAATCTCTGTCTTTGCACATCTGCCGCTTTGCTGAACGGGAAATCAATGTAAAGACTTAAGAACGGAGTTATATGTTCATATTTAGACGCATAAGTTATAGCCCTGGCGACGCACATTAATCCACGCTCCGTTTGTTATTGCTCTCCAATTACAGTATTAAAGTCAATCTTTCTCCTACACTTCCTCTTCCTCCTCTTATTATTCCTCCTCCTATTTTCCCTCTTCCTCCTCCTCCTTCTCCTCCTCCTGCCTCTGCTCCTCCTCCTTTTAATTCCTTGCCGACCAACAAACAGACGAAACCAGTGGAGCGTGGATTAATGCGTCATTCTTTTGGGCTCAGTCTTTGACGCTATAGGCGCCGTAGATCTACAATCTCTGTCTTTGCACATCTGCCGCTTTGCTGAACGGGAAACCAATGTAAAGACTTAAGAACGGAGTTATATGTTCATATTAAGACGCATAAGTTATAGCCCTGGCGACGCACATTAATCCACGCTCCGTTTGTTGTTGGTTTCCAATTACAGTATTAAAGTCAATCTTGATGCCTCAGGCTTATCACTGTTCAACGAGGTCATCTTACTTTCGTTCTATGGCCATACCTAGGACTAAACTGTTCCTGGTGAACGAGCGTCTTCTAGTGATGGACCTAGATTATGGAACTCTCTCCCAATATCATGTCGTTCTCATTATAAGACTCCATTTCCAAATTGCCAACACACCATGGGGCTGCCTATGTCTTAGTGAACTGATCCTCTGGGCATTGATCTGATCACGTCTTGGTTTTGGTGCGCCATCGGTGCATGTCTTGTGCATTAGCCAAAGGCGCAACGGAAGCTATTAATTAACAATTCTTTAAGAATTAATTAAAGTACCACATTCTAAGTCTGGAATCAAAGCTATAAAGTGCCAGAAATTGCTAGATAATGCCACTAAGCGCTGGTTAGTGTAATAATTTATAAAGTGCTAGGAAGCGTTGAAAAGTGCTACTTTAAAGTTCTAGGCTGCGCTAAAAAGTCCTGGAATCAGTGTGATTCTCCTTACAGATTTTATTTTAGTTACAGTTACAGTTATAGTTAATGGTTTTTCATTTTAGTTATAGTTACAGTTATAGTTAATATTATTTTTTAGTTACAGTTATAGTTATCGTTAACGAAATCATTTTGCTTTCGTTAACGAAAACATTTTCGTTACCGTTATCGTTAACCCTCAATGGGCCCTTGTCAGAAAGTTGCGTTCCAGGTCCTTGGGGTTCAAACTGCACCCCCTATTTGTTTGAGAATATAAATCAAGGATACGCTGTGTCTACCGGTAATCGAATACCATGTATTTTATATAAACATAATGACATATCTAAATTGTTCAGTTACATACATTTGTCACATTTGATACATTGACAGAGTGTGCCGGACAAGCAGGCCTACAGCACTTATCGCAGAATTTGCGCGTCTTCCTGTCAAACTCGCGCGGGCACAGATGACAATGTCCCTGTGTCCTCTTCACTTTAGCTGGTATCTCAGTTCCTGCTTCGAATTCTCCAGAGTCCAGTTCTATAAGTTGGATTGCATCCATGATCGGTCTTCTGAGCAGGGCAGTACCAGCTCTTACACGACCTCTTCCTCTCTCTTGTATTCCGTGTAGTAGATGGTTCATTTACCTGCTCTTCGTCAGACGCACTTGCACTGACATCTTCTGATTCGTCGAATTCCTCGGACACATGATCTTCGTTATCAGAGGCAGTACCAACTTCCGGCAAATCTCCATCTTCACTATCATCGGCATCACCTTCACCTTCATCAACTTCTGTATCCTCTTCCATAATCAGTCAAAGAGCTTCAGCTGTGGAATACCTAGCCATGGTGTTATTTATTTTCTAATACTTGAAATGTAAGCAAAACAAAATGGCTGACTTCTAAAAAGGTCAAACAAATATCAGGAAGTGTTCTAAAATATAATAACATAACAAATTTTTGCAGTAATTAGCACCAGTTACCTGAATTTGTTCATCATATCAACGTCATAATTTGGGGGTGCAAATTGCACCCCAGATGAACCTGTGCTGGCAAAAATTGACGTCAACTCTTTTTTTCCCGTTTTATGCATGACAATAGGGAAAAATGGTACACTTACAATGTCCTAGAAGATAACTGCTGAAATTTTAATAATAACACTTGAGTAGCCATAGAAACGGCCAGGGGGTGCAGATTGCACCCCAAGGAACCATTGAGGGTTAATGAAAATCACACTGAATTATGAAGACGCGTTACACAATAATTTGCTTAGAGCTTTGACGAATGGGTCCATTGAGCTTCATGAATACACAGCGCTCCATATTCACCGACATCCAAGGCGAACATAGGAATCATTTTGCTTTCGTTAACGGCTGTATTTTCACGTTCTCACGTTAGTTGATATTGCACTTTTTTATCGTATTAACGAAAATAGCAATGAATTTTCGTTAGTGTTATTTTCGTTATAGTTATAGTTATAGTTAATGATATTTTTTAGTTATAGTTATAGTTATCGTTAACGAAATCATTTTTTGCTCGTTAACGAACATTTTCGTTATCGTTAACGTTAACGAGAATCACACTGCCTGGAATGTGCTCGAGAGTATTAGAAAGTGCTGGATAGTGCTACAAAGTGCCGGAGAGTGCCAGAAAGTGCTGAAGGGCGTTAGAAAGTGCTGGAGAGTGCGAGATGCGGTTCGCTCTGCTTGAACTAGCGTTTCCGAAGAACTTCTTCGGCTTGAGATGCGTTCGTGCTGTGAAGAGGTCTTTGCTAGCGTCGCTTTGTTGATCCTCACCGTGTGGCTGTTAGGGCGCCACACGATGACCTATTGGCAAGCTGTCGACCTCCGACTGATCGATCAGCCACCGCGGTTGGCAGAATGACCCCACGTCATGCAAGGTCACGACCTCTATATTTCCATCCGTCTCAAATAGTCATGTTACGACATGATGGCAGAATACAATTGCAGAAGTAATATGACCGTATTACAACGGTTACTGAGGGTGTCATTGCATATATTCGCTTAATATCAATCTAACTGAGAAACCGCAACCAGGTACAAAAAACACTGTGACGGTATTCATGGTGATATTGCAACTGATATAGGCGATGTCATTGTTGGTTTTTGAAATTGATGACGATATGGCTTTTGACATTCTTCTTTTTTTGTGGTGGTGGCCAGGATAAGCGCTGTTTGTGAACGGCTTACAAAAACTAAATGATATTTGATTTTTAAACATGCAATACAATTCACTCACACAATAAACATTAATGCTGCAACAATGAGACGGATAAATCACAGTGTTATAATTTCAGTTATTTCTCAATCTAATGCGCGTCACGTGGCATACTTGCACTGCATGCAGTGACTCAGCTTTATTCACTTGCAGTACTAGTACTTAAAGCCATCAGTGATGGGCAATAGTTAACTAAAAAGTTGCTAACTTTTAGTTTAACTAAAATTTTTAGTTAAGGAAGAAGTTTAACTAAAAAAATAGTTTAGTTAAAACCATAGTTTAACTAAAATTTGTTAGTTGCTAACCAAAAAGTTTAACTAAAAAATCAGCAATATGCAACTATTTTTCCACAGTGAACATTGAACACTGTCAGCAAAAAAAACATTTTAACACTGCATGGTTTTAGCATTAACAGCCTGTGTTTTCAAATTCATACACTAGTTACAGTACACGTGTAACTGTATGCCAGAACAGTACACATTGCATAGTTTGAAGGTGAAATTGTCATTGACGCTTTGCATTATTACAGTTCACTTAACGTCTTTTATTGTGAAAATGTTTGTCGTAAAAATTTGGAAAAAAGTTGGAAAAAGTTTAACTACTTTTTTAGTTTAGTTAGCTAATTTCCAAAATCAGTTTCCAACTTTTGTTAAACTAATTTTTTTAGTTGGAAAATAGTTTTAGTTTAACTAAAAAAATAGTTTAGTGCCCATCACTGAAAACCATACCATGAAATAGCCGTTGCCGAGTAAGCCTCTGTGACAAAGAAACTGGAGATTTTTGGCAATAATTTCCTTTATTCTGTTGACGTCGTTTACGTTTCGTAAACCCACTTAAATGTCCTGACGTAATACACGTCAAATAAATAGACCCCGAAAACCCTTGCAACCTCAAAACCCGAAGAGCGTGGGTCAGATATTTGATGTGGCTACAGAACCCAAATTTCTCATGTAGATCGTCACCCAATAATTATATTAGGAGTGTGCACCCTAGCGATAAAATCTTGAACGAGAAGTGGGGCATACCAATGGTTCCCGAGGGCGCGTGAATATCGTGTCACTGGACTTGCTCGTATTAAGGCTTAGGTTGCAGCTATATGGCCAGGAAGTAATTGTGCTCGAGTTTCAGCTCAGTGGCAGTGATGCCTTATGCGACAGGGTAACAATCATCGGCATATTTAAAAATGCGGTTGCTTTTGTAATGAACTGAAAGAAACACTACGAGACAACTATATATAGAAATTCACGATTTAATGCGACATCTTGAGGTTGGCACTTGCGTAAGTTACGTTGAAGTCGATCTTACACTTTGTAATGGGCACTACACAAGATCAAGCAATTGAACGCGACTGGTGAATATGTAGCCGAGAATGACAGCGTTTTAAAGGCGTCTAACTGGAACCGTGGATTTTATTGTAGCATTGTGTAGTGCTTAACGACATTATTGTGCATGTCAATGACGGTGAAGTCGACATTACTTTACAAAACCTATGGATTGAAATGTGACCGGTGCATATGTACCTGATATAAAGACGTTTAAAGGATGTGTAAAGTGAACTGTGGGTTTTATTTTCCTAGAAATAGCGTTTCGTGGATTTCAGTTTCTTTGACATTGACCAAGCCAAGATGTATACCTGGCCATTGCACGCGATCGAGTATCTATAGCTGCGATGAAGGTGTTTTAAAGGTGTCTAACTGGAGCGGTGGATTTCTTATATTAATGCCCCGTGTATTAATGACATCTTGTAACTGACAGACTCCTTGAAATAAACTTGTCGGAATTGCTATAGAAGTGATTAAACGCAATTAAATAATCAATAGCATCAGTATAAAACGTTTAGGAATATTGTCATAATTTCTGCAGACGTCAATGGCCCTTTTTGCCATAAAATTTCGTTAAACTCTCGGGCCCTTCTTGCCATAAGATGTCGTCAAAATCTATGGCCTTTATTCGAAGGAAATTGTAGGTTGCAAATAGTGGGTCAGCATCAATGTTCGTTTTTTATTATTTATACAACCTGTCTGTTTAGTTAATTGGTCTTGAGACGCCCCAGTAACGGCAAAGCTGTGTTAGGGCGCCATGAAAATTATCGTTATTATTATTAGTAATTAATTTATCAAT
The DNA here is from genome assembly GCA_963556255.1 of Allolobophora icterica. NCBI lineage: Eukaryota > Metazoa > Annelida > Clitellata > Crassiclitellata > Lumbricidae > Allolobophora > Allolobophora icterica. Next base: position 10,422,880 of record OY744614.1, read on the forward strand.
ATGCCTCGTGAACCGATTGTACATTTCAAAGCATTCACTTGGAAATGATATCGGAATAGTCAACAACAAAAGGAAGAAACACAGTCGCTAAACACTACCTACAGCTATAATATTATAAAATAAAACCCACAGTTCCAGTTAGACACCTTTAAAACATCGTTATTTTCAGATACATGTTCGGTTACCATGCTATTAATCGCTAAGTTGGACTGAAACATACAATCAATACGAGATAATCACTCACTAATGCTTGTGGCATAGAATAGACGTAGCTCAATTGAAGAAATTATGAATGGTTGATGAATCTATGATTGGAATGAGGGATTCAACTCTAAACACCATCAACCTTAGTCGTCTGCCTACCTGACCCATTTGGTTCTTGACCTTAATCCGCTTTTTTATTATGTTTTGACTAAGCGCCTGTGAATAATCTGGTTCCGGCGACTTCGCTTCTTTAGAAAAAGCGTTGTAGAAATTTTGAAATTACTATTACGATCACAATGCATAGGTGAATGAAATTGATTGATTTTCCAGTGGCTTAAGGATTGTTTGATTATTATTGGCTGATTACTAATTGATTGATTGAATTTTCGATTGAATAATTGATTGAGTGATCGCCTTTCATAATCATCGTCGTCTGCAACTGAAGTTCCTGTGCGAGCCATTGGGTGACAATGGGTGTGAATACATGTATATTTGTTTTGTCATTTCTGAAGTCTATTGCTCCTCTCACGTTCTGAATCTATGCCTCTTGATTTAGCCTTTTATTTTGTTTCCAGTTAAACTATTTTTACAAACGAAGCAGTGCCGGATTTAGACTTGGAGAGGCCCTAAACTATTTAAACGTTTGAGGGCCTTTGCTAAAAAATTACACCAGAAAGTCTAAATACTTGAAAACTTGAATGCATTTGCTCAGGCAAGATGGAACTTGTTACATAAGACGTTTAAAAAGCTTCAAAGCACTGAACCAAGTACAAGGATCTGCAGAAAGGAAGACTAGTAACCAATGACGAACAGTGCCAATGCCTAAATCAGTCGCTAGAGGCAGCCTCAGTCGCAAGATGCCCAAACAATACTCAATATTAGTCGCTAGAGGACGCTTTACTCGCAAGGTGGCCATAACTTCGCAAATTAACTGGGCTTGGAATCTTTCTCCATTAATATTGTCCAGTAGGCTATGTTCGCTCTTTCGCTCTTTCGCTCTATTCTGGATTGACACATGGTATCTGACCTGTGACCTGACCTAGTTTCGGTATAGCGACGCTGTGTGTAAACGTTGCTTGGCGTCGCCTTCCTCCCTTGTATATGATTCGGATTGCTACCACCCAAGAAAAGCGTGGATTTTATTCAGCAGTAATATGGGCTAGTGTTTAGCTACAACTCGTGAGCGTCAGTCTCGTTTACGTCGATCTTAGTTTTCAATTATAAAACAGTTTTATTATCAAACTTACGATGCGTATGGTAATGACCTTTTGGCCTTTGAACTCGACTGCTGAATATGTAGCTGAGAATAATGTATTTTGAAGGTGTCTAACTGTTAAGCGACATCTTGTGGATGTCAGTTACGTTTAAGTCGACCTTATGCTTCACAGAGCAAAAGCAGACGTATCTAGAGAGTGAGTTGCAGTTTAACCACGCTGTGTCAAAAGAAAGATGATTAGCGTCGCCTTCCTCATTTTTCCAGGCTTGGGACTGGCACCTCGTTGAAGTCGACCTTACGCCTCTAACTCTAGTGTTAAGTAGTAATCCGTTGTTTAACGACATTTTGTAGCCACAGAGGCCGTTGACGTCTTTAAAGTTCAGTGATATAGTTCAGATTATGTCTTTCACTCATCAGTTTCCTTTGTTTGCTCCTGGATGTTTTCGTGTCTGACAGTTTGTTGAGATGGTGATGCTAGGCAGGTTGTTGTTGTTGCGATTTGATAACATATATATTAATATTTAATATAATTTATATATAATTTATATATAATATTTTGGCCATGTGGCTCTTTTCCTCTTTCTCTTTGGTCCAAAGGCTCTTTTGTTGACCATAAGGGTGTTCTTTCGGTGGCCATAAAAGGCTCTTTTGTTGATCATAAGGGTGTTCTTTCGGTGGCCATAAAAGGCTCTTTTGTTGATCATAAGGGTGTTCTTTCGGTGGCCATAAAAGGCTCTTTTGTTCACCATAAGGGTGTTCTTTCGGTGGCCATAAAAGGCTCTTTGTTCTCTTTTCTTAATATTGATTTTTGCAGCCTCAAACTATTATTCATTTTTGGTGATCTTCCGAGTCTTTCTAAAATGTTGCTTTAAATTTATTTACAATTATATACAGAACTTCTAATGTGACTAATTTCGCATCGAACAATCTATATCAGATTTACGCACCACTGAATTTGCAGCTGAGTATGGTTACGTTTTAAAGGTGTTTGAATAGAACTGCGGGTTTGTTTATGTAGCTTTAGTCAGTGTTTAGCGACACCTTGTTCCGATCATATATCTAGCGTTTAATCGCGATTGGCAAGTATCTATAGCTGAGATGAAAGCATTTTAAAGGTGTCTAAATGGAGCAACAGATTTTTTATATTAACGCCCCGTGTTTGACGATATCTTGTGACTGTCAGTGTCGTTGAAGATAACTTGACGGAATTGTTATCGAAGTGACTAAACACAATTAAAGAATATACAGCATCAGTATAAAATGTTTTTAAATGTCATAATTTTTACAACGTCAAGGGCCATTGTTGTCATAAGGTATACATGTAGTTCAACTGCGGGTCCTTTGCTGCTCTAAGAATGTCGATGAACTCTGGGGCTTTTGTTGCCATAGGATGTAGTCAAAATCTGTGGCATTTGTTGCCAATATATGTCGTTTAAAAAACTGTCTCGAGAAATCCATGCACAGAACGCCGAGGGAACACCCGAGAAAGGCTACGCGCCTCCGGAGGAAATCTGTACAAGTCACAACACCAATAAAAGAACAAAAGCCCAGTGCTGTCAAGGGAGACAGCGTACGGACACGGTGGAAAATTTTTAAATCTGGGTAAGGGAAATTGCGCAGAATTTGTCAATTTGACTATCGTCTGACCGCAGAGTAAGTTTCTCATTGGCCTATAACTTTTGTTAATCCATTAAATAAGGTCTTTCCATAAAAAATCACATGCTTGAGAATCTGCAACTCCGCCACTGCTGTGTCCGAGTGGTGCCAGTCCCAAGCCTGGTTTGAGGAGGAGGCTGATGCTACCAATTATCTCCGGAAGACTGCGGATTTGGCAATTGGCCTGCAACAGAACAACTCTAAGGAAGTTCCAGGTTGCAAACAGTTCTTTTTTCTATATTGTTTAGACAAATTAACTGTTTAATTAGTTGGTTTGTGAGGAGCCTTGTCAGGGCAACGCTGTATTACGGCTCCTTAAAAATTGTCGTTATTATTATTATTATTATTATTATTATTATTATTATTATTATTATTATTATTATTATTATTATTAATTAATTAATTAATTAATAATATATTATGCTTCGTTAACCGATTATACATTTTAAAGCATTCACTAGGAAATGTTATCGGAAATGCAACAACACAAGGAAGAAGCACAATCGGTAAACACGATGAGGCCACATAGGTTTAAAGCAAAACCCACAGTTCCAGTTAGACACCTTTAGAATGTGATCATTCTCAGCTACATATTCAGCAGCCGCGCTCAATCGCAAGTAATATGCCAAACTAATTTCTGTCGACGTCAACAGCCTTTGTTGCTATAAGATGTCGTTAAACTTTGGATCCATCCAATCGCAAGTTTACATTCAAAAGCGCTAAGTTCAACTTCAACGTAACTGACATCCACATGATGTCAGTTGAGGGCGCCTCAACCAATACGATATAATCACGCACTAATGGTTGTGGCATAGAATTGAGGTACCGGTAGCTCAATTGAAGAAAATATGAATGGTTGATGCATCTATGATTTGAATGATGGATTAAACTTAGTCGTCTGCCTGCCTGACCCATTAGATCTTGACCTGGAACCGATTTAACCCCGCCTTTGTATTGTTTTGACTAAGCGCCTGAGAATAATGCGATTCCCGCGACTTAACGTTTTGGACGCATTAGAAATCTCGAGATTACGATTACGATAGGTGAATGAAATTGCTTTACTTTGTTGTGGTTTAAGGATTGATTGATTAGGTTTGCTGATTACTAATTGATTTTATTTAATGTCCGATTGAATAATTGATTGATTGATGACCTTTCTTAATCATCATCGTCTTCAACTGAAGTTCCTGATGCGAACCATTGAGTACGAATAATGATTGCGTTGTCGTTTGATAAGTGTATTGCTTCTCTAATGTTCTGTCAAACCTTATTATATCTTCATTGTCTATCCAGCGCGGTCTTGCGAACTGCCTCTGCTGTTCCTGATTTAGCTTTTTATTTTATTTTCAGTTAAAACAATTTCATATATCAAGTACAAGGAACTGGAAAAAAAGGCTTTTAACCAATAACGAACCGTGACAATGCCTGAATCAGTCGTTAGAGGACGCTTTATTCGCAAAGTCACCAAACCTTCGAAAATAAAATGGGATTTCCAGTAATATCGTCCAGTATGTTTCAAGGTTTCAAGGTTCAACTGTTTCCATATATTCTGGATTGACCTGACCTGGCACGACCCACGAACAGTGTGGATTTTCTGCAGCATTATTTGGGCTAGTGTTTAGCTACATCTCATGAGCGTCAGCCTCGTTGACGTCGACCTTGACCTATGTACAACTGTCGGACCATAATCCAACGATTGAATTCCAACAGTTAAACGACAGCTTTTGGCATCAAAGATCGTTGACGTCGTTCGAGAAGATTTTGAACAATTCCAACTATTCGGTAGATCAATAAGAGAAAATGATTGGCCTTTGAACGCGATTGGTAAATATATTGGTGAGATTCGCAATGTTCTAAGCTGTCTTGGATTTTATGTAGCAGTATTTAGTGTTTAGCGACATCTTGTGGATGTCAGTTACGTTGAACTCAGCCCTACGCTTCAACCACTTTAATATCTTAGCAATTGAACGCGACGAATGTAGGCCTAAATGTAGCCGGGATATTTTAAATTTTAGAGGTTTCTAAACCGAATCGCTGATTTTTATTTAGCATCTTTTAGTGTTAAGCGACATCTTGTGTATGTCATTCACGTTGACGTCGACCTTGCGCTTCCTACTAGTTACTTTCGACATATGTAGTGATTGAACACGACTGGTGAATATGTAGCTGCGAATTAAGCGTTTTGAAGGTGTCTAACTGTAAATCGCGACATCTTGTGGATGTCAGTTCCGTTTAAGTCGAACTTATGCTTCACAAACATCCATGACTCGAGTTCGATCTCACGATTTTTCTAACCTCAGTTTCGCCACATCTCATGGCAACATCGGCTGCTGTCGTCGTATCAAACATCGTATATTAACAATTTAACAAAGAACATACACATGCAAACTACACACATCGTTAACACGATTTCTCTTTAAACTGTTCCGGCCGATAACACATTTGGTTCTCAGTTTCATTTACTATTAAGGTATATAAGAACCACTTTTGCATATTTCAAACATTTCAAACTTTCATTTGCTAGTAAGGTATACAAGAACCATTTTGCTTATTTCAAACATTTCTAACATAAATTAACGTTAATTTGACGATTGAACGAGAGTGGTGAACAGGTAACTGAGAATAATTGTGATTTAAAGGTGTCTGACTGCAATCGTGGATTTTATGCAGCAGTAATAATGTTTACTGACATGTTGTGGATGTTCATAACGACATAACGCTTCTTAGCGTGGTCCAAGGATAAATTTGGCGATGAGTAGTAAATAATCCATTGTTTAACGACTTATTATAGCTACAAAAGCCGTTGACGACTTTAAAGTTCAGTGATATAGCTAAGTTCATTTTCGTATATATATCATTCATTCATCAGTTGCGTTTGCTTATCTAATGGTTGTTTTCGTGTCCGAAAGGTTGTTGAGATGGTGATGTTAGGTAGATGATTGCTACTGAGTTTTTGTAATGTATGTAAAGATTAATGTTTAATATAATTCATATATAATTGACTTAGCCAAGTGGGTCTTCTCCGGTTTCTCTTTGACCCAAAGGTTCTTTTGTTGACCTTAAGGTTATTTTGGTGGCCACAAAAGGCTCTTTTGTTCTTTTTTCTTAATATTATAGCTGATGATGAAAGCCTTTAAAGGCGTCTAACTTTTGTCATGGATTTAAGTAAGGAAGGATGTATTTTCCTCATTGAGAAGCACCAGGAAGCGCACTGTACATAGAAAACATATTACAGTCAACTATTCAAACAATATAACCAATTAACCTATATAAAAAGAGAAGTTACTGCAAATTAAGTGATACAAAAGAAAGATAGGAATAGAGAAGAGAAAGGTAGCCAAATCTTGGAGAGCATAGTTAGGCCTATTTGTATAGCATCCTAGCGAGAAAGCATTCCTGAGACAAGTTCTCATACTTTGGAAGTTCACAGTTGTGGGAACGTGGGCGCAGAGAGTAGCGAGCGTGCTTAATCGGCGGCAGCATTGTATGTAATACATGACAGAGACTGGGAAAATATTGGCAAAGAGACTAGCGTCAGCATTATTACAAAGTGTTTTTTAGTGAGTACAGTGAAGGATGGAGCCTTAGTAGAACGAGATGGTCGCCCAAGGAGACCCGATACAGACGACCACAAGCGTCTTGGATTTTTTTCGTTACGCAAGACTAGCATATCTAGCGATTGAACGCGACCGGGAGCTGATGTAGCTGATATGAACGCATTTTAAAGGCGCACATCTTGTGGATGTCACCTGCGCTTCCATTAACCTAACCAGAATGGTTTTTTCGCAGCTGCCGAATAAACGAGATAATTGAGCATCTATACCATACCTGAGATGAAAGTGTTTTAAGGTGTCTAACTGGAGTGGTGGATTTCATTACGTTAATGCCCGCGTATTAAATACACCTTGTGACTTGCAGAGTTATTGGACAAAAAACCACGGAATTGCTATCAAAAGAGATTAAACGCAATTGAATAATAGACAACATCGGTTTATAAAACGTTTCTAAAAATTGTCACAAGAATTGCCGATGTCAACCGCCTCTGTTCCCATAAGATGCCGTTAAATTCTCGGGTCTATCTTGCCATAAATTGTCGTTAAAGTCTGGGGCCTTTGTTGCCATAAGATGGCGTTTAAAAACCAGGTCTCGAAAAGCCGATAAAACGCTGAGGAAAGAACCCGGGTGAGGCGACGCGCCTCCAGAGGAAGCCCGTTCAACGTCGCAAGACCAATAACAGAGAAAAGCCCAGTGCTGTCAAGGAAACAGCTTTCTGATACAGTGGAAAATTTCTGAATTTGGGCATGGGATGTTGCGCAGAATCGGTCAATGTAACCGCACTTTACAGTCGCAGAAGAAAGCTGGCGTCTAACTGCAGATTATACCTGTGTGAAAGTTTCTCATAGTCATATAGCTACGTGAGGCCCAGTATTCAATTGGTCCAAGGAATCGTTAAGCGCGGCAATTCAACAAGTTTTGAACGAGGGTATGTTTAAGTAGACGCTGTATAGGACTAAGGCCCTACGATTGAGTAGAGCGATCACTTTAAACACCTGTAAAACGGAATCAACCGACGCAAAATAAGGATGGGACCCATTACACGATTAATGAGTCATATATAAGTAATGGACGGTCTATATGATTGGTAAGAGCGGTCGTCTTACGACACCTTTAGAACGGTGTCGACCGACCTATATAATGATGGGACACGATACGTTTGTTACTAGTTACTGGACACGATAAGCGATTAATACATTCAGGGCCGGCGCCAGAGTATTTGGTGCCCTAGGCGAACCTGTCGCACTGCGCCTCTGGCAAGTGCGATAACTTGGCCCAATTAATATTAAATTAATCAAGTCAATATAACCTTCACACAGGAATGCAGTCGAATGCTGCATCTTTAATTTAGTATCGTCGTTCATTGTAATCACCTAACAATCATTATTGCTTATAAAGTAAACAAAAATATGGCACTTAATAAATTTTAAATTTTAAAGTTTGCCATAATTAAAGTAATAGTCTGGAACTGCATTAGCTATGCAGCGCATTGCAGCCTATATATGCTGTATATGGTTTAACACGTTTAATGGGAATTTAAAATGTAAATATTAATTAATGATACAGTGCACAGTTTCATTTGAACACTTATTAGGCCTAACCTCTGTGGCTACGTTTAGGCCTACTAAGTCCTAGTCCTACCTACGTGCGAAGTCTATACAAATATAATGTAATTTCAAAATTTGATTTTTCGCGCTTTCTCTTTAGCAAATGTATAAACGAGAAGCAGATTAAGTATGTACTAGGCCCTACTTAAAAATTAAAGCAACAAGAACTACTACTCTAAATTTAGAAATTCCTTACCATCAGTTGAGTCTTAGTTTCTTTTTTTCAAGAGAGCTTTGAATACTGCATACGTTCGTACGATGTAGAGTGTACAGGCCACAAGTCTTGTAGAGAGACATTGAGAGAGACAGACTGCGACAGAGACAGCGAGAAAAAACGAGAGACAGAGACATAGACAGACAGAGACAGAGAGTGAGAGAGAGAGACAGTCAGACAGACAGACAGACAGACAGACAGAGAGAGAGACGAACAGGGGCATACTATTCAGGCATATTTTAGCCTTAACGCTGGAGCTGCGAGATTATACGGTTAAAGTGTGTCGTGGTTGTACATCTAAAAGAGAGAATCTGGCTCATGTGCAGCTGGGGGTAAAGGCCGCCATTTTGGCCGCCATCTTGTTTTGTCATGCAACCGCCAAAAACTCCAGCTTGCTACCCGCGATTTTCGTTTTCAGCAGGGTCAAATTAGTCTAGAAACACCGTTACATGATTTGCTTCTAACAGCCATTTCTAGAGCGTTTTTTAAATTCCAAGCCTAGACTATATTGGTTGATGACTTTTGAAAATACAGAAGTAGAATAAGGGTCTCATGAATAACAAAATTACTTGTCTTTTAAACTTGCAATGAAATTTTTTACTGACTTAGGCCTATATCAATAGATTAAGAATACCATGTGCGTTGAGAATGTTCATCAAGAATCTTTTGTACATCTAAAATCCATGTTTTATGATAATTGATGCAAAATACTGTTTAAAATGTCATCACAGTTCGTGTGTAATAGCCATTATTAACTGTATTATCTTACGTTGTTGCACAATGAACACTAATGACATTGTGATGTTCAGTTTTGACACATTTTTAAATGGTGCATTACACAAGTTATAACTTCATTTTACTGCACTGTATTATTATGGAGAAACATGCAGAAACAAAGAAAGACACATAGACAGACAGATAGGCAGAAACAGAGACACAGAGACAGACACACAGACAGACGCAGATACAGATACAGAAGCAGACACATAGGTCGACACACAGGTAGACATAAAGTTAATGAGAGGGTGTTGTCCATAGGTAAGCGTCTAATTTTAGACACACCCAAAAGCTGCATATATAATGCTAACATTTCAATTATATATTTATTAAAATGATCTCATGGCTCATTACTGACCTTTATAGTCAGTTTGATGACATGTGAGTGTGTTGTTGACTCTAGTTAACGCTATTTAGGCATTTTTTATTTTATTTTTTGTTTTGTTTATTGCCTCTGGCTATCGACCAGAAGAAAATGTCACCATGTACAGCCATCCTGGCAGGACCCCCAATTTTAGTCCCCCTCCCTCAAGGCCAGGTACACGATTTTTCACATGTACATAGTGAACACTTTGATCTTAATCAATAGACCGAGAAGCGCTAGAGCTCCTATCTCGAAATTGCCTTTATATTTTATTTTAGATCAACAAAAACGATGTTTAAGGAGGCTTATTTTTCTGTAGCCATATCTATTACAATTCCGCGTTTGCAGAAACGAAATATAACACTAAAACACACTTCAAATATTGCAATTTATAATCCCATATCTTTAATAGTTTAATTTTGATTAAATTGTAATAATTTGTGTTTTGGTTCTTATGTGACTAATTACTGCGAACGGAGCGTGGCTCCTCTAGCGGCAGATACGTATGACGTCGTGTTTAGGCCTACATAGCAATCACATGCGGTTTCTATGATGAAATTAGACGAATAATTACTATTTTGCCAATAAACAATTGCCTTTATAAGCAGAACATATGCGCTGTATTGTCTATTACCATTTAAATGACATTATATTTAATTTTGAAGCTAATTTTGTATAACTTTTTTCAGTTCGCAACGATGCCGCAGTGGACCACACTATGTTAACATATCTTAGCGATGAGCGAGATCAGATCGTGTGTGTGTGTGTGTGTGTGTGTGTGTGTGTTTGTGTGTGTTTGTGTGTGTGTGTGTGTTTGTGTGTGTGTGTGTGTGTGTGTGTGTGTGTGTGTGTGTGTGTGTGTGTGTGTGTGTGTGTGTGTGTGTGTGTGTGTGTGTGTGTGTGTGTGTGTGTGTGTGTGTGTGTGTGTGTGTGTGTGTGTGTGTGTGTGTGTGTGTGTGTGTGTGTGTGTGTGTGTGTGTGTGTGTGTGTGTGTGTGTGTGTGTGTGTGTGTGTGTGTGTGTGTGTGTGTGTGTGTGTGTGTGTGTGTGTGTGTGTGTGTGTGTGTGTGTGTGTGTGTGTGTGTGTGTGTGTGTGTGTGTGTGTGTGTGTGTGTGTGTGTGTGTGTGTGTGTGTGTGTGTGTGTGTGTGTGTGCCTCCCTTTTACCCTTGCCTCCCCTTCCTTCCCCTACCACGAAGCCGCGGATCCGGGGTACTCCTTAGGTGAAATTTTGGAGTTCTACATTGCCGTAGGTGAATATTAGCGCATTTTCAGGGAAAGAAAACTGGTCTCTTGTCAAGGTTTTCGTCGGAAGAAACTATTTAAAATTGACGTGACTGACTGGCATAATTGAGCAATAACTGACTCTTTCTCAATTAAAGTTTTACTAGTCACAATGTCATGACACGATGCCTTTGCGAATTTTTACGAGCATTTCGTATTGATAAAGTAAGCCCATTTACGCCTAAACCAAAACGAGATCAACACACACGAATGCTTGTGGCATAGAACAGAGGGGGCTCAGTTGAAGAAAATATGGATCGTTGATGAATCTATGATTGGAATGAGGGATTCAACTCAAAACACCATTATTTTGATTAGTCTCCTGCGATTAAGCTGGTTCCCGATACCTCGCTTTTTTGGGCGCTGTAGAAATTTACAGATTCCGATTACTACGAAATTGATTGATTTGCTGTGACTTAAGATTGATTGCTCTGTTGTTGAGGGGAGATAGAAGGGAGATTGGAGGGAAGGAGAAGGAGAGGAAGACCGCGACAGATGATGCTGGGATGGATGATGACCGAAGGATACAGCAGACTGAAGAGCAGAACACAACGAAGAGAAGAATGGCGTCATTGGAAGTTGAAACTTGCCGATGGGAAGAGAACTTAAAGAAGAAGAAGAAGATTGATTGATTAGATAGGCTGATCCTTAGAACTAATTGATTGATTTTGTGTTCGACTGAATAATTGATTGATTTATCACCTTTCACAATCATCGTCGTCTTCAGCTGAAGTTCCTGATGCGAGCCATTGGGTGTTAATGAGTACGAATATATGATCACCATTTGCTTTGCAGTTTGTGAAGTTCAATGCTCCTCTCATGTTCTGTCCACACCTTATTATACGTTAATTTATATTGTATATCCAGCGTAGCCTTGGAAGCCGTTCTTGATTTAGCTTCATGGTTTATTTTCAGTTAAATATTTTTCAAACGAAGGTATTATCTCAAGTATAAGGAACAGGAAAAAGAAGTCAAGGTGGCAAAACCTTCGCAAACAAACTGGGCCTTGAACTTGGAATCTTTTGCCATTGATATCGTCCAGTATGTTTCACGGTTCAACTGTGTCCATCTATTCTGGATTTACCAGACCTGGTTTCGGTCTAACGACGCTGTGTCAAAACGATGAGTAGCGTCGATCTCCTCCTTTATAATATGATTCGGACTGGCACCACGCGACAGCAGCGTGGATTCTATGCAGCAGTATTTTGGATAGTGTTCAGTTACATCTCGTGAGTGTCAGTTTCGTTGACGTCGACCTTGACCTACGTACAAATGCACGACCACAATCCAGCGATTGAATTCCAACAGTTAAACGACAGCTTTTCAGATTGGCGATTGAACGCGATTGGTAAATATGTTAGTGAGATGTCTAATTGCAATCGTTGATTTTATGTAGCAATGTGTCGTGTTTAGCGACATCTTGTGCATGTCACTTACGTTGAACTCAACCTTACGCATGCTTCTATGTACCACGGATCTTACCGACTGAACGCGACTGGTGTAGGCCTATAAGTAGCAGAGAATATAAAACATTTTCAAGTGATTAGCTCGAACCGTTGATTTTATTAATCATTGTTTAGAGTTTAACGAGATCTTGTGGATGTCAGTTACATTGAATTCAACCTTAGCACTTATCGCCAAGACCAGCTAACGATTGAACGCGACTGGTGAGTATGTAGCTGAAAATGGCAGCGTTTAAAAGGTTTGTAAATGGAACCGTTCAGTTTTTAAGTAGAATTATTTAGTGTTTAGCGACATCTTGTGGCTATCATGTCTGTTGAAGTCGACCATACGCTTCACAGAGCAAACGCAGATGTATCTAGCGATCGAGATACAATCAGTTGCTGTTAAACGACGCTGTGTTACAACAAAGATGACCAGCGTCGACCTCATTTCTACAGGCTTGGGACTGGTATAACCGCTGGTAGGATAGGCTATTTGCAGAGCGATTGAACGCGATCGGGAAATATGTAGCTCGGAAAAACGGCAACGATTTACAGGTGCGTAACGGCAATCGTGAATTTTATGTAGCAGTAGTTAATATATCCCCACATCTTGTGGATGTTGAGTTACGTTGAAGTCGACCTTAGGCTTCTTACGGTGGTCCGACAGTAGGTCTAGCGATTGAACGCGATTGGTGAATATGCATTTGGGAATGGCGGCGTTTTACGGTGTCTAAATGGACCTGTGGGTTTTATTTTGTGTAGCAGTAGTTAGTGTTTGGCGACACCTTGTGGATGTCAGTTGACATTGATCTAGCCAATCGGACAGTCGTGTTATACCAGCCAGAGTTTAAATGCAATTAGCGAGTATCTATAGCTGCGAGTAATGCGTTTTAAAGGTGTCTAACTGGAGCAGTGGATTTCATGTATTATTGCCCCGCGTATTAACGACATCTTGTGACTGCCAGTGTCGTTGAGTTACTTATTAAACCAAACCTATAAGAAATAAAATAATTGTTGTAGATTGATGTTATTTAGTGTTAACTAATAAAGTTGTGTTTTTGCTAATTAAATTCTGAGAATAATGTTTTGAATTTTAAATTGCAGTAGGGCAAACAAACGAGAAAGTCAAATTATTATCTTTTGTCGTTTTTTCCTGTTTCTTTTTTTCTAAAAAACGAAATTTTCCGTTTTTATTTAGTTTCTGTTGTTTTTAACAAGTATTAACATAACTGTAGGTGTTTATGTAGCCATAATTGTGTTTTGCGACACCTTGTGGTTATCTTCATCTCACATACCTGGCGTTAAATGCACTTGGCCAGCATCCATAGCTGCAACTAAAGCGTTTTAAAGGTGTCTAACTGGAGCAGCAGACTGTATAATTATATTAGCGCTTTGTGTCTTTGAAGAGAACTTGTCGGAATTGCATCGAATTGATTGAACACAATTAAACAATATACCGCATCAGTATAAAACGGTTTCTAAATTGTCATAATTTTTGCCGACGTCAACGGCCCTTGTTGCCTTTAAGATGTCGTAAAAATCTGGGGCCTTTTTGCCCTATGATATCGCTAAACTCTGGGGCCTTTGTTGCCATAAAATGTCGTTTAAAAGGGGTCTCGAGAAGTCCATAGAACGCTGAGGTAAGGACCCGAGGGAGGCGATGCCTCTCCAGAGGAAGCCCGTTCCACGTCGCAAAGCCAATAACAGAGAATAAAGTCCAGTGCTATAAAGGAGACAACGTGGGAATACAGTGGAAAATTTATGAATTTTAGCATGGGATGTGTGCGCACAATCGGTCAATTTGACTACACTTAACAGTCACTGCAAATCATACCTGTGTGAAAGTTTCTGTTTGGCCTATAGGCTATATCTATCTTTATTCAGCCTTTTAATTTGGTATCTCCATAAAATTCACATGCGTGAAGAATCTGCAATTCCGTTAATGCCATTTTCGAGTGGTGCCAGTCTCAGGCCTGGTTTAAGGAGGAGGTGATGCTCATAATCATATCCGGAACACTGAGGACTTGGCAATTGGCCTGCAACAGAACAACACTGCTGCGAAGGGTATTTAATGAGAAGGAAGTTGTTGGTCGGCATCACTATTCGTTTTCTTTTATTATTATTTAGACAATTTAACTGTCTAGTTAGTTGGCTGTGAGGAGCCATTGTAAGGGCAAGGCTGAGTTGCGGCGCCATAAAAATCGTCGTTATTATTTTTTGTAATTAATTAATCAAAATGGCTTCGTTAACCGATTATGCATTTCAAAGAACTCACCTGGAAATGTTATCGGAAATGCAACAACACATGGAAGAAGAACAGTCGGTAAAGAATAACTACTGCTACGTAAATTAAAATCCACCGTTCTATTTAGACACCTTTAAAAGAGCTCCTCTATCCGCTACATATTCAGCAGCCGCGTTCAATCCCAAGGTTGTCAGTGAAACATTGTTACAAGGCGTTTAGCTCGACTTCAAAGTAACTGACATCCACATAATGTCAGTTGATGACGTCTAAACCAATACGAAGTAATGACGCACTAATGCTTGTGGCATGGAATAGAGGTAGCTCAATTGTGTTGATGGATCTATGATATGAATGAGGGATTCAACTCTAAACACCATCCACCTTAGTCGTCTGCCTGCCTGACCTGCTTGTATCTTCACCTGGAACCGATTTCACCACAAGCCTATCAATTATGTTTTGACTAAGCACCAGCGAATAAACTGGTCCCCGCGACTTTGCTTTCTTTGGGCGCTGTAGAAATTTGGAGATTACGATTACGATTGCAATGGATGGATGAATGAATTCATTGATTTTGCTGTGGTTTAAGGAATGATTGATTAGATTGGCTGAACCTGGGAACTAATTGATTGATTTAATGTTCGATTGAATAATTGATTGATTGATCGGCTTTTGTGATCATCATTGTTTTCAACTGAAGTTCCTGGTGCAATGATTGTTTTGTCGTTAGCGAAGTCTATTGTTTCTCTCATATTCTGTCGAAACCTCATTACATCTCAAGTTATATTGTCTATCCATTAGAGTAATGGGAGCCGTTCTTGATTCAGATTTTTAGTTTATTTTCAGTTGAAATATTTTACAAACGAAGGGATTATCTCAGATACAGGGAACTGGAAAAAGAAGGCTTTTAACCAGTGCCTGAATGAGTCGCTAGAGGACCCTTTATTCGCAAGATGCCCGTACCTTCGCAAAAAACTTGGCTTTCCTGTAATATCGTCCAGTATGATTCACGGTTCAACTGTTTCTATATATTCCTCTTTTATAGATGATATCGGGCACCACCCAAGAACTGTGTGGATCTTATGCAGCAGTACATGGTCTAGTTTTTAAATACATTTCGTGAGCATCGGTCTCGTTGACGTCGACCTTGATTGGCGATTGAGCGCAATTGGTAAATATAAATTGGTAAAGTGAGTTTCGCGGTGTTTTACTGCAGTCTTGGATTTTATGTAGCTTCGTGTTTAGCGACATCTTGTGCATATCAGTTACGTTGAAGTCAATCGTACGCTGCATATAGTAGAAGCAGATGTAAGCTCATCTGGCGGTTGAGTGGCAGTTGGAGCAGGGCTTGTTTTAGAGTGTATTGATACACAAAATATGCAATGATGAAAGGCTGTTATCCGATGTTTGCCAAAGAAATGAATTGTAATTCCTGATTATTTCTGATTTCTATGCGCTCCGTAAATCATGCCCTGAGTTAGTGGCGTTTTAACGACACTGTGTCATAACAAAGGTGATTAGCGTCGTACTCCTTCCTCCAGGCTTGGGACTAGCAATCGTGGGTTTAACGTAGTAGTAGTAGTAGCAGTAGTAGCAGTAGTAGTAGTAGTAGTAGTAGTAGTAGTAGTAGTAGTAGTAGTAGTAGTAGTAGTAGTAGCAGTAGTAGTAGTAGCAGCAGTAGCAGCAGCAGCAGCAGCAGTAGTAGTTAGTGTATGGCGACATGTTGTGTATATCAGTTACGTTGAAGCCGATGCTTCACTTTATAAAACAGATGGAGAATACGGCGATTGAACGCGGCTGGTAAACGTATAGCTGAGAATGGTTACCATTTAACCCTCAGGCTACCAAGGTTTTTTTGCGACATTGGCTACCAAGGGGGGGGTGGTTACCACCCCCCCCGGAATTTCGTGTTTGGTTTCAAATATCATATCATGTAATACAGCATTTGATTCAGCATTCATTTCTGACAAGAATGGTATATTTAGTTGTAAAATATATGAATGCATCTCGAAATTATATACTTTTTAACAAAGGCACCGTCCATTTAGCGATATCTGCTATTATCCCACACATTTTGTACTTGTTTGATAAAAAAAATATAAATGATGTGGGTTTTGAAAAGGAACTATGTATCCAAGAATATTCTACATATAATGAGGCTTAATTTTCAACAATACAAACTATTCCAAAGTCTGTTTTAGTTTCAGGCAAAATCTAAAGGCATGCAGCTATATCAACATGAAACAAGAAATTATGTTATTGTTCCCGGCAGTCAAATACGTCAGTGGTCCTTGTAGTTATTGCAAGTTACTTCCATTATTTTGTGCGAATTCTTCCTGCAAACCGGCTTCTTGAACACTTCACAGCACTGCTTTACTTTGTTAGCAATCTTCTTCGACTGTTTATAGCCCTTCCCCATACCTAACCATATCGGTTTACGTTGTGATGTTGCATCAGTGATTTTCACACTGAAAAAGGTATTATTATTTATTATGATCACTTCCGGTTTTCAAAAGACAAGTAACTAAGCAAGCAAATATAGCCCTACATTCCCTCTAAAGAATGGCATAGTTGTTTCTCTTCCAGAAAGAATAATGAATACCTTTATAGTGGACAACAGCTAACAGCTGACAAGAGAAATTCCTGATTCCAAAACGTGGTACCTAGGCTATATCGGGTATAACTTTTTTATGGTGTGGGCTATCATCACGACTTTTACCTCAAAATGTGCGGAAATGGGCCCCCTACAGGTACCTAAAATGTCAAAATTAAATTGCAGGTGCAAAAAAATTTTTTTTGCAGAAAAACGTAGGGCGGGGTGGTAACCACCCCCCCCTTGGTAGCCCGAGGGTTAAGGTGTCTAAATGAAATCCGTTGGTTTTTATGTTGTAGTAGACTGGTAGTTAGTGAATAGCGACATCTTGTGGATGTCATTTATGTTCAAGTGAACCTTGACCTGCACAGAATGAATTCACCATCAATGTAATACTTCAACGCGATTGGTGAATATACATGTATCTGATTATGGCAGCGTTTTAAAGGTGTCTAATTGGCACTGTCGGTTTTATTCAATGTAACAGTAATTAGTGTTTACGGACACCTTTTCTTATCTTATCTTATCTTATATGAATATTTATGAAGCGCCTCTCACAGCATAGACTATTCAGAGGCGCTCCCAGCGTGTCAGCCCCGGTGGAAAAGAAAGGTACTTAGGCAGCGGAAAGAAGAGGGCGAGATCCCAAGCAATATCTTGCTACGGAGAGAGGGAGGCAGGTCATTCCATAAGGAAGGGCCAAGGATGGCAAAAGCACGATGCTGAGCCATCGAAGTCCGTGCGCGAGGGACAAGTAGATCAAGGCGGTCAGCAGACCGAAGAGGGCGGGAAGAGAGAGCAGATAGGGTTTACGCATTAGGTCACATAGGTATTTAGGAGCGTTTCCCAGTTGAGTCCTAGAAACCAGGAGAAGAACCTTGTGTCAGTTACGCTAACATTGACCTAATCAAACTGGCAGTTTTCACTCTGCATAAATCATCTGGCTTTTACAAGCATTTAGCAAGTATCTATAGCTGGTACAAAAACGTTTCAAAGGTGTCTAACTGCAGCAGTGGAATTCATATATTAATGCCCCGTGTATGAAAGACATCTTGGAGGGAACTTGACGCCATTCGGAGGATTATCTTAAACTCTTGGGTTCTTGTTGCCAGAAGATGCCGCTTAACTCTGGGGCCTTTGTTGCCAAAAGATATCGTCAAAATCTGGGGCCTTTGTTGCCCTAAGAGGTCGGCAAACTCAGGGGCCTTTGATGCCATAAGATATCGTTTAATTAAAAAGCTGTCTCGAGAAGTCCAAAGAACGGTGACGGGAGGACCCGAGCTGGGCGACGCACCTCCAGAGGAAGCCCGTTCCACGTCGCAAGGCTAATAACAGAGAAATCCCGGTGTAGCGATTTGAGATTACCCCCACTTCACATTACCCCCCCCCCGGTAACTTGAAATCGCGTTCAGATTACCGCGAGGTAATCTGAAATCGATTCTAAGTTACCGCCGGGGGATATCTGAAATCGATTTCAGAATACCGAGGGGTAACTTGAAAGAGGGGATAATTTGCAGTCTTTACACCCGTTCTACCTTGGAAAATTTGGATGGTGCGCAGAATCGGTCAATTTGACCGCACTTAACAGTCACAGAAAAGCAGCTCAATAGTAGCGTTTCTGACCGCAGATAATACCCGTGTGTGAACGTTTCTCATTGGCATTTAGCTGCCTTTTATTTATCCTTTAACTAAGGTTTGTCCATAAAATTCACCTGCCTGAAGAATCTGCAACTCCGCCACTGCCGTTTTCGAGTGGTGCCAGTCTCAAGCCTGGTCTAAGAAGGAGGCTGACGCCACTAATCATCTCAGGACTTGGCAATTACCCTGTAACAGAACAACTCTGCTGTCAAGGGATTGGAATGAGGAAGTTGTAGCAAAAAGTGGGCCAGCATAACTTTTCGTTATCCTTTTTTTCTTCTATTATTTAGACAATTTACCTTTCTAGTTAGTTGGCTTTGAGAAGCCATCATAAGGGGGAAAAAGGATGTGTTGCGGCGCCATACAAATAATCGTTTTTATTATTAATAATTACTTAATATGGCTTCGTATGACCGATTTTACATTTCAAAGCATTCACTTGGAAATGTAATTAGGAATGCAACAACAACAGGAAGAAACACAGTCGATAAACCCTAACTGCTGCTACCTAAGATAAAACCCACGGTTCCTGTTAGACACCTTTAAAACGCGGTCATTCGCTTCTACATATTCAGCAGCCGCGTTCATTCGCTAGACTACAGTCATATGAATCACTGTTCCATTGCATTAAGTTCAACTTCAAGATTGCAGTTGAGGACGCCTCAATCAATACGAGATAAACACGCAATAATGGTTGTGGCACAGAATAGAGGTACCTCAGTTGAAGAAGATATGGATATTTGAAGAATCTATGATTGGAATGAGGTACTCAACCCTAAACACCATCCACCTTAGTCGTTTGCCTGCCTGACCCCTTGAATCTTGACCTCGAACCGCTTTCACCTCAGCATGTCAATTATGTTTTGCTAAGCGCCTGCGAATAAGCTGGTTCCCGCGACTTCGTTACGGCGCCATAAAGATCATAGTTATTACTAGTAGTAATTAATTAATCAGTTGGGTTGTATTGTATTGTATTGTATTGTATAGTATACAGAAATGTATAACACGCCTCTCGCAGAATAACTACTCAGAGGTGCTCTGGGCACAAATGCCCTGGAGGAACAGAAATGCCCGTAGGGTACGCGAGACCGATGAGGAAAAGCCAGTCATTAGTTTGATCCTGTGCAGAGGGGGGAAGGTCATTCCCGATCATGGGACCCCTACAGCAAACGCCCGGTTCTGAATATGAACTTGACGTTTAACATTGAAGTTTAACAACTTCAATATGGCTTGGTTAACCGATTATACATTTCAAAGCATTCACTTGGAAATGTTATTGGAAATGCAACAGCACAGGGAAGAAGAGCAGTCGCTAAACACTAACTCAGCGTTTCCCAAACTTGTTTGGCCACGGAACCCTTGTCATCTTTTAAAATCATGGCGGAACCCCAACCTGAACTAAGCGTATTGAGGCATACGTAGCGCATTAGAAGCATACTAATATAAGCCTAACTAAACACACACCCACATAAGGAGTTTGTAAAACAATTTATTTTCTCTTATGTCAAATGTTAAAGTGTACAGTTTGTAAGACCAAGACTTATGGAGCACAATATTGGGAGTACATGAAGTTTTAATATGTGTAGGCCTACAGTGATTTTGTTTTTCTCGTGCCAATTTTTTATATTTGGCTTAATGTACAGAGGTCCCTGAAGTAACCTCTACAGTCCCCTATTATTCTATATAATTACTGGATAGCTAAAGGGCATTAAAAGTCCGGATTTTCGCTCAATGGGGTTAACATACAAAAGAGACAAATGACGGCAGTTTTAAACTTTTAGAAAACTTTTTGTGTATTTTTTTAAAAACTGCTTGGAATGTTTTATTTCAATGAAATTTCTCAATGAAAATTCTGTTAAATTACAACTTTTCGCGGAACCCTTGGGATCACCCCGCGGAACCCTTGGGTTCCGCGGAACCCACTTTGGGAAACGCTGCACTAACTGCTGCTACATAAATAAAACCCACAGTTCCAGTTAGACACCTTTAAAACGTTGTCATTCTCAGCTACATATTTAGCAGTCTCGATCAATCCCAGGATTACGATGTGGTACTAGTTCGAGTTCAACGTAACTGACATCCACGGGGGTGTTACGACAAATGGACAAATGGTTCACGATCTTCCATCTTCTAGTTTGAGCTATGTTTTCATCGAGAATCCAGAATCTAGTTTCAGTTAACCTTCGAATGCCCAAGGGGAGGTCCGACCTGATAACTTTAGAACTGCTTCGAAATTGTATAAATGGTTTCAGGACATCCTAAGGCCATCAATTTGGCTTCGTATGATATATTTTGATTAATCTCCCACCTTGTACCCCACAACCATATCATATACCAAGGACACCCCAAGATATGCTGCTGATGGTCATACTGGCACATGGTTTACCAGCCCAGAAATAGATAATGTTTCAACGCACGTTATTAGGCATCGTTGGAAGGCGAATTCAACGCTGAGTGTAATAGAGTTTGATCTACTGTAGTGTCTGCTGCCTATTCGAAGTCATACAGGCAAAAGCAACATGCATAAAATTTATTTCCATGCGAAAAATCCCGAAATTGCAAAATACTACAAATGAGTATTAGGGTTCAAATAAAGTTTCACCAGGACTGGTGATGCTATTGTGAAATACCATATATCAGTCGATTGCAAATTGAATTTGGATTATAACAAGCCAAATCCCGTTAAAATATTCCAATCCCTTCTCCAGATATCACAATGAAAACATGGACCCCCGTTGAGCATTCGTGTACGAAAAAATAGCTTGGGCACTCGAGGGTTAAATATTCATCGATAATCCAGAATCTAATTTTGGCTATATCTTATATATTATAAGACACACACACACACGCACGCACGCACGCACGCACGCACGCACGCACGCACACACACACACACACATATATATATATATATATATATACAGTGGTTTGTCGTTTGTGAAGTACATTGTTCCTCTCATGACCTTGACCTACGACCTTGACCTAGTTACAAATGTGGGACCACAATCCAGCGATTGAATTGCAACGGCTTAAAAACAGCTTTTGACATCACACGCCGTTGACGTCGTTAGGACAAGATTTTGAACAATTGCAACTATTCGGTAGATTGAGAAGCGAAGAAGGCGATTGGCGATTGAACGCAATTAAGTATGTTGCTAAGATTGGCGGAGTTTAAAGGTGTTTAACTGCAGTCTTGGATTTTATCCAGGAGTGGATCGAGTTTAGCGACATCTTGTGGGCGTCAGTTCCGCTGAAGTCGACCGTACGCTTCACAGTAAACTATACCATGGAACCTAGCGATTGAACGCGGCTGATGTAGGCCTATATGTAGCCGAGAATAGCTACGTTTTGAAGGTGTCTAACTCAAACCGTTGATTTTTATGTAACATGTTGTTAACTGTCTAGCGATGTCAGTTACGCTGAAGTCGACCTTACGCTTCACACAGCAAAAGCACTACCACAGACATGGTAGGATGGTAGGCTAGTTGCAGAGCGATTGAGCGCGATTGGAAAATATGTGTAGCTGCAGAGAACGGCAGCGATTTTAAGGTGTCTAACAGCAATAATGGATTTTACGTAGCAGTATTATTTTAGTGTTTGGTGACATCTTGTGAATGTCAGTTACGTTGAAGTCGACCTTAGCCTAAAGCTTACCTAGAAGTTGGCGATTGTGCGCGACGGACAACTATGTACCCGAGAATGACATCATTTTAAAGGTGTCTTAAAGTTGTTTCCGCGTAACAACACTATGTGATAACAAAGATTATTATCGTCGCCCTCTTCCTCAGGGCCGTATTAACGCTTTATAAGCTTGGTTCAAAAATTGTATATTAGGCCTGTATAACATATGTGTTGACGAAAATTGAACAGCTGATATTTATGAATTTAAAACTGTTTAGGACATGCTTTCATAATAGAAAAACTGTCAACAATATCCTAAGAAACTAGTCATTGTACAATTTCACACTCGGTGTTCATAGGTGTTAAATTTGTCAGTCTATCTTGTCCCACCGTAGATCTTAAAGCAGTTTTTGATGCGTTTTAGGCAACTAAAAGATCTTTCACCGTTGCAGTTAGACACAGGAAGTGGCAGATAATACGCAGACCCATGGAAACATTCGGAATCCTGATTACTTGTTTCGTTTATTACAATCATGTAAACGATGTAACATTTGAAAACTAAAATAATAGTAAAACATTTAAGAAAGCATACTTATGGTAGGCCCTTTATTTGTGAAATGTTTAGTAGGCCTGGGTCTGTGGACCCACTGGAACCGTGGTTAATCCAGGCCTGCACTTCCTGCATCCAGACTTGGGACTGGTACTAAGGCCAGGGACGTAACTAGCGTTGGGCTTGGGGGGGCTTAAGCCCCCCCAAACGAAGTTGAAGCCCCCCCAAACAAGTCAAGCCGTTGTATGCTTACGGCTAAAATTCGTATGAACACTGTATAAATGTTGCCTTGTTCAAGGTTTAAGCCCCCCTAAACGAAAAATCCTAGTTACGTGCCTGACTAAGGCACGGACGTACGGAGTTTTAAGATGTCTAATTGGAACTCTGGATTTTATGTTGTAGTATTTAGTGCTTAGTGACATATTGTGGATGTCAGTTGCGTAACTTTACATCCATATTTTGAAGACGCTGGAAGACACCATGATCACCAATGAAGAATATAGACCGGCGCAAGTCTACAGTAGGGGTAACTGGTACTCCTATCGTTGACGAGGAGTCGAAAACGAGTAGGGCTTTAGATTAAAAAAATGCCGCGAGAAATCTCGTGTAGAGTTCACCATCACCCTGAGCGTTGGCTGGAATTACGATAAAACAGCGATGCCCGTCTAGGCGACCGCTCCTCCACCCTCATGAGTAAATAAAGCATCTGCGTGTTTTGAACCACGTCTCTTGGATGGCGGATCGGCCGGGCAGCAAACGGGAGTCGTGATTTCTGGGGAGATGAAGTGCGCTCAATTTAATATTTTTCAGCTGTGGGGGTGGTGATGTGAACATGCCCTCTTGGGTCAGGCTGATGTTTCATAGACGTTAGTTACCTTTCTTTTATGTTTTATGCACATCCTAATTGTATAATATGTTTGTTCGCCGTTGTGCGTTTGCAGGCGGATCATTAAAGTACATACTTACTTGCTTACTTTATTTATATATTTTGCCCCTTGTGGTGGTACTTTATGCCTCGGTGGCGTATAATGGCGCTGACATGATATCTTTTTGTTGTATTTTTGATCAACAAGGTGAATCCAAACCCATGGTTTCGTGTGCCACGATGTGGTCTATGGTGCCTTATAGAGGTTGGCACCAAATCCCATTTTATATCGACCACAGCAATAACTTATCTAGCCCAAAGGGTTGGCTTAAACTGGCAAGTCCTCCTGTAATTGAACTTGGGCGATTCTTGTAAGTGCTGAAGTCAGCTCAGCCTGCTCGCTACACATGCAATTGCACTCGTAGAAGACACAATAGCAGTCGACACCAAGCAGTTTAATGCATATCGAAAAATTATACTGATTATGAAGAAATGACGGCTTAGAAAGTACTACTTAACTTAAAGCAACTGACTTTATAGAAATTATACTTCTTCGCCGACAAACAACACAATATGACATAATGTAATATTTGCTTTAGCTGAACATAGATTGTTCATAATAAAACTAAATTAGCATGCTTTCTTTACTGTGTTGCAAAAGTTATCAGCTTCAATTTTACTAATTCTATGCCTGTAAAATACATAAAATGGAAATAGTTGGATCAAATGTGCTTCACGAATAGGCCTTTCAACGGCGTTGCATTTTAGCAAACATTGCAGAAGTTACAACTTCATTAAATATTTGGATGATGCACTGGCTAAATTCGGCAATAGTAAGTAATGTTCCTCCGAGGATCAGTCCCAATGCACCGCCAATGTCGCAAACCAGTGTGAGGAGATCGTAGGCTGGAATCGTTTGGATATCGACGTAGCTCAGCTGAGAGAAGTAGATATCCAGATAGGCGAATTCATTGCTCAGTTTCGACATCGTCAGATTCCGTCCCTTGAACTGCGGCTTTTGCGACATGTAGCTGAAGAAATGCTGTGACAGAGGACTTGTCGAGATTGAAAACGGATATGTGGGTAGATGGCATTGGAGAGGACAATCACACCTGCGATTAGCGCCGGAAAAGGTAAACAATTTGCTGACTTTTGGCACGCAGTTATACAGCTGGTCAAGAGTGCATATTTTTCCTGAAACTTAATACACAACATGACTATTCAGATAGACTTCCTCAATTAACTGTAGATTATTGATGTTGCTAAAACTGCAAATAAAGAATCACGACAATATCAGACTGCTTATAAAAGTCATTAGTTGTACTGTGAGTTGTGTTAATCTCAATATCGCACACAGACACGTCGTGTGTGCTTTCAACGTCAGAGCTATACATTGTACGGTCTAATTTAATCTACTGACGTCAATGCGCAAGTAGACAGGCCGCTTTAGAAGTAAGCTTAGAGAGAGAAAGAGAGAGAGACAGAGACAGAGACAGAGACAGAGAGACAGACAGACAGAGACAGAGACAGAGACAGAGGGAGGGAGAGAGAGAGCTCTGACGGACTGCAGCAATGGTAGCAATAGGAGAAGACATAAATACATACATACATACACAAATACATACATACATACATACATACATGCATGCATACATACATACATACATACATACATACATACATACATACATACATACATACATACATACATACATACATACATACATACATGCTTACATACATACATTGTTACGGGTTCATCCTAATAAAGTCTCAAACAAAGTCGTCTCTAGTTTAAATAGGTATAATTCTCCAAACAAAAATATCAAACAAAATTATCGATACATTACCCAACCGTAGATGACGGTGGAAAACGGTTCGTTCATCACTCACGGAAGAACGCCAACGAAAACCTGGTCTTCAATGCAGCAACAGGCTGACGACCAGAAAATAGACGCGTAGAAAGACGTCAAACACCACAGGTGTAAAGCCTCACGAAACTAGCTTAACTAGCATGCGAACACAGGAAGTACTCGGACAAGACTACGCCCAGTCGGCAGTATCATCAGAGACTTCCGCCCCACACCCTATTCTCTATCCTTATATATTAGATCTTTCCCCGGTAGAGGTCTCTTATTAGCCAAAGAAAACCAGTCAAGCAGGACTGTTACCCATCCTAGAACTAGTCAGTCATGGGATCCTAACAACATACATACATACATACATACATACATACATACATACATACATACATACATACATACATACATACATACATACATACATACATACATACATACATACATACATACATACATACATACATACATACATACATACATACATACATACATACATACATACATTGGCACCAGGCAACCGAGAGAGAGCGCATGATACGGCACCAAGCCTGTGTAGATATGCAGTTCAATTCAATAATGAACTTTATTAAAGGATAGATGATCTAAATGATGTTTTCCGAATAACATTCGAACCATGTCTCATAAGTAACAGTTTCTACATACCCACACTTAACCCTCAATGGGCCCTTGTCAGGAAGTTGCGTTCCAGGTCCTTGGGGTTCAAACTGCACCCCCTATTTGTTTGAGAATATAAATCAAGGATACGCTCTGTCTACCGGTAATCGAATACCATGTATTTTATATAAACATACTGTTCAATGTTTTCTCCAAATGACATATCTAAATCGTTCAGTAACATACATTTGTCACACAGTACATTTGATACATTGACAGAGTGTGCCGGACAAGCAGGCCTACAGTACTTATAGCAGAATTTGCGCGTCTTCCTGTCAAACTCGCGCGGGCACAGATGACAATTTCCCTGTGTCCTCTTCACTTTAGCTGGTATCTCAGTTCCTGCTTCGAATTCTCCAGAGTCCAGTTCTATAAGTTGGATTGCATCCATGATCGGTCTTCTGAGCAGGGCAGTTGCAGCTCTTACACGACCTCTTCCTCTTGTATTCCGTGTAGTGGATGGTTCATTTACCTGCTCTTCGTCAGACGCACTGACATCTTCTGATTCGTCGAATTCATCGGACACATGATCTTCGTTATCAGAGGCAGTACCAACTTCAGGCAAATAATCCCCATCTTCACTATCATCGGCATCACCTTCACCTTCATCAACTTCTGTATCCTCTTCCATAATCAGTCGAAGAGCTTCATCTGTGGAATACCTAGCCATGGTGTTATTTATTTTCTAATACTTGAAATGTAAGCAAAAGAAACTGGCTGACTTCTAAAAAGGTCAAACTAATATCAGGAAGTGTTCTAAAATATAATAACATAACAAATTATTGCAGTAATTAGCACCAATTACCTAAATTTGTTCATCATATCAACGTCATAATTTTGGGGTGCAAATTGCACCCCCGATGAACCTGTGCTGGCAAAAATTGACGTCAACTCTTTTTTCATCGTTTTATGCATGACTATAGGTAAAAATGGTACACTTACAATGTCCTAGAAGATAACTGCTGAAATTTTAATAATAACACGTCAGTAGGCATAGAAACGGCCAGGGGGTGCAGATTGCACCCCAAGGAACCATTGAGGGTTAAGAACTAACCGTGTGTTATCCTTAACAGCATACAATGCCATACATACATACTAGCAAATATACAATAAATTATACATAATGCATTACTTACGCACATTTATACCGCCCAGCTCCTTCATTCGACATCCACATACGGACTCCACAAAATCCCCCATACATTGTGCCATACATCTCATGAACGTGTAGTTCTCCTCTTCAAGACAATCGCCATATGGCGAAGGCAACATGGACAGCTACAAATACAGGACGACATTCTATATTATTTCCTCCAAAAGACATAATGCATTCATATAAATATAAAATATTACTTTGGTTTACAGGAAAAT
Organism: Allolobophora icterica; assembly: GCA_963556255.1. Lineage (NCBI taxonomy): Eukaryota > Metazoa > Annelida > Clitellata > Crassiclitellata > Lumbricidae > Allolobophora > Allolobophora icterica. The sequence continues at coordinate 10,450,617 of OY744614.1, forward strand.
GAGCCAAGAAATGACACGTGTGCGTAAAGAATAATTCAAAAATAACTGATATCCTCTAAAAGGCATAAAGAAAATTGAACTGTCACATCAAGTCTCTTAATAACGTGGTGCTATATATATAATATAGAACCTATATATTTATATTTATATCATGTTATGGGTGCAGGGGCTTCTATCCCTATTCGGGGTGGGCGCAAGTTGAGCCCAGTGAAAAACAGAGGGAGTATTTCTTTTCAATTTTTTATCACACTCCCTACAAGTTACAGTCTTACCGAGTCTTTGCTCACAGTTCTGTGCAGGGCCTACTACGTAGAGAGGGGGAGCAAGCAGACTGCTTCCAATTTATGCCAGAGGGAAAGTTCCCCCTCCAGTGAAATGGATGTTTCTGTTCCACTGACAGTACTGACTCAGGCCAGCAAAATGCTTTGTCCTGCAACATCCAAGGACCGAACATTTTAGATTACCTCCCACAAATTACACATATGCTTAGTTTACAGTGTCTAAGCAGTGTTATAGTATTAGTGTATCACTATTACTTGTTTTTCTTTAGCTATTGACCATTATGTTCCGCAATTTTTCTGTTGATGTAGGATGCCAAGAAAGCTTAAAAATTGAAAAAAGCGTTCATGATCCTGTTGATTAAGAAAAACTAGTTGGTCAATGCTACAATTATTGTCGTGTGGTGCAGTGAAAATGGGATTATCAATCTTGATAATATATTCCAGCAAAATAATTGTCGACTGTGTAACACTGCAATAGGCTGGGAAGGAGCCTGTTGCCACAGACTGCATTACACCATTCATAATGCAGTCTTTAAATCCCCATATATTTGCTAAGCAGTGTCCCATATTGCCCAGTATTTTAACATGCGTCCCACATTTTGGAAATTTTGTCCCATATATATTGCAGTCTGTCCCATAACATTTTACATTGCACTGGGAGCCCTACAGAAATTAATTCAACAGTTCAGTTGAACTAAAATGTATAGTTTCCCCAAACCAGTTTTCTTTCTCCATATATGCGCTAAAACTCAGCGACGGCAATGTAGAAATCCAAAAAAATTTCGGGGAGGACCCCGGACCCCTCCGCTTCAAGGGGAGGGGAGGGGAGGGGAAGGCAGGAGTGGTAAAGGGAGAGGGGATAAGGGGTGAGGGATGGGGTGGGAGGCGTAGGGGAGGAAGGGAAGGCGAGGTATGGAAGGGCTTTACAGTAAGTCAGGATTGCTTCCAGCTCATAGAGGTTCTGTGAAAGAGGGGGAAGGAGAGGGATTGAGCCCGGTTGTTTAGGGGGGATAGAAGCCACTGTATGGGTGTATGACGTTTGCTTACGTTTCTGAGCGAAAACGAAACAGAAGTTGAAACGCCCGTTCCGACTCTAAATCCAATATCCGGCACAAGAGGCATTTCGCGTGGGTCATGCAGATAAACCTATAGAAGAGAACATGTGCAAAAGTCTTGTTTGAAAGTGTCTTAGAAAAGTATTTAGAAGTATAGGCGCCGCACAAAAATTAATCTGAGATGCAGTCAAATCTAGCGAGAACGATTCAAACGTAGGTAAGAATGAAACATTCGTCAGTTACAGAAATGCTCAGATAAGTATATAGAACAGGCCCTGTGGTGAGCCCTCGGACATCCTAAGAGTCCAATCAACAGGATAAAGAGCAAGAGCAGGTGATGTTTTCTACCACCCGGGAAAACGGTAGCTTCGTGGTCCAAGTATGCCACAACATTGGTAATTAACGCAGGACCTGGATTGTTGTCTATGTAGGATTGTAACTCGATTGGTAGCAGAACAACTTCATGATTAAAACAACCCAAGCTACTTCTCAGACTGTCTTCGTAATGGCTCTAACGAATCCAAACATTTTCAGCATGCTGATGTCAAGAGGGTCTATGATTTATGTCCGACCTCATTGCCCGTCGTCCATCATCCTTTTCTTGCTCCTCTCTATCACCCCTCGGGCATTCACTCAAAACTGAAGTCTCAACTTTTCAAGAATTCCTACCCAGACTCATCCGATCCTCCGCCTTCAAATTCTTCTAGCCCTAAAAGACACCCGCCCTAACAGCTGCTCTGCCTCCTCTCTTGACCTGCCCCGCCCTCCATAAAAACCGAACTTGGACTTCCTCTGGACTGCTCTTTGGAAAACCCCTCTAAGTTGACGCAGCGCTCGTGAATAGGTTGGTGCCATGCGCTTGGCCTTCGAGTGACGCTTTAGAAGCTTGGAGATTACGATTACGATGTCCGAGGCTCAATTGTTTCTCTACGAACTGGTTGATTGATTGATTATTTGTTTAATTTCATCGCATGTTGACACACCGCAACATGTTACAGCAAGCAAATTAAGAGAAATATAGGAATTAACTAGTGCTCTCGACTATCTAAGCGCAGCAAACAATACTCTAGGTATGGAGTCCAATGGCGGTGAGTATTGCTCGCATAGTTCAAAATGCAAAAACTAACGCACGAGTCGAGAAAAAAACCAAGCCATTAGATTATTTGAAAGAGACCTAAGTACAATGAGAAAAGATTTTCTTCTTTTTACTGTGGACTTAGAGGGATTTGCCAAAATTTCTACAGCAGCAGTGAGTCCCTTTATTATGATTTGTTTATCCGGACTGTGATGAAATTTCTCCTTGCAGTGGGCTCTAATGGCAAGTGGATTTAAGGGTTGCAGAACCATCTACAACTGGCCAGTGAGATTGATGAAGAAAATGAATTTATGCACGGTATGTAACGGTAATATATAGGCCCTATGGGGTCAAATGATAAGATATTCAAAATCGAGGGCCAACTGATGATCCTTCGAAGGAAGGAACTTGCACAATATGAGCAGCCAAGCTGGAAACAGTTTTACACTAAATCTTATGAACAAGATACATGATGGTTTGGCAGACGGAACCGTGGCGGAGCCCAGCAGAAGGCGATTTCGAGGTATTATACTGGATGTATATTTAAGCGATGTATAGAAAGGGATAGTTACTTTTGCAAAAATCATTCATTTGTGCAAGACATTTTATACATGAATGTCTGCTTTGGGATTGAGCCAAAAATCGAGGGCTTTAGCCTCTGAAGCTCCACTGAGCTACATAAAAAAAACAATAATGTGTCGCTGTCTTTCATTAAAACTGACGGAAACAATGAAATGCCTACCCTGGAAACAATGAAATGCCTACCCTGGAAACAATGAAATGCCTACCCTGGAAACAATAACATGCCTACCCTGGAAACAATGAAATGCCAATCCTGGAAACAATGAAATGCCTACCCTGGAAACAATGAAATGCCTACCCTGGAAACAATGAAATGCCTACCCTGGAAACAATGAAATGCCTACCCTGTATCCAGAGCCTGGAGACATGATAAGAAAGGAATCAGACTGATTGAACCTCAGCACGAGACGGAGTCCATTTGTTGCTCCAGGATGAGTCGTTACGTAATTTGTCGTAACTTAAATTTACCAGAAAACTTTATTAAGCTTTGCGAATATCTAAGAAATTAGAAAACATCTAAGATCTTTAGCCACTACGTAATGACTGTCGTGAAACACTATTTAAGAAATATTAAACGATAAAACTACTTCCAAATTAATTTAATGTTCTTAATCATCTGCCAGCAGTTAGGTTAAAAAATAAGCCTTAACGAGAACCTGTAGCATTTGACAAAATCTTACACTTTACCTAGAGACGCCTCTGAGTAGTTTCGTTTAGTTAAAGAAGCGCCACACAACACTTGGATAATGATTCAGATTGCCACATTGCAAGAAACATTATGAAATACTAAACATTAGAAAATTCAAAACGACAGCATTAGACAATGACTTTCTAATGATTGTTTATGCACATGCGAATCGTGTTTGAAACGGGTTTGAAACTAATAATCATAAACAACTTGCGGGAGTACATGTAGTATTTATTAGGTAGACCTAGGCCTACTTCTGACGGTAGCAACCATCAATCAAATTTTTTGCTATTTTTTATCAGCCTTACTTTAGAGGACACGGATATTTTTTTTAAATTAGGATGAATTTTACTTTTGTGGGCATACCGAACATTGTCTTATGTTTACCTGGGTTAAATGATGAACAATATTCGTCATCAACTGCTGTTGTTTTAAATGCAACACTTGAATGGCAAGGCAGATTCCCGAATGAGCACTGAAATAGTGTTCTGTACTATAGTTCAGTTATTGGCATAGATATAAACAATCTGATTTTTACTTTTGGCTCCTGAAGTTTTCACAGGCTAAAATGGTATGTGCATATCAAATGAAGCTTTCTTTTATCAGCGTTCAATTTAGAGTGTACAGTCTAAATGATGTGGCAAAGTGATAGGAAGTGAAGTGATGCCAGAATAACAAAATTATAACAGGTTACATATTTTGTGTTCGCTGCAGAAGACAAGAAAGCCACGAATTAACTCATTAAACAGATTCTGCACTGTTATGATCAGTCCGACATCTGTGACTCATTATGTCTTCCCGCCTCAGCTAGCTCCCTTCGCCCTCTTCGTTCCTCTGATCAACTTGACTCGTTTGGTCCCCGATTGCATTGTGATTCTCGTTAACGTTAACGATAACGAAAATGTTCGTTAACGAACAAAAAATGATTTCGTTAACGATAACTATAACTATAACTAAAAAATATCATTAACTATAACTATAGCTATAACTAAAATAACACTAACGAAAATTCATTGCTATTTTCGTTAATACGATAAAAAAAGTGCAATATCAACTAACGTGAGAACGTGAAAATACAGCCGTTAACGAAAGCAAAATGATTCATATGTTCGCCTTGGATGTCGGTAAATATGGAGCGCTGTGTATTCATGAAGCTGAATGCACCCATTCGTCAAAGCTCCAAGCAAATTATTGTGTAACGCGTCTTCATAATTCAGTGTGATTTTCATTAACGATAACGGTAACGAAAATGTTTTCGTTAACGAAAGCAAAATGATTTCGTTAACGATAACTATAACTGTAACTAAAAAATAATATTAACTATAACTGTAACTATAACTAAAATGAAAAACCATTAACTATAACTGTAACTGTAACTAAAATAAAATCTGTAAGGAGAATCACACTGCCCGATTGTGAACGGCGATGGTCCAGTCTCGTTCCTTTGTTAGTATTGGCCATTCATTGTGGAATCAGCTTCCTTCTTCGGTCCGGGCTGCAGTGCTATCTGGTGGTCCTGCCACAGCTTTTCGTTGTCTTAATACTAAGTCTTGCCTTTATTCCTGAGGACTTTTGCACTGGGAGCGCCTCTGATTGGTGGGCACAGGGTAGAGGCGCTTTATAAGTTTTGAAATGCAATACAATACAAAACAAAAATGATGTTGAACTTATACTTTCCTGTAACGCAGTAGTCTTTGCCTTGTAATGTTAAATGACCCCTAGTATTATGCTTCATTTGTGTTATACGATGCATATCATGCAATAATTCGTCATATCATCCCTCCGACATAAAGTGAAATAATACGACCCGCTGCTATGAGGTTTGAGTTAGTATAAGTAATGTGTTCTCTGGTCTTACCTCAAGTATCGTATCCTTCATTTTAACAACTACATAACTGTAAAAGAATTCCCAGTCGAAATCTAACTGTGAGAAGTTCATCGGTTTTTCACTGTCACCGAAATCGTAACTCCACAAAGGTGGGAAACGGATTGAAGAGAACTTTTCTGCTTCTGGTCCTGAAATATTTTAAACCGAACTTCACACTCATTAGAAACGTTTAAAGCAGACGACCAGAGTTAAAAACTTATCTAATTACGCTGTCCTTGATACTCGTCCATCTATTCGCATAGAGCCATGTAGGCCTAAGGTCAAGACGACATACGAATAAAATACCGTCAAACGTACAAAATCCGCAGCAGAAAGTCCGAGACGCAAACTTAGCGACAGTAAACTCGAACCTTTTTACAATTCTCCTTCTACACTAATTAATCCGCTGAAATGAAGGAGATAATTGTATTTCTTGTTTACAACGCCCTTCAAGTCTCTCAACCTTCTTACATTCGTCTGCTATTGACCATCCAAAACTCCAGGTCTACTCGATCGTCATCATATCTTTCTCTATCTCGGCCTCCAGACTCCTGCTATCTGAAATCCTATGCTGCACTGGCTCTTTGGAATGATCTTCCAAGAGCTCTCCGCCAGTTGTCGCATCCTCCTATCTCACCTGTCAATTTCACCTCTCCTCCGCTTGCACTGTCCTCCGCTGCTTTCCACGCACGACTGAAAACCGAACTCTTCAAGCTATCCTATCCGGATTCCATTCCTGTGCCACCACATAACCACCATCATCACCAATCGCCACCGTAGCCCCATGTTGTCTCCTCGGGCTTGACCTTCCCGGACTCTGACCTGTCACCGGAATGGACAAGGCAGCCTGGCTAATGCGGACTTTATTTGACATAGCGCCGGTGAATAAGCTTGTCTCCCTGATGTGGCTTTTTGTGGCACTGAGAAATTTCGGAGATTTACATTACTACTACTGCTACTGCTATTGCTGCTGCTGCTACTACTACTAATACTAATATTAATTATGAGAGTACTTGTAACAGTAGTCCTAAACACGAGTAAACAATATTACGATTAATGAAAATGGCTCTAATAGTGTTTAACGAGACTAAACAAAAGTGATTAAATTACCTAAGGAAAGGAAAGCCCTTCTGCTCCACATAACTTCGGAACAGATGGTCACCGTAGGAAAGCGCAGAGATCGGTTGTAAGCCACTCGATAGTTGACAGTTGTTGGATATGTCAGATAATAAGATATGCGATCGTAAATCTGGAAAATCATGAATCCTGTTCCGAATAGGAGAAGCATTGTCCATATAACCTTTCGGATAATGGAACCGATTTTGTGGTTGGATGGTTTGACCAAATAAGACAAGCCCACAATGGATACTTCTTGTGCAAAGATTTCCATCCTACGTCTCATGGCCATCTTCAACATCTTGAAGAAACTCATTCCTTCATTATCCGTGATGGTTACATTCATCTCCTCCTTTATTTCATCCATGTCGCCACCTGGAGTTTCTTCACACTGATCGGTCTGGCATCCGTCAATGACCGAATCACTTTCACAAATACTTGCGCGTTGTCTTGACTTTATCTGACGTTTATGCGCTACTGTCCCTTCCTGGTTTTCTTTTCTTTTCTTAATATCTCTGCCCATCTGAGTTGACGACGTTTCGCCTTCCAGCATGTACTCGAGAGTGAATGGAGGATGATCACTCATCCTGAACTGTTTCTACAGATTCAACAAAAGGTTTACTTTCACCAATATGTTAAGGAACGGAAAAGATCTAAGCCTACACGTAAGAATATAAGAATATAAGTAAGTAAGTAAGTAAGTAAGTAAGTAAGTAAGTAAGTAAGTAAGTAAGTAAGTAAGTAAGTAAGTAAGTAAGTAAGAATATTCTTTAATGAACCGCCTGCAAACGCGCTGCGGCTAACAGACATGTTATGCACAAAAGAGGCGCACGAAACAAAGGAAATACAATAAAAAGAAAAAGCTATTGGAAAATGCTATTAGAAAAATGTCATTGAAACAAGAAGGAAAACGTTTCAGATACTCTAATGACTCTAATTATGAGACGAAGGGGACGGCCAAACCCCATCCAATAGTTACAGGATTCTGATGATAAAACCCCTCCTGGTCAGCGCGTCGCTTCTGGTGTGCAGGCGAGGGCGGAGTGCATAAGCAGTAGTCTTAACTGGGGGCAGTAAGGCATGAAGGACATGCGCAGGGTTAAGCAGAACGGTGGCGAAGAGAGCGCTGTCAGCCCTCTCACAGAGTGCATCGAAGGAGCCGGTATCTTCAGCGAAGGCAAGCGACAACAGTGGCTTATGCGTTTCCACAGCGTCTTACGTCCGTGGTACGACAGACTCCAACTTTCAAGTTGCGGAGTGGAGTGAGTAGAGTGAGGATGTCCGCAAGAAATTGTTACACAACCTAGCCATATTTATACGGCAACCATTACAACCGAATGTATGTTGCTTACTGACAGTAATAGTAGGACTACAGTAACTGGAGTTCAGTATCGTTTGGAAAGCAGAAACAGTAATTGTCATAGAATATTAAATACGTCAACGATCATTGTCATCATCACCGTAATTAACCCCTTCCGTCCCTTATGAGGTACGCCATACGTCATGATTTGGACAGCCGCGCTACCTTATGACGTACGGCGTACGTCCTATACAAGGTTTGACAAGGTTCGTTGTCATTGCCCAGACGATTTGCGGACCATTGATCACAGGACTATTGATCATAGGACTATTGATCACAGGACGTTTGGTCACACGGACCATTGATCATTAGGACCATTGATCATAGGACTGTTGATCATGTATGTATGAATGTATGTATTTATGTTTGCATGAATATACAGACATACGTGCATACACACATGCATACATGCATACATACATGCATGTATACATACATACATGCCTACATACATACATGCGTGTATGAATCTATGTCTGAATGTATGTATGTATGTTAGCTTGTTAGTCTAGAGGTGAAATGTGAGTTAGAATGATACGAGAAATGACAAGAAAAACGAAGACTTTCGCAATATTGATAAAAGGTATATTTACACTATGTACATAATTGAAACGATACTCACACATACGAGACAAAACCAAACGTCAAAAGACAGACTCTCCAAGAAGACGCCTGCACAATTTCCACAAAGGAAGATACAACTCGAGAACCGGCAATTAAACATGAGTAGCGACCACGCAGGGTACACTCTCGAAAACGACCACAAAAGGGTACTTACAATGCGTGACACAACCAGTGCACGTCTTACGCCTTACTTAACTAAAACCGGTCTCTCCGTCGACACAAGAACCATGCTATATATAGTCAACGAGACCATCCTACTTCTAGCTTCAAACGAGGTGCGTCTTAACTAAGGTTAGCAAGTGCACGTGAGGATGATAATGGCGGGATGGCTGAAGGCCACTCACAACAGACCCCCCGACAACGAAAAAGAGGAAACATTAAGAGTGTTTCCGACCATGCAACAACTACAAATGTACATGAATATAAACAATCTCGCAAGTTCAACAACATAACAGTCCACTAAAACGTTTACAACACAAAAAAAGAATCATCTATGTAGGCGTAACAAAAGAGACTGACAGTCCGTAGAAATATAAGGACAGTTCGTACATTTAAACTAAGGGGCGACTCAATATGTCTGGTAACACATTGTCTCGACCACGCCGATGCTTAATGTTCAAGGAATATTGTTGGAGTTCAAGACTCCATCGCAAAAGACAACATCCGAACAAAACACAAAACCTCCTGCAAAGAAAGAACAGAAAATTTTCAGAAGAAAAACCGGAAAACTCGAAGACGGACTCCAAAGATCCTGAGCGACGTGAAGAAATTTCCTTCGAAGTGCAAAGTCCAATTCCTAGAATCGAACGCGATTGCCCAACACGGACATAGGCAAGTGAAGAGACCAACGGTCCAAATTGTCGTCGAAAAGCGTAGTCCGTATTGACCACTACCTTCCTCGGTCGTGACACGCATGCGAAGTGACAAGGCACGCCATTGTGCAGCACAGCTGAAGAAACATCATCGTCCGACAGCGAGGCATCACCAACGTAGTAGCACAGTGTCGTCAGCAGGACCACCATTGCCACGAACTTGGTCGAAGAAGCAGAAGATCGTTTCGACATTCGCAGTCGCTCGCTCCGTCGACATCCACCAACACGATCCAAAACAGAACATCTCTGTAAATAAACTCTTGCAACAGCATTAGAATCAGGACAACGGTTCACAAGAGAATCAATTACTGGTTCTGAACAATCAAGCTCATCAACGCACAAAACACCTTGCTTCCCAAACACTCGAAATGAAGAGCACAAATATCTACGATGCATGTAAACAGAAAACCACTGGCAAACAGACATCAATGTACAAGATATGCCACTGCCTTGGAATACAGTCCAACTAAACGAAAGGCAACAACACAGCAAATTCGCATGAAGCGAGTCATTCACCAAAACCATAGTACCACAAGTCAAAGTTACTGACAACTCAAAGCTTTCGCTCATAAAACAAACCTCTCTAGTCACTTGCAAATCTGGACACAACACAACATTCCGTGAAACAGAAGTATCAACTACAGGCAAAGTCTTTCCTGTCAAGCTCCAATCCATTACATCAGTCTTACATTCACAAATTAAATCATTCGGATGCACAGGTACTGTCAAACTCTGACTATTCTGAACACAACCACGAGGCATAAACACATTCGCGTTTACCTCATTCAAACTATGAACGAAACTATCATCACTGTGCACAGTTGAGTCAACATATAAATCCTTCGAAATAACATCAAGAGACTCATTCAAAATACTTTTGAACCATTCACAGTCATTCAGTTCATCGACCACTATCTCACTCGACTCATCATTCGCAAATAAAGTTGACAAAACATACTCATCTTGACAGAAACAAAGTAAGTCAACTGGCGCAACATCATCCTCGTTGTCTTCGTCAAACAAACGAACCAAATCGTCAGACGACACACCATCAACATCCGAAGTGTTTGCCCTTGGCTCACCAAAGAAATCAGGAGTATTAGAAAACACGTTTATAAATTCAACACAACCAGAATACCTGCCAAAGTTAATCTCATTCGACTCATGAAACAGTCGTAACAAATCACCTTCATTCAGTCGCCACTCGTCACGGTCAATAATTCCCACAGACTCGGTGTACAAACTATCCGAAATATTTAGCGACACACCTTGAATTAGTTTATCGTCTAACTGCACATTTATATCATCAGACTTATCCTCTACAGCTAGAGTATGCGACACAGGTAAAGAGCCAGAATCAGTCAATTTAACTTGAGCGCGCGTCGACACTCCCACATTTATCTCATCCTGTGGACTAAAGTCGTTACCAATCAGAACGTGAATGCCACGTGGCAAATGGTCTACCAACCCACATAAGATAGTGCCGTTAGCAAATTTAGACTCAACTCGAATTTCAACCAAAGAAACCCAAAACGTGACTCCCGAAAAAAACCCAATAAGTCGTACCTCACCGGTGTCACAGAACTCATTAGCATGCAATAATTCCTTGCTAGCCAAGCTTTGCAAAGAACTAGTATCTCTCAACAGCACAATATTGCGAGAAAGTCCAGTTGGCGTATACACATAGCCAGACGAACAGAATGACAAGTAGCCAGCGTCGACCATTTTAGTCGGCCCATCCTTCACTTGTACAGACATATCTTCGTCAACCTTCTGTGCCCAAATTTCAAAATTTTTCCTGTTTAACTCGTCAAGAGCTACCCAGACCATTTTCTGCAGCTCTACCTCATTCCAAGTTTTTATTACTAGTCCTAAACTATATAACCTTTCCCTCATCTCTTCGACAGACATGTCGAAAATATCTTCAACACTCAAAGGCTTAAACGATAGCGAATTTTCCATTTTAGAAACTTATGCCACTCAATTCAAACAAAACGACTATAACAATTCAAAATTCTTCTATTCAAAATACCCAATTTCCGTACTTTAAACTTCACTCTCAAAATTCAATTTCAAAATTCAGTTTTTAAAACTTCAAATATCTTCGGACTACCTCAAATGTTAGTCCGTCAAATACGCAATTCCAATTTCCAATTTTGCAAAACTGAATGCGGTGAATTCTTAAGGACGAGCCCCCATATGTTAGCTTGTTAGTCTAGAGGTGAAATGTGAGTTAGAATGATACGAGAAATGACAAGAAAAACGAAGACTTTCGCAATATTGATAAAAGGTATATTTACACTATGTAAATAATTGAAACGATACTCACACATACGAGACAAAACCAAACGTCAAAAGACAGACTCTCCAAGAAGACGCCTGCACAAACTCCACAAAGGAAGATACAACTCGAGAACCGGCAATTAAACATGAGTAGCGACCACGCAGGGTACACTCTCGAAAACGACCACAAAAGGGTACTTACAATGCGTGACACAACCAGTGCACGTCTTACGCCTTACTTAACTAAAACCGGTCTCTCCGTCGACACAAGAACCATGCTATACATGTATATAGTCAACGAGACCATCCTACTTCTAGCTTCAAACGAGGTGCGTCTTAACTAAGGTTAGCAAGTGCACGTGAGGATGATAATGGCGGGATGGCTGAAGGCCACTCAGAACAGTATGTATGTATGTATGTATGTATGCATGTATGTATGCATACATGCATACATGTATGTATGCATGTATGTATGTATGCATGTATGCATGTATGTATGCATGTATGTATACTTGTATGTATACTTGTATGCATACATGTATGTATGCATGTATGTCTGTATGTATGGATGTATGTATGTATGTATGTATGTATTTATGCATGCATGCATACATGTATGTATGTATGCATGTATGTTTGTATGCATGTATGTATGCATGTACGTATGCATGTAGGTATGGCCAGAAATTCCCGGTAGCGCAGGACTAAAATGGCATGGGACGGAAAGGGTTAAGCTTAGCCTATGTCTTTATAGTTACTGAAATTTTAACATCCACATCGTGTAAAAAAGTTTTCTAGAGATGTCTATGGCTTTGGATCTGAAGCTTGCATCTATGAAAGAACATAGCAATAAGCTTTGGAAACGAATGCTTTACAATGAATGCAATGAATGTTTAGCTCATATTTTACATTCAGTTTTTGCTGATTGAAATATTTAATAAATATGTACTAAATATGTCAGTTCACAGTCGCGCAATGATAGCATAAAATTTTAAAATGTTTAATATAGGACTATGTACTAGTAGATCAAGTCTTACTTAAACCAGTATCTTATTATTTCAACAATTTTCTGTAGTCTACGCTAACCTCCTTTCGTCAAAATTCTTTGGTCTTCGCCTTCTACCCTGATACGTCCCTTATGAAGATTTTCTCCTCTTCACTTCGTTCTTTTTGAATTCGTAGTTTTTCAACGATTCTCTTCGACTATTCCACACTTCAAGAGTTCAACGACTAACTTTCTGTGAACTACGACGTTCAACGTACAACGTTCATTGGCGATCCCAGTATCGAACAAATTTCACTCGCCACAGCAACACTCCTTCTAACAACTGAGTGTTGATGTTACAACTAATCTTATGACTGAGTTATTTTATTACCTTCACTCTGGTCTTCGAACCTAAGTGATCCTAATCGTTTAACGTCTCTACGAAGCGGAATAATTGCTCTGCTCTCCTGAAGCGAACAACGTCCGCAGCAGTCAATCTCCAACTAAATTCTCTTTGAAACGTTCGGTAATAGGCAACGAGATCACGTGCACGTTGTTCACGTTCTATGCCAAGAGGTAATAGCTCGAGTTAATTTAATGGAGTGACATCTGACAGCAAAACAGACGACGATGAATAGACAAGTCCATTAGCATTGAATTAAAGTTGCCTTTATGTCAAGCCCAGCATCGATCCATTCTCTGAACTGACGTTGTTATCCTGGTCACATTGCAAGCATTGTTTGGAACATTTCATTTACTACGCACTAAGTTAACCTTTCGTAGGACGAAGCCCTTTCACACTACACGGAGGACGGAGTGGGGTTAATTTTTTTACCCCAAAACAATGTGTAATATCTCAGCACACAGGTAAGCTATGATGACAAATGAAGTTTCAATTGTAACATTTCCAAGGTCAAGGAATCGATCTATCGTAGTGGCAATAGTGAACAATCAGTCAGTTGATTGAAAATTCATATTTTTGTGTTTTGGTGGCCATGTCAGAGAAAGAGTTTACGATCATGATCCTTTTTTTGGTCCATCTATACATTTGATTTCCCAGTTCTGTGTGTCGATAAACGCTCTCACAGGTGCCCGAAATTGGCCCCGCCTACGAATACTGGGCACTACGGAGATAAAGCCGATGCAATATAACTCTGGTGCCCGAAATTCGGCCCGCCCTCAAACAATGGGCACTAGGGAGATAGAAGTACATACGCAAAGCCAGACGGACGGACATACAGACAAGCAACGCTTAGTAAGTCTGTCTATGTCTCCTTCCCTCCCTCTCTACTTCCCGCCCTACCTCTGCCCCTCCCTCCATCCCCTTCACTCCTTGCCTCTATGCCTATCTCTCCCGTCATAATGACAGGCAAATCCACTAATTCAAACATATTTCTTTCAACTAGTTTGGCTAGGCTCGTGCCTCCATTATTATCGCCCACTCGCTTACACAGGTTGGCTTGTGCGTATTCGGTATTCTATATGAATCTCTCCTCCACCTATCATCCCCAGTCACTTCTCGCATCAAGTTCTCCAACCGATCGATATAGGCCTACAACACGGCACCCCGACTCTTGAGCGATATCCCCTGCATTAAGCAAATTCTCGGTTCCTCCCCCACCGACACCGGTGCTGATCCACCATTACCTGTTTCAGGCCCCTCTACTTAACACGCTTTCCACTCCAAATTAAGTCCCACCTAATCAACTATTCACACCCTGTTCCATCCAAAGCATCGCCTTTCAAGCATTCTCGTCAAACAAAACCCGCCTTAACACTTCATCTCTCTCGTTGCTCTGGTCTCTCTGGCAACCGGACTCTGACGTGTTTGAACAACCACTCTGACAGGACAAGCGCTCGTGAATAAGCCAGTGCACTGCAGTTGGCTTTAGAGTGGCGCCTTAGAAATTTGGAGTTAACGAGTACTATAACGATAACAATTAATTTTTAAATAATTAAACATATATATGAAGCCACCGGATCAAAAGAAAGTAACCTATTTGATGTTAAAAGCGATGCATAATAAAGTAGCATGAATGGTCGAATGCGTGATAATTATGTCTGAATTTGAAATTTGACCCTATCAAATAATGTCCAATGACGGAGACACTAATGTGCTATGGCTAACTGACACAAATGTGCTATCGCTAAATGACAAATATGCTGTGGCTAAAATGACACAGGTGTGCTATGGCTCTAATCGGGGACGTCTATCCCCCTAAGTAATTGGAGCAACTTCCCCTTCCCCTCTTTCCCCCTCGCCCTTCCTTCCCCCTAAAATGGTGGTACACACACTGACAGATCTCCCCCATATTTCTTGGATGAAGCATTTGCTCCACGGTTTCTATTGTGTAGACGCCTCTGGCTATAATGAAAATCTTACAGTCCGGTATTACGCAGTTGTTTTACAAAAAGCCAATGTATGCTAAGCGGCCAACATGTGTCATCTATGTCACCAAAATAATAGTTCGAAAGTTGTCAAGTCAAGACCTAGCAGCGACAATTTCCTTTCTATGCGTTTGGGGCCCTTTCTGAAATCCGGAATGCTTTCTTCTCAATACAGAAGATACTATGAATTTGAAAGTTAGAGTTTGCTATTGATAAAGAATAGCCTGACTTGGCTTGAGAAATGACCGAGGACAGGAGATAATTTATTCGTACCAATAGCCACCAAATGGATGGCGTCAGGAACTGATGATGATGATGATGATGATGATGATTAACCCTGAATCCTACCACCTGGGGTCAGAGATATAGCCACTTGAGTTACTTCAACACTATTGGGAATTAGAAACTAAGTTTTTAGGAGTTTGTTCCTAACAGATGGTTCCATCAATTTCATGTAGGCCTATAATTAAAGCTGTTTGTCTTTATTTGATTTTTTAATGAATTCATTCTCTGGTAAGATTGGGGTCATAAATGAGCCCATCTTAGAACTTCTTTTCAATCCAGACAAGGACTACGATCATCCTGCCAAGGTGATTTTGCCGTCATTCGTCCCTTTAGGAAATTTATATACCGAGCATTTACACTAGCTGAATGGAATAAACTGCCAGGCTATATTCGCAAATCCTCAACACCATTGACTTTCAAAACTAACCTTAATACTTATCTTTTTAAAATGTACTATAATTAGACTTTCTGTACTGTTACGCGCTTTCGTGCAATTTCTTGTCTTGTTTAGACACGCTATAAATGTCAGATTATTATTATTATTATTATGAGAGAGATCGATAAACCCATAAAATTTGCATCGACCAAATGTCAACTACAGACCCATTATTATTATTATTATTATTATTATTATTATTATTATTATTATTATTATTATTATTATTATTATTATTATTATTATTATTATTATTATTATTATGACGATGATGATGTAAATATATTTACCATTGCATATTGTTTAGCGACATCTTGTGGATGTCAGTTACGTGAAGTCGAACTTACATTTCTTGCCGGGTGGATTTGAAATCTAGCGATTTAAAGCGACTGGTTTATATGTATCTGCAAATTGCGGAGTATTCAAGGTGTCTAAAATCTAAATGGAACTGTGAGTTTTATTCTATGTAGCAGTAGCACAGTAGTTAGTGTTTGGCGACATCTTGTGGACGATGACCTAGCCAATCGTACTACGTTCCGTGTGGCAATATTAAGCGATTAAATGGATGGATCCAAGGTTTAACGACATCTGGCAATTACACTCAATTAGCGACAATCTATAACCGAAAGGGTTTTGGAGATTGTCACAATTTTTTTCCGACCTAAATGTCCCTTGTTGCCCAGTGTTTAATCTAGACGTCATTGGGGGGGGGGGAATTTCCCCCCGAGGATTGTAGTTCCCCCAGAACTCAGCAATATTGTAAGGCAGAGACCTTTTTGGGGGAAATTCCCCCCGAGAAACCTTGTTCCCCCCCCAGAACAGGGGGACTAGATTACACACTGCTTGTTGCCATATAGAATCTTGTCAAACTCAGAGGTCTTTGTTGATATAAGATTTCGTTAAACTTTGGGGCCTTTGGGGCCCTAAGATTTTGTTAAAAATTTTAGGGCAACAAAGGCCCCAGAGTTTCACAAAATCTTAGTGCAACAAAGGCCCCAAAGTTTCACAAAATCTAAGGACAACAAAGGCCCCAGAGTTTAACAAAATCTTAGGGCAACAAAGGCCCCAGAGTTTAACAAATCTTGTGAGCGTCAGCCTTGTTGACGTCGACCTTGACCTGCGTACATATGTGGTGCCAATATCCAGCGATTGAATTCCAACAGTTCAACGACAGTTTTTGGCATCAAAGGCCGTTGACGTCGTTAGGAAGGGATTCTGAACAATTCAGCTATTCGGTAGATATAGTCTTGAGAAGAGAAGAGATTGGCAATTGAACGCGATTGGTGCAGATGTAAGTAATACTCGCGGAAGGTTAAGATGTCTAACTGCATTCGTTGATTTTATGTAGCAATGTTTCGAGTGTGGATGTTATTTACGTTGAACTCGACCTTACCCTACAGAAGAACCCCATAGCGAAGACCTATCGATTGGACGCGACTATTGAATATGTATCTGAAATGGCGGCGTTTTAAAGGTGTCTAATTTGAACTGTGGTTTTGTTTTGTGAAGAAACAGTTAGTACTAGTCTTGGCGACACCTCGTGGATGTCAGTTGCGTTGAAATTGACAAATACATTCAGTAATAATAATAACATTCGGTATTCCGTAGCGATTAAGCGCGATTAGGGATTGATTACCAACATAGGCGTAGCTACATGGAGGCAAGAGGAGGCATTTGCCTCCTCTTGGTTTTGCGAATTTAAAAATTCTCCATGTATTTTCTGAAGTAGACACCAGGAGAGGTGGATTTTGCCTCCTCTTGATTTGTGTCGAAGAAAGTCCTCGAATGTGTTAATGACTAAAAAAAAAAAAAGGTCATAAACTTTTTTCGTGACGAAATTTTATAAATTCTCACAGCAAAATTCTAAAATTCTCATAAGTTTTTTCGGACGCTGACAAATTTCCCTCTGACCTCTGAAACAAAATCGCCGCCACTGCATAAAAGTTTAGACAAGCAGTAGTTGCCTCCTCTTGAATTGAAGTCTGGCTACGCCTCTGATTACCAATAGCTGCGATGAAAGCGTTTTAAAGGTGTCTAACTGGAGCAGCGGATGTTATATATTAATGCCCCGTGTTGAAGAGAACTTGATGGAATTGCAATCAAAGTGATGAAAAGCAATTAAAGAATATACAGCATCCGCATAAAACGTTTTTGAAATTGTCATAATTTTTTTGCCGACGTCAATGGCCCTTGTTGCCATAAGATGTCGTTAAACTCGGGGCTTTGTTCCCTTAAGATGTAGTTAAACTCTAGGGCCTTTGTTGCCATAAGATGTCGTCTTAAAAACGGTTTCGTCAAAGCCGCTTTAAAGCGGTGCCAGTCTCAAGCCTGATTTAAGGAGGAGGCTGATGCTACTAATCATCTCCAGAACACTGAATACTTGGCAATTACCCTGCAACAGAACAACTCTGCTACCAATGGTTGGATGAGAAACACAGATGGTAATCGAGCTTTCGAAAGAAGTTTTAGGCCTAGGTTGCAAACAGTGGATCACCATCACTTTTTTTATTATTTAGACAATTTAACTGTTTCGCTAGTTGGTTGTGAGGAGCCATAGTCAGGGCAAGGCTGTGTTACGGCACCATAAAAATCATCATTATTAACTTATTATTATTAGTAATTAATTAATCAATATAGCTTGGTTAACCCATCATACACTCTTTTCAAATCATTCACTTTGAAATATTATCGGACATGGAACAACACAAGGAAGAAGAACAGTCGCTAAACACTAACTACTGCTACATAAAATGAAACACACAATTCCAGTTAAACACCTTTAAAACGCCATCACTCGCAGCTACATATTCAGCAGCCGCGTTGAATCGCAAGATACCGCTTCTGTGATGTTGCACTCGGGTAGGTTCGTATGTCAAACGGTGCCATAATGATAATAATAGTAATAATAATAATTATTAGTATAATTATTAATTATTGGAGGACGGCGTTCTCCAAGCTTAATTATTACACTTCGGTTTAATAGTTCCTTAGAGCCTGATGGATTTTCGTACCTCGGGCGTTATTTAAAATAATAATAATAACTATAATAAAAATAAAAATAATAATAATAATAATAATAATAATAATTATAAAAAAAAATAAAAATTAAAAATAATAATAATAATAATAATAATAATAATAATAATAATAATAATAATAATAATAATAATAATAATAATAATAATAATAATAATAATAATAATAATAAGACTCTGAGGGAACGAAGTACCTCAGGGCAAAAAAATAAAATAATAATAATAATAATAATAATAAATGTCTTTATTAATTTAAACTGCCAGGTACGCAGTAAGATTACATTGAAACATGACAGCACAATTAGGATCTTAATTAAACACAAAGTTTGGCTGCCATGCAAGGCGTCGCCCTAGAAGGTGGGATACGGGTATCGAACTGCGATCTAATGCTCACCTGGCCATGAGTGTTACCACTGGGGAGGGGGATATGTTGGTGAGATTCGCTATGTTCTAAGCTGCCTAACTGCGGTCTTGGATTTTGTGTAGCAGTAGTTAGTGTTTAGCGACATCATGCGGATGTCAGGTACGTTGAACTCAACCACGCGCTTCAGCTAACCACGGCTGTTAGCAATTGAACGTTTGTTTGTTTAATTTATTTTACGACGCCTTCATATCAACGATGACTGTAGCCGAGAATAGCTAAATTTTAAAGGAGTCTAACTCGAACTATTGAATTTTATTTAGCATCATTTAGTGTTTTGTGATATCTTGTAGATGCCAGTTACGTTGACTTCGACCTTACGCTCCATGTATGAAACGATCCGTTTCATATAGCGATTGAACGCAACTGGTGCATATGTTGGAAAGAAATCACGCGTTTTAAAGGTGTCTAACTGTTAAGCGACATCTTGTGGATGTCAGTTCCGTTTAAGTCGACCTTATGCTTCACAGACAACCATGACTCACGTACGATCTGACAATTGTTTTTTAAAGCATAAGTTTAGTGACATTTCATGGTAATATCGGCCGCTGACATCATAACATTGTACATTAGCACTTTTGCAAACAGCATGCACATTTAACCCTCGAATGCCCAAGGGGGGGGTCCGACCGGACCCCGGACACGCTTTTCCACGGATAACTTTAGAACGGCAGCGAAATTGTAAAAATGGTTTTAGGACATCCTAAAGCCTTCAATTGGGCTTCGTATGATATATTTTGCGTGATTATTCTACCACCCTGTACCCCACAACCATAGCATATACCAAGGACACCCAAGATATTCGGCTGATGGTCATACTGGCACATGGTTTACCAGCCCAGAAATAATTTTTTTAGCGCACGTTGTTGTGAAATACCATACATCAGTCGAATGCAAATTGAATTTGGATTATAACAAGCCAAATCCCGTTAAAATATTCCATTCCTGTACCCCTCAACGATAGCATATACCAAGGACACCCCAAGATATGCGGCTGATGGTCATACTGGCATATGGATTACCAGCCCAGAAATAAATTTTTAACGCCAGTTATTGTGAAATACCATATATCAGTCGATTGAAAATTGAATTTGGATTATAACAAGCCAAATCCTGTTAAAATATTCCAATCCGTTCTCCAGATATCACAATAAAAACATTGGGGTCCGGTCGGACACCCCCCCCCCCCGTTGGGCATTCGTGTACCAAAAAATACCTTGGGCACTCGAGGATTAAACTACACAGGTCGTTAACACGATTTATCTTTAAACTGTTCCTGGAGCTAACATATTTGAGTCTCAGTTTCATTTCCTTGTTAGCTATACAAGAACCATTTGTGCTTATTTCAAACATTTCTAACAATTCAAGTTGATCTGACGATTTAGTAGTTTCAGTTTAACGACACTGTGTGATGACAAAGATCATTAGCGTCGCCCTCCTCCTTCACTCAGGCTTGGAACTGGCACTACGAGCAGTGGCGAAGTTTGATCTGATGATTGAAAGTGACTGGTATATTTATATGGATATAAGAGTGAATCCGTTTTAAAGGTGTCGAAGCGGAGCTGTGGGTTTTATGTAGTGTGTTTTACTGCTAAGCGACATCTTGTGGATGTCAGTTACATTTAAGTCGACATCATTGCCTCACAGAGCCAAATCAGATGTATATAGCGATTGAGTTACAGTTTAACCACGCTGTGTCATAACAAAGATGATTTGTGTCGCACTCCTCCTTTCCCCAAGCTTGGGACTTGCACTACCACCTGTTGGACGGATCCAGAGTTCAACGACATCTTATAGCAACAAAGGCTGTTGACGTCGACAGAAATTAGTTTGGCATATTGCAGCTCGAGGCAGAGTGATTGAAAGCAATTGGGTATTATATAGCTGAGAGTAGCATCGATTAAAGGTGTCTAACTGCAATCGTGTATTTTACGCAGCAGGATTTAGTGTTTGGTGACGTCTTGTGGATGTCAGTTACGTTGAAATCGGCCTTAACCCAAACCATAATGACTCACACCTCGAAGTTATCTATTGTGCACGACGGACAAATATATATCCGAGATTGACTTCATTTTAAAGGTGTCTTAAAGTAGTTTCCGTGTAACAACACTATGTGATAACAAAGATTACTATCGTCGCCCTCTTCCTCAGGGCCGTTTCAACGTTTTGTAGGCCTGGTTCCAAAATTGTCTGTTAGGCTCCTATAACATATGTGTTGACCAAATTTAAATTATACAACATATTATTTATGAATTTAAAACTGTTTAGGACGTGCTTTCATCATAGAAAAACTGTCAACAATATCCTAAAAATCTAGTCATTGTACAATTTCACACTTGATGTTCATAAGTGTTAAATATGTCTGTCTATATTGACCCATCGTAGATCTAAAAGCATTTCTGATGCGCTTTATGTAACTAAACAATCTTTCACCGTTACAGTTAGATACAGGAAGTTTGGCTTACTTTTTATTGAACCACCGTGTATATAGGGCCTAGGCAGAGCAAGTGAAACATTCGGAAATCCTGATTACTAGTTTCGTTTATTACATGTAAACGATATTATTTGAAAAATAATATAATAGTTAAAATATTTAATGTAGCATACTAATGGTAGGCCCCTTATTTGTGAAAATTGTGTTTAGTAGGCCTGGGTCTGTGGACCCACTGAAACTGTGGTTATTCCAGGCCTGCATTTTCTTCATCCAGACATAGGACTGGCACTAAGGCACGGACGTGCATTGGCGGAGTTTAAAGGTGTCTAACTGGAACTGTTGGTTTGATGTAGTACTATATAGTGTTTAGTGACATCTTGTGAATGTCAGTTACGTTGAAGTCGACTTTACCCTTTTTGAAATAGAAGACCTGCCGATGTGACGATTGGATTTTATTTTAGCATTTTTAGTGTATGCTGACAGCTTGTGGATATCAGTTACGCTGAACTGGTTCCTATGGTTCTTAACCTTTATGAATTTACCGATTGAGCGCATTTGGTGAAACGCGTCTGGTGAATTATGTAGCTGAGAATGACGACTTTAAAAAGGTGTCTAACTGGAGCCTTGGATTTTGCGTCGTCAAGCTAATGTTTGTTGTTCATTGGAATTTGGGGAGCACTTGATGATGGCCCCTTACAAAGTATACAACTATACATGATGCTAAAATAATGTTTGTCTCCGAAAACATATGTACAAAAGTTTTTTTCTACTATTAGTTAATGGTTTCGATGATTCCACTGTCTTAGAGCTGCTCTCGGGGTTTGCTGCGAGCCGGCTACCCAACCCTAGTCTCTGCCATTGCAGGACGAGGGAGGTAGGATTTATCCTGCGCTCCAGACCAGCTTTAGGAAGTTTACTCTTCCTCCCCAGTTCAGCTGTTTTGTTGGAGCTTCTCTTTGATGTTTCAGGCTGCTTCCAACGTGTAGATGTCATCGAGTTTCAGTTTCGATCTCTGCGGCCTTGTCTTTTCATACTTATTTCTGAAAGAACAAGTGGTGAAACTTTTTGCAGTATCATTCTATCATTAAACAATATATATCGGTCTATAGGGATCTATTTGTGTTATTTATAATGGAATATAGTGCGACGTCATATGATTTATTGGATAGAAGTTCTTGGACAGCTTTTGGGTTAACACTGCAACAAGTATTCTTTACCATTTGTGCTGTCAAGTTATAGTGGTTGCATTCGAATATAAAGTGTTTTATCGTTCCTGAGTGTTGCAATGGTCACATTTTCCGGTTGGATGTTGACCTATTTTAAAAAGATAATGGCTTAGTCTACAGTGTCCTAGCCTTAGTCTGGTAACTAGTCTTTCTTTCTTTACCCCGTTTATTCGCATTAAGCTTTATTTTATTACTAACAGTTGAATCCAAAGTGTTATAATGCAATCCTGATGTCTGGTTATCATATTCTTTCTGGCGATTGAACGCGACAAGTGAATTTGTATCTGAGAATGACAGCAGTTTAAAGAGGTTTTAAAGTAGTTTCCGTTAAACGACACTTTCTATTCGAATGAAAGCGCTGTAACTTAACGATACTGTTGACCTCTTCTTCGCCCAGACATGGGACTGACACTAAAGCACGGACGTGTAGTGGCGGAGTTTAAAAGTATCTAAAAAGAAATGTGAGTTTTATATAGTACCATGTAGTTTTTAGTGACTTCTTGTGGAAGTCAGTTTCGTTGAAATCGATCTTAGGCTACGCTTGTTGTTAGAAATCTGCACATCTGACGATTGAACGCGACGGGTTTATATGTATATGAAAGTGGCAAGGTTTTAAAGGTGTCTAACTGGAACCGTGGGGTTTATGTAGTAGTATCTAGTGCTTAGTGACATCTTGTGGATATCAGTTACGTTGAAGTTGACCTTGCGCTTCGAGTATGCTTCTAGTAGACCAAGCGATCGAACGCGACTAGTGAATAGCAGTATTTGGTGTTTAGCGACATCTTGTGGATGTTAGTTACATTGACATCGGACTGTGTTCATTGGAAATCTAGCAATTACTATAAGTAGTTTCAGTTTAACGACACCCTTTGATAACAAAGATAATTACCGTTGCCCTCCTCCTTTTTCCAGACTTGGGACTGAAACTGCCAGAGTAGGAGCAGTGTCGGAATAAAGGCGTTTGAAAGTTGTCTAACTGGAGCAGTAGATTTCGTAAATTAAAGCCCCGATTTTATATAATTCTTGAAATTCTTATCAAATCAATGCAAAGACATCGTCTTCGACATATTTACACAAGCACGCGTGTCACGTGATACACACCGTAAGAACTGTTCATTTTATGTTTCTTTTTCTATTATTTAGACAATTTAACGGTCTAGTTAGTGTTTCTTGAGGTGCCCATTGCAACAGCAAAGCTGGATAACGGTCCCATGAAAATCATCGTTTTCATTAGTACTAATAAATTAATCAATGTGGCTTCGTTAACCGATTATACATTTCAAAGCATTCGCTTTAAAATGTCAACGGAAATGCAACAACACAAAGGAAGAAGCACAGTTGCTAGACACTAACTGCTGGTAACTAAAATAAAACCCACAGTTTTAGTTGGACACCTTTAAAACGCTATTATTCTCAGCTACATATTCAGCAGACGCGCGCTTCTATATGCCAAAAATAATTTCTGTCGACGTCAACAGCCTTTGTTGCTATAAGATGTCGTTAACCTATTGATCAATCCAAGCATAGGATAAGTTGGACTTAATAATATTATAACAATAATCTTTTTTTTATTGATTCACACTGACAAGTATGCAGTAAGATTACATTGAAACACGACAGTACATTTATCAAGATCTGAAATAAACACAAGTTTTGGCACCCATGCATACGGGTATGGAACCGCGAACCCACTGCTCTTCTGACCCTGAGTGTTACCATTCATCTTTCCCCTCCCCAGCGTAACTTATATCAGAAGATGTTAGTTGAGGACGCCTCAACCAAAACGTGATAGTCACGCACTAATGCTTGTGACATATAATAGAGGTAACCCGGTTGACGATAATATGGATGTTTGATGGATCTATGATTGGAATGAGGGATTCAACTCTAAACACCATCCACCTTAGTCGTCTGCCTACCTGGCCCACTTGGATCTTGACCTGGAACCGAATTCACCCCACCTTTGTATTATGTTTCAACTAAGCCCCTGTGAATAAGCTGGTTCCCGCGACTTCGCTTTCGGGGCGCTGTAGAAATTTCGAGATAACGATTACAATGGATGGGTGAATGAAATTGACTGATTTTGCTTTGTCTTAAGGATTGATTGACTAGATTGGCGAAATACTAATTGATTGATTTAATGTTCGATTGAATAATTGATTGATTGATAACCTTTCACAATAATCATCGTCTTCAACTTAAGTTCCCGTGCAAGCCATTGGGTAGCAATGAGTGCGAATAAATTATCAACATTTGTTTTGTCATTTGTGAAGTCCAATGCTCCTCTCATAATGTGTTCAAACCTATTATATCTTCATTTATATTGTCTCTCCTGTGTAGTTTTATTAACTGAATCTACCTTTCTTGATTTAGCTCTTTATTATATTTTCAGTTACAATATTTTTAAAATGAAGGGATTATCTGAAGTACAAGGAACTGGGAAAAGAAGGCTTTACACCAATGACGAACCATGACAATGCCTCAATCGGTCGCTAGAGAACGCTTTATTCGCAAGCTGGGCTTTCCAGTAATATCGTCCAGTATGTTTTACGGTTCAAATGTTTCCATATAGTCTGAACTGATCTGGCCTAGTTTCGGTTTAACGACGCTGTGTGAAAACGATGATTAGCGTCGCCATCCTCGTTTATATATGATTCGGACTGGCACCATTAGACAACAGCGAGGATTTAATGCAGCAGTATTTTGGGCTAGTGTTTTTCTACATCTTGTGAGCGTCAGTCTCGTTGACGTCGACCTTGACCTACGTACAACTGTGGGACCACAACCCAGCGATTGAATTCCAACAGTTCAACGACAGCTTTTAGCATCACAGGCCGTTGACGACGTTAGGACAAGATTTTGAACAATCCCAACTATTCTGTAGACTGAGAAGAGAAGATGATGATTGGCGATTGAACGCAATTAAATATGTTGCTGAAATTAGCGGAGTCTGAAGGTGTTTAATTGCAGTTTTCGATTTTATGCAGGTGTGTTTTAAGTTTCGAGTTCAGGTCGCTTAAGATTAGAACGTTCTACTAGGAGGTTGCGGAGAATGAGTTTTCTCAACTAAGAAGAACTGGCTATAGCATGGTGGGATAACGTGGGGCAGCAGGAGTGCAATCTGTGATGAATCGGTTAATCCGACTACGCTACCTACCGGAGGGAGACTCATCTTTCGAGCAGCTGTGTAGCAGGGCAGAGAAGAGATTCTTTGCAGAGGTCCTGGACAATTCGGGTCACGTGCTGTACCCGCTTTTTCCTACTCCCTGCGCCCACGAACACACAAGCAAATGATCCCACGAGCAGACCATTTAATGCCCAAAACGTTCTTATTGAGAATGTTATAGCTTATATAATGTCATGTTCTCCAAAGTGCGGTAAAGCAGTTATAATTAATAAAGAATATACTTATCTTATGTTATCTTATATTTTCTTATATTATCTTATCTATAAGTAGTGTATGAATTCGAAATCACGGACTCTTAATGCTAGAACCATGCAGTGTTAATCATTAATGAATATTTTCAGAACGCTGTCGCGGACCCCCGCTATATCCTTCGCGGACACCTTTTGGTACGCGGACCACATTTTGTAAAACGATTTCGTATCTCATAGTATGGTATACTATCACAGTGATGATATCTCCAAAGATACCATCTGTCCTGAGATGTTTCACCACTTTGCCATTTGTCTTGCAGGCAGGGCTGTAGTCGAGGGTATACGCGGGTATACAGCGTATACTCACCTCTAGAGACCGTATACTCACCTCACAAAATATTTATTTTTATTTTTATTAAAATACTGTAGCGTATACACACAAAATACTGTAGCGTATACTCACCTCGAATTTGTTTCGAAAAACTAACCGGTAGCGTGTACTCACCTCTAATTTTACCACTAGAGCCCTGCTTGCAGGAAAGTCGAAAAATACTCCCAGTCCTCTCTTTCGCTCTTTTTCAGTTTCAAGCGCCTCCTACGAGTTGCTCGGAAATATACTGGTCCAACATAAAATGTGCAATTACGGTAGCATGACAAATTGTTAGTCTTTTCATATAGACCAGGTTGCTTCATACTGTGTAGGGAAGAGTAGTTAGTTGTTAAGATAGCTCATTTAAACACCTTTGAAACATATTTAAACGACGCTATATAATGCCCAAAACGTTCTTATTGAGAATGTTATAGCTTATATAATGTCATGTTCTCCAAAGTGCGGTAAAGCAGTTATAATTAATAAAGAATATACTTATCTTATGTTATCTTATATTTTCTTATATTATCTTATCTATAAGTAGTGTATGAATTCGAAATCACGGACTCTTAATGCTAGAACCATGCAGTGTTAATCATTAATGAATATTTTCAGAACGCTGTCGCGGACCCCCGCTATATCCTTCGCGGACACCTTTTGGTACGCGGACCACATTTTGTAAAACGATTTCGTATCTCATAGTATGGTATACTATCACAGTGATGATATCTCCAAAGATACCATCTGTCCTGAGATGTTTCACCACTTTGCCATTTGTCTTGCAGGCAGGGCTGTAGTCGAGGGTATATGCGGGTATACAGCGTATACTCACCTCTAGAGACCGTATACTCACCTCACAAAATATTTATTTTTATTTTTATTAAAATACTGTAGCGTATACACACAAAATACTGTAGCGTATACTCACCTCGAATTTGTTTCGAAAAACTAACCGGTAGCGTGTACTCACCTCTAATTTTACCACTAGAGCCCTGCTTGCAGGAAAGTCGAAAAATACTCCCAGTCCTCTCTTTCGCTCTTTTTCAGTTTCAAGCGCCTCCTACGAGTTGCTCGGAAATATACTGGTCCAACATAAAATGTGCAATTACGGTAGCATGACAAATTGTTAGTCTTTTCATATAGACCAGGTTGCTTCATACTGTGTAGGGAAGAGTAGTTAGTTGTTAAGATAGCTCATTTAAACACCTTTGAAACATATTTAGACGACGCTATATATATATTTGCAAGACGGTAGAAGATTGTTCTTATTCTCAAAAACGATGAAATATATAAACGTTCGGCGGTTGCTTGTATGTATTCGCCTATCCAACCTAACTTATTTCTGCATGAACTTTTAACTGTCGAATGCTTAAGGGGGGGGCCCGACCAGACCCCAGACCCGCTTTTCCACGGATAACTTTAGAACGGCTATGAAATTGTAAGAATGGTTTCAGTAGATCCTAAAGCCACCAGTTTGGCTTTGTATCATATATCTTGCGTGATTATTCTCCCACCCAGTACCCTACAACCACAGCATTTACCAAGGACACGCAAGATATGCGGCTGATGGTCATACTGGCACATGGTTTACCAGCCCAGAAATAAATTTGTCAACGGACGTTATTAGGCATCTTTGGAAGGCAAATTCAACGCTGAAATTGCGAAACAATACAAACGAGTATTAAAGTTCTAATAAGTTTCACCAGGTGGCGCCACTGTGAAAAACCATACACCAGTCGATAGCAAATTCAATTTGGATTATAACAAGCCAAATCCAGTTAATATATTCCAATCCCTTCTCCAGATATTACAATGAAAACACTGGGGTCCGGTCGGATCCCCCCGTTGGGCATTCGTGTACCAAAAAATACCTTGGGCACTCGAGGGTTAAAACGCTGTTAGCCGATGGATGGATGGATCCAGAGTTTAATGACATTTTATGGTAACAAAGATCTTGACGTCGACATAAATTGATTTAGTTCAAAACACAGAGGCGCGTTTACGCATATTCGCACAAGGCGCGCGCCTAGGGCCCCAAATAACGGAGGGCCTCAATCGTATAAAAAAAATTTGTTTCAATTACAAAACATAAAATTTTTGAATTATTTTAACTATAACCCATTTTCTAATATTTACAGTTTAGTATTCACGTAAAGTATATTATTGTAATTTATAATTGTTTTGTCATTTGGGCTAATAATTCATTTTTGTCCAAGTTCAGCAGGGCCCCCACAAATGTTTGCGCCCAGGGTCCCGTTTTCTGTCAACGCGCCACTGTTAAAACAGCTCTATAAACCGATCCTACAGTACATAACACAGCGGTCGATTGGTTAAAGCGCTCTCTTTACACACCTGTGAAACATCGATAAACTGATGCTATTTACGCATGGGACACATTTCTCATAGGTTAGAGTACTCTACTTAGACACCTTTAAAACGCTTTCAAAATACGCGTTATAAGCATGGGATGCCGCACCCGATTGTTTAAATCAAGGTCTTTGATAAATAAAATTAGAAAAGCAAGAACATAATGAAATAAGAAAGAAAGTATATAAACAACGGTGTAAATTATACACCGTGTATATGGCAGGAATCTATCGTCCGTCTCTGCAGTATGATAGGTCGTCGTCAGGGTCGAGAGAAGGTCTCTTAAGCCGCGTTGGAACTATGGCATGAACAAAGGACTCTATTACATCTTTACATTACATTATAACACACAGTTTACATTTGAAATAACTTACGAACCTTCCGATGTTTGTTCGCAGTCTGTTGCGAGGACCGTTATCGTCGAGGCGAGTTTTTTCACGGGAAAAATCTTGTTCCGAAAGTTGTGGTTAAACTAACCTTTTTATTGATATTGCAACGATTGAAAGCGTTTTAACGGTGTCCAAGCCGACGTTGGCTTTAATCAATAAGTTCTAGCAATAATACCTAGTGATTGGTTAGGGTTTGGCTGTAGCTCTTAAATTTGCGGCCCGCGAAGTGATGGCGATGTTGACATCAGCGGCCATTGCAGCTACTAGATGTCGTTAAACACTTTATACCACCATGTCACCACATAAATGTCTATTATTTTGTGTGAAAGGAGCATTTTCGTAAGCAAAAACTTCTAAACCAAGACAGGTCTGAGGCATTTTTGTTCGGTTCACGCTAAAGCCTGCGTTCTCTCCTTTCGCTTTCTAGCATCGACCTCGCAGTTACTGCTGTGTCACTATCAGATACTTGGGGTAACCGTAAACAGCAAGCTGACATTTTGACCGCACATAACAAACTTTTGGAAATCTTGTTTCTATCACATCAGGTCTCATCTAACTAAGAATATTTCACAAACCCAAGCCTGTTCCCTTGTCGCCTCTCGCCTTCATTACGCTAATAAATTATTCTGGTTTTGCTGCTCTCTCAGACCTTGAACTCACAGCCTGCAACGCATCTAGATCTCATTAGCTTGCGAAGTAGATTAAAAATGCGGGTCCCACTACGAACAAGTTCCTCATGCCTACTCTATCAGCTGCATTGGCTTCCTGTTGAGTTCAGATAAATTTAAATTGGCCTGTTTGACATATAAAACCCTCACACCAGCACACCTCCCTATCTTCAATCACTACTAACTTCTTACATCCCTCCTCGTTGGCTGCGATTATCAAGTATGTTTTTTGTGTGGAGCCACGATGCAGAACAGTTAGGGCTCGCGTGCATTCCATGTCTCTGCCCCCAAGGAATGGAATCGGCTGCCACTCTCTCTTCGCGGCTCAAACTCACTTCCTACCTTCAAAAAGCGGCCAAAATCTCTATAATTACCTCCTTGGCTTTCAAACACTTGGATATCTAAATGCAACTTCTCCTGGCGATTGACTATCCGCGCCTCAGATTCACACTTCGGTGTGACCAGGAGTGAGTTACAAATTTAATTAAATAAACTAATAAATTAATAATCAATAAATTAAATTAATAATAATAATAATAATAATAATAATAAAATAAGAAAAATAATAATAATAATTCCATGTTCATGGATTCACCAGCGCAGACAATTGCGTGTGTTGAAGTGCGGTGCAGCGTAGCGCAGCGAAGAGCAGACTGATAACAAGATTAATGGCTATACAGTAACTGCAAATAACGATAAAATTTATAATCTACCACACTGAAAGTCGTAGCCACAGCTTTTTAGCGCAGTTTGGCTGGAGCTAAGGCAAAACTCTTCTGCCATCTGGCAACTATGATCGAATAACGAAAAAGAAGCATCTTTGTAGATTCAAGCCATTCACTTGGGGCGCCATTTCATCAGAACCTACGCTCACAACACGCAACTGATACGGAAACAAGAGCTGCTGCTTGGCATCCAGGCCCGCCGAGAGGGTGGGGCGGGGGAGGGGGGCAAATGCCCAGGGGCCAGGCGATTTTTCGGCGACTTTTAGGGGCCGGGCTGGACCCGCAATCAACTTTTCTCATATAGCCTCTGTTGGCATCTAGCAAGTAAAATGGTAATGTCTATCTCTATAAAATAACCACGACAAACATTATCGTGAGCTCGAGTCTTCGAACGCGCCTCTTGAAAGTTAAGCGCAGGGCACCAGTTTATTCACGAGCGCTGCGTTTAGTCAGACGGATTGGCTACTAGTTCCAGTGAGAACCTGGCTTGACTAAGCGCTGGTGAATAAGCTGGGTCTTCTAAACACGGCTCTTTTGTGGTAAGAGGAAATTTCGTACAATTACATTTATAGTTAAGAGATGTCATTACATAGTGTTATAAAAGATTATTAGCGTAGCCCTTCTCCTTTATCTATATAGACACCTTTAAATCGTTTATTTAAGAGAATATATATTTTGAACGTTCGTTTAAAAGCTAACTTAGCTTCACAATTACCATGCCTAAATATTTCCTTACTTACTTTTTGCTGACTGAATTCACTTAAACTAAAATATCAACAAATATTTTAAGTCTAGTTTTTCATGATATCTTTTAAAGAAAAACTGCCTTTAGTTATGACACATTTTTCTGAAAAATTTCAGTAGGGGCCTATGTATACTAATCCAAAAGTAAAGTAAAATTAATTGGAAAGTCGCTGTTTTTAGAATTAACATTGTTAGCTTCTGGCACGAAAAAAATTAGATTTTTCAGACTCTCTCAATGCATCTGAAACATGTTGTTCCTGAAACAACAATATCAATGCAGCGAGCGGTTGGTGTTGCAGAAGTTGTCGCAAATAATACTTTAAAACACATGATAGTTTCACAATGCAACTCCGATTTCTTATAATTAAAAACTTCTTCACAATTATAAGCAGAAATTAGATGAAGAGCTTGAAATTTGAGCGTCAGTTTTTAAATATATGTCTAATATCTTTCCATAGCGAATATCCAATATCTGAAAGTGAATATCAATTCAACTTGACGGCGTTCTAATAGATTGTATACCAAGAGAGTAAACATACAATTTTGCGTCATTTTTGATTCTGATGTCAACAGCTAATTCTAATTAATTAGTTGAGTGCTAATTCTAATTGACTAGTTCTTCTAAAAATGCTTGCTAATTCTAATTGATTAGTTCTTCTAAAAATGCTAATTCTAATTATCAAATTTGAACTCACTATTTCTCCTTGACCTTCAAACATATAGATACCTAACTGCGCTTCACCTCCATGGCGACTGACTAACCGCGCCCCTTTCTGTGTGACTTTGCGCGCGTTAGAATGTTGTAATGATAATGATTGTCAAATTTTAACTAATGCTAATTCTAATTAATTAGACACAAAACCTTAATTATCCATCGCTGTTTCCTTGACATTTCCGGAGTTAAATTTGTCATTAGAACTCTCCTCCTCGTGGTGGTCTCTGGGCATGCAGTCCTACCACATGGTTGACGTCATTATTCTTTTTTATCATGATAGTCATCATCATCATCATCATCATCATCATCATCATCATCATCATCATCATCATCATCATCATCATCATCATCATCATCATCATCATCATCATCATCATCATCATCATCATCATCATCATCACCACCACCACCACCACCACCACCACCACCACCACCACCACCACCACCACCACCACCACCACCACCACCACCACCACCACCACCACCACCACCACCACCACCACCACCACCAACACCATCATCATCATCATCATCATCATCATCATCATCATCATCATCAATTCCTGACGCTAGCCATTTGGCGGCGATAGGTACGAATAAATTATATCATTTTCATCGGTCATTTCAGAACTCACATATAAACATAGTATTGCAATTTTGACATGAAAAAGCACCAGCGAATATGGTAAGCGTCTCTGATTTTGGTAAGCCATTTAGAGGCCTATTTTATACAACAGTATGATATTTACAATCGATTCATCATAAAGACATCCTGGACTAGCCTGGTCTTCAACTAAGAAATTGAAACAAGAAAGAGCTTTGTAACGAGATGCACGACATGCAAGGTTCGAAAGAAAGAAAACAAAGGCAGACCAAAACTACGCTAGATAGATACCATAAATGATGACATAACATCCCTTGGAGGGCACCCCGTCAAAATAGCCCGGTCAAAATAGCCCCGACGAAATAGCCCCGTCAAAATGGCCCAGGACAAAATAGCTCAAGACGAAATAGCCCCGACGAAATAGCCCCAAAAATATCGCCCCGACAACGAACAGTGGTGAGAAGATTTATATTTATAAAATCAACGAAACATGAATGGAAAAAAACGCGAGTAAGATATTATAGAAATATTAATAATTGACAATGTCAATGTTTAAAAAACTTCGAAACATGAAGGTAAAACAAGCTACTAAATCAAAATTTATAGGCGCAATGATCTAAAAGACGTAGGCCTAATAATTGATTTAAGTTATCTTACAGTCTTAGAAATTGTCAATGTTAATGTATAGGCGTGTAGGCCTATAAACATCGAAATAAGCTACTAAATCGAAAACCTAATTTATTTAGCCATTTAGGGCTTTAGGCCTAAACGTCTAGGCCCTATATCACGAAGAGACAGGCCTATATATTCGCTGTATGAATGTTACTTGCGGTCTAAATCGTAAGATTATGAGCGATTCCGCGAAGGTAGACATTTACATTTACCAGGGTACTAATTGACAAATTACGGCTTGATCTAAAATATTCCCGACAAAGCACGCCGAAGTTGATTCAAGATATAGGTAACGTCTATCGTTACCCTTTCATACTAATTAGCAACTAATTAGGCAGTTCTCTGTTGATTCGAATAAACAAGGGTCTTCGAACGGTACGGGGCTATTTTGTCGGGGCTATTTCGTCTGGAGCTATTTTGTCCTGGGCGATTTTGACGGGGCTATTTCGTCGGGGCTATTTTGACCGGGCTATTTTGACTGGATACCCCCTTGGAGTAATACTAGGGTAATATACTAGACAAATGACCGATGAAAATGGATATAATTTATTCGTACCTATCGCCGCAAAATGGATATGGTCAGAAACTGATGATGATGATAATGATGATGATGATGATGATGATGATGATGATGATGATGATGATGATGATGATGATGATGATGATGACTATGATGATATGAAAAGAATAATGACGTGCGGCTGCCAATCCTTGCCATGCAGTCAACCAGCTGGTAAAACTGCATGCCCAGAGACCACCACGAGGAGGTGTTGGCAAAGGTCTCCGTAGTCCGATCATTTCAGCGCTCAGGCAGTCGAATTTCATCGCCAGTTTGGCATTACCCACAGAATGCCCAATTTTAGAAATATTCTTAATTTTGAATAATCTACTTTCACTTGGATGGGAACGCAAGACAAACATTCGCGAAAAGACACAACTGCAAGACATTAGAATAAGTAAAAGAGCTGTAGAGGCCTGGGATGCAGAAGAAAGTGAATGGAAAAAGTCTAGATCTGTGCGTTAGAGCAAAACGGAATGAGAGGAAATAAAGAGCGAGATAGTGTACAAGACGGCGATGTTGATAGAGTGAGACAGGGATAGAGAATTGGAAGATTTTGGAACGAAGGACATAGACTTGGTAATAGAGTAAGAGCAAGAGAGATACAGAGACAAAGAAAGAAGAGACACAGTCATAGAAGGAAAGTCACAGCAACAAAGATGCAAAAATAAAAAAAGATACAGACAGATACAGACAGACAGAAATACGACAGACATACAGACATGCAGACAGACAGAAAGACAGACAGTGCGAGAATGACGAAAAACGCAGTTAAATTGAGAAAAAGTCAATTGGTCGTAAGAGTGACAGAAAAGCGTCTGAAAATGAAAGTATATGAGAGAGAGAGAGAGAGAGAGAGAGAGACAGACAGACAGACAGACAGACAGACAGACAGACAGACAGACAGACAGACAGACAGACAGAGACAGAAAGACACAGAGAGAGACACAGACACAGATAGACAGACAGACAGGCAGGCAGGCAGCCAGACAGACAGACAGACAAACAGAGAAAGAGTGAGAGAAAGAGATAGACAGAAAACAGACAGATAGATTGAGAGATAGAGAGAGAGAGAGAGAGAGAGAGAGAGAGAGAGAGAGAGAGAGAGAGAGAGAGAGACAGACAGACAGACAGAGAGAGAGACAGAGACAGAGACAGAGACAGAGACAGAGACAGAGACAGAGAGAGAGACAGATAGAGAGAGAGAGAGAGAGAGAGACGGTCACGAAGACACGGAGACGGAGCCGGAAAGACGGAGACACGGATACGCAGACACGGATACAGAGGAACGGATAGAAAGACACATATACGGAGACAGAGACAGACATAAAAAGACAGAGACATACAGATATACAGAGAGAGTGACACAGATTTATTGCCTGCTATTTCGTATGATAATTTTAAGCAAAGACGATTAATCAAATCTTAAAGAATCCCACATAAAAATGGAAAGTAAACTGCCAGAGACACTTGCGATGATCGGACTACCCAAATGCCTAACACCTACAGAGACAATGTGATGCATTTGGTCATCGCATTTCTCACAAAAGACATTAATGAGCAACATTTACACCACGATAACATTAAGCGCTTATTATAAGTAAACGAAAAAGTTTAGATAAAGTTTCATTACTCGTAAGTAAATGACTCCATGCTTGGGTTCAAATCCATCTATATTCCAACTCCTTAATCTCCTCATTCTAATAAATATACGATGTGCCAATGCTAGTAAAAGAGGCGAGAACATACACAGAGTAAAGAAAGTAAAGCAAAAAAAGAGAATGAAAGAAACAGATGAGCAGACAGACTTAAAGCCAGACACAGACAGTCAGAGAAACAGACAAGAGCAGAGATCTAACGACAGAAATATAGAGTGATAGAAACAGATAAGAGAGCAGGCCCAAAGACAGACATAGACAAGCACAGAATCAGGCAAGCAGACAGACCTAAAGACACACAAGGACAGTGACAGAAACAGATAGAAGAAGAGACCTAAAGTCAGACATGGACGGTGATAGAAGCAGATACGGAAACAGACATAAAGCCAGACAGAGAGATTGATAGAAACAGACAAGAGAACAGATCTAAAGCCAGACAAGGACAGTGACAGAAATAGATAACAGAAGAGATCTCAAGACAGACAAAGGCAGAAACAGAAACAGACAAGTAACAGAAACAGATAAGAAAAAAGACATATATTCAGGCGGAGATAGATAAAGAAAGCGACAAGAGGACAGACATAAAACCATACATAGACGGTGACAGAAAAAGGTAAGAGAACAGACCCATAGTCAGCGACAGTGATAGAAACAAATAAGAGAACAGATCTAAAGCCGGACAGAATCAATAATAGAAACAGTAAAAAGAGACGTTTAGCCAGAATTAGACATTGATACAAGCATATAAGAGAACAGCCCTAAAGACAGATATAGACAGAGAGAGAAACACACAAACAGACAGACTTCAAGCCAGACAATGAGCGACAGAAACAGATAAGACAACAGTCCTAAAGCCAGAAATGGACAGAGGCAGAAACAGACAAACAGATATTCCTAAAGCCAGACAAAGACAATGTAGAAACAGAGAAGAGAACACAACTCAAGCCAGACAACGACACTGACATAAATAGATAAGAAGAAAGACTTAAAGCCAGACAGAGAGAATAACAGAAGCAGACAAAAGGACAGACCTAATACCAGGCGGAGACATTAACAAAAACAGATAAGAGAACAGTCCTAAAGACATACATAGACAGGGACAGTAAAAGACAAGCAGACAGATCTAAAGCCAGATAAAGACAGCGACAGAAACAGATAAGAGAAGAGCCAAACGGAAACAGTGAAAGAGACAGACAAGAAGACAGACCTAAAGCAGACAGAGACATTGACAGAAAAAGATAATAGAACACACATAAAGCATGACAGAGACATTGACAGAAACAGACAAGAAGACAGACCTAAAGCCAAGCACAGACAAAGGCAGAAACAGAGAACAGACCTACAGACAGACAGAGACAGTGACAGAAACAGACAAAAGGACAAACCAATTAGGAGGCACAGACAATCACCGAGAAGAGATAAGACAAGAGACCTAAAGAGAGACCTAGGCAGGCACAGAAACAGTCAAGCAGATAGACCTAAAAACAGACAGAGACAGACCTAAAAACAGACAGAGACAGTGACAGAAACAGAAAGAAGAGAACTAAAGAGAGACATAGGCAGGCACAGAAACACACAAGCAGATAAACACCTAAACACAGACAAGGAGAGTGACAGAAACAGATAGGAAAAGAGACTTAAAGAGATACATAGGCAGCCACAGAAACAGACAAGCAGACAGACCAAAACACAGACAGAGACAGTGACAGAAACAGAAAGAAGAGAACTAAAGAGAGACACAGGCAGGCACAGAAACAGACAAGCAGAAAGACCTAAACACAGACAGAGACAGTGACAGAAACAGAAAGAAGAGAACTAAAGAGAGACACAGGCAGGCACAGAAACAGACAAGCAGAAAGACCTAAACACAGACAGAGACAGTGACAGAAACAGAAAGAAGAGAACTAAAGAGAGACACAGGCAGGCACAGAAACAGAGAAGCAGAGAGACCTAAACAAAGACAGAGACAGTGACAGAAACAGACAGAAGAGAACTTAAGAGAGACATAGGCAGGCACAGAAACAGACAAGCAGACAGACCTAAACACAGACAGAGACAGTGACAGAAACAGAAAGAAGAGACCTAAAGAGAGACATAGAAAGGCACGGAAACAGACAAGCAGACAGACAATACTAAAGACATACAAAAACAGGCACAGAAACAGACAAGCAGACCAAATAACAGACAGAGACAGTGACAGAAACAGATAGGAGAGACTAAAGAGAGACGTAGGCAGGCACAGAAACAGACAAGCAGACAGACGAAAACACAGACAGAAACAGTGACAGAAACAGATAGTAGAGGAGACCTAAAGGCAGACACAGGGAGGCAGAGAAACAGACAAGCAGACAGACCTAAACACAGACAGTGACAGTGACAGAAACAGATAGAAGAGAACTAAAGAAAGACATAGGCAGGCACAGAAACAGACAAGCAGACAGACCTAAACACAGACAGAGACAGTAACAGAAACAGATAGTAGACGAGACCAAAAGGCAGACATAGGGAGGCAGAGAAACAGACAAGCAGACAGACCTAATCACAGACGGAGACAGTGACAGAAACAGACAGGAGAAGAGACCTAAAGAGAGACATAGACAGGCACAGAAACAGACAAGCAGACAGACCTATACACAGACAGAGATAGTGACAGAAACAGACAGGAGAAGAGACCTAAAGACAGTCATAGGCAGGCACAGAAACAGACAAGGAGACGGACTTAAACACAGACAGAGACACTGACAGAAACAGATAGGAGATGAGAACTATAGAGACATAAACACGCACAGAAACAGGCAAGCAGACAGACCTAAACACAGACAGATACAGTGACAGAAACAGATAGGAGAAGAGACCTAAAGACAGACATAGGCAGGCACAGAAACAGACAAGCAGACAGACCAAAGCACATACAAGGACAGTGAGAGAAACAGATAGAGGAAACCTAAAGAGAGACATAGAGAGGCACATAAAAAGAGACAAGCAGACAGACGGACCTAAAGACATACAAATACAGCCACACAAACAGACAAGCAGACAGACCAAACAACAGACAGAGACAGTGACAGATACAGATAGAAGATAACTAAAGACAGACGTAGGCAGGCACAGGAACATACAAGCAGACAGAACTAAACACACAAATATACCGTTACAGGAACAGACCAAACAACAGACAGAGACAGTGACAGATACAGATAGAAGAGACCTAAAGAGAGACAAAGGTAGGCACAGAAACAGACAAGCAGACAGACCTAAACACAGACAGAGACAGTGACAGATGCAGGTAGATGAAGAGACCTAAAGAGAGACAAACACAGGCACAGAAACAGACAAGCAGACAGACCTAAACACAGACAGAGACAGTGAAAGAAACAGATAGGAGAAGAGACCTAAAAACAGACATAGCCAGGCACAGAAACGGACAAGAGGACAGACCTAAACAGACAAGGACAGTGACAGAAACAGATGGAAGGGACCAAAAGAGAGACATAGGCAGGCACAGAAACAGACAAGCAGTGAGACATAAACACAAACAGAGAGAGCGACAGAAACAGAAAGGAGAAGAGACATGAATACAGCCATATTCAGGCACAGAAACAGACAAGCAGACAGACCGAAAGACACACAAGGACAGTGACAGAAACTGAAATGGGAAGAGACCTAAAGGCAGGCATAGGCAGGCAGAGAAACAGACAAGCAGACAGAACTAAACACACAGAATCCGTGACAGAAAGATATAGGAGAAGAGACCTAAAGAGTGACATAGAAAGGCACAGAAACAGACAAACAGAGAGACCTAAGCACAGACATACACAATGGCAGAGACATATAGAATATACCTAAGGATAGACATAGAAAGGCTCAGAAACAAGCAAGCAGACTGACCTAAAAACAGACAGAGACAGTGACAGAAACAGATAAGAGAAGAGACCTAAAGACAGACATAGGTAGGCACAGAAACAGACAAGCAGACAGACCTAAACACAGACAGAGACAGTGATAGAAACAGATAGAAGAAGAGGCCTAAAGAGAGACAAAAACAGGCACAGAAACAGTCAAGCAGACATACCTAAACACAGACAGAGACAGTGATAGAAACAGATAGAAGAGCAGACCTAAAGAGAGACAAAAACAGGCACAGAAACAGACAAGCAGACAGACCTAAAGAGACACAGATAGCGTGACAGGAACAGATAGAAGAAGAGACCTAAAGACAGACATAGGCAGGCACAGAAACAGACAAGCAGACATATCTAAACACAGACAGTGACAGCGACAGAAACAGATAGGAGAAGAGAACTAAAGAGAGACATAAACAGGCACAGAAACAGACAAGCAGACAGACCTAAACGCAGACAGAGACAGTGACAGAAACAGACAGGAGAAGAGACCTAAACACAGACAGAGATAGTGACAGAAACAAATAGAAGTGACCTAAAGGGAGACATAGACAGGCACAGAAACAGAGAAGCAGAGAGACCTAAACAAAGACAGAGACAGTGACAGAAACAGATAGAAGAGACATAAAGAGAGGCATAGGCAGGCACAGAAACAGACAAGCAGACAGACCAAAACACAGACAGAGACAGTGACAGAAACAGAAAGAAGAGAACTAAAGAGAGACACAGGCAGGCACAGAAACAGACAAGCAGAGAGACCTAAACACAGACAGAGACACTGACAGAAACAGATAGGAGATGAGAACTAAAGAGAGACACAGGCAGGCACAGAAACAGACAAGCAGAAAGACCTAAACACAGACAGAGACAGTGACAGAAGCAGAAAGAAGAGAGCTAAAGAGAGACACAGGCAGGCACAGAAACAGACAAGCAGACATACCTAAACACACACAGACACCGTGACAGAAACAGATAGAAGAGACATAAAGAGAGACATAGGCAGGCACAGAAACAGACAAGCAGACATACCTAGAAACAGACAGAGACAGTGACAGAAACAGAAAGAAGAGAACTAAAGAGAGACACAGGCAGGCACAGAAACAAACAAGCAGAAAGACCTAAACACAGACAGAGACAGTTACAGAAACAGAAAGAAGAGAACTAAAGAGAGACACAGGCAGGCACAGAAACAGACAAGCAGACATACCTAAACACACACAGACACCGTGACAGAAACAGATAGAAGAGACATAAAGAGAGACATAGGCAGGCACAGAAACAGACAAGCAGACAGACCAAAACACAGACAGAGACAGTGACAGAAACAGAAAGAAGAGAACTAAAGAGAGACGCAGGCAAGCACAGAAACAGACAAGCAGACAGACCTAAACACAGACAGAGATAGTGACAGAAACAAATAGAAGTGACCTAAAGGGAGACATAGACAGGGACAGAAACAGAGAAGCAGAGAGACCTAAACAAAGACAGAGACAGTGACAGAAACAGACAGAAGAGAACTTAAGAGAGACATAGGCAGGCACAGAAACAGAGAAGCAGACAGACCTAAACACAGACAGAGACAGTGACAGAAACAGATGGAAGAGAACTTAAGAGAGACATAGGCAGGCACAGAAACAGACAAGCAGACAGACCGAAACACAGACAGAGACAGTAACAGAAACAGATAGTAGACGAGACCAAAAGGCAGACATAGGGAGGCAGAGAAACAGACAAGCAGACAGACGTAATCACAGACAGAGACAGTGACAGAAACAAATAGAAGTGACCTAAAGGGAGACATAGACAGGCACAGAAACAGAGAAGCAGAGAGACCTAAACAAAGACAGAGACAGTGACAGAAACAGATAGAAGAGAACTAAAGAGAGATATAGGCAGGCACAGAAACAGACAAGCAGACATACTTAAACACACACAGACACCGTGACAGAAACAGAAAGAAGAGAACTAAAGAGAGACACAGGCAGGCACAGAAACAGACAAGCAGACATACCTAAGCACACACAGACACCGTGACAGAAACAGAAAGAAGATAACTAAAGAGAGACACAGGCAGGCACAGAAACAGACAAGCAGAAAGACCTAAACACAGACAGAGACACTGACAGAAACAGATAGGAGATGAGAACTAAAGAGAGACACAGGCAGGCACAGAAACAGACAAGCAGAAAGATCTAAACCCAGACAGAGACAGTGACAGAAGCAGAAAGAAGAGAACTAAAGAGAGACACAGGCAGGCACAGAAACAGACAAGCAGACATACCTAAACACACACAGACACCGTGACAGAAACAGATAGAAGAGAAATAAAGAGAGACATAGGCAGGCACAGAAACAGACAAGCAGACAGACCAAAACACAGACAGAGACAGTGACAGAAACAGAAAGAAGAGAACTAAAGAGAGACGCAGGCAGGCACAGAAACAGACAAGCATAAAGACCTAAACACAGACAGAGACAGTGACAGAAACAGAAAAAGAGAACTAAAGAGAGACACTGGCAGGCACAGAAACAAACAAGCAGAAAGACCTAAACACAGACAGAGACAGTTACAGAAACAGAAAGAAGAGAACTAAAGAGTGACACAGGCAGGCACAGAAACAGACAGGCAGACATACCTAAACACACACAGACACCGTGACAGAAACAGATAGAAGAGACATAAAGAGAGACATAGGCAGGCACAGAAACAGACAAGCAGA
This sequence comes from Allolobophora icterica, assembly GCA_963556255.1. NCBI lineage: Eukaryota > Metazoa > Annelida > Clitellata > Crassiclitellata > Lumbricidae > Allolobophora > Allolobophora icterica. The sequence goes on from OY744614.1 coordinate 10,493,101, forward strand.
CAGACCTATACACAGACAGAGATAGTGACAGAAACAGACAGCAGAAGAGACCTAAAGACAGTCATAGGCAGCCACAGAAACAGACAAGCAGACATATCTAAACACAGACAGTGACAGCGACAGAAACAGATAGGAGAAGAGAACTAAAGAGAGACATAAACAGGCACAGAAACAGACAAGCAGACAGACCTAAACACAGACAGAGACAGTGACAGAAACAGACAGGAGAAGAGACATAAACACAGACAGAGATAGTGACAGAAACAAATAGAAGTGACCTAAAGGGAGACATAGGCAGGCACAGAAACAGAGAAGCAGAGAGACCTAAACAAAGACAGAGACAGTGACAGAAACAGATAGAAGAGAACTAAAGAGAGATATAGGCAGGCACAGAAACAGACAAGCAGACATACCTAAACACACACAGACACCGTGACAGAAACAGAAAGAAGAGAACTAAAGAGAGACACAGGCAGGCACAGAAACAGACAAGCAGACATACCTAAACACACACAGACACCGTGACAGAAACAGAAAGAAGAGACATAAAGAGAGACGTAGGCAGGCACAGAAACAGACAAGCAGACATACCTAAACACACACAGACACCGTGACAGAAACAGAAAGAAGAGAACTAAAGAGAGACACATGCAGGCACAGAAACAGACAAGCAGAAAGACCTAAACACAGACAGAGACAGTCACAGAAACAGAAAGAAGAGAACTAAAGAGAGACACAGGCAGGCACAGAAACAGACAAGCAGACATACCTAAACACACACAGACACCGTGACAGAAACAGATAGAAGAGACATAAAGAGAGACATAGGCAGGCACAGAAACAGACAAGCAGACAGACCTAAACACAGACAGAGACAGTGACAGAAACAGATGGAAGAGAACTTAAGAGAGACATAGGCAGGCACAGAAACAGACAAGCAGAAAGACCTAAACACAGACAGAGACAGTGACAGAAACAGAAAGAAGAGAACTAAAGAGAGACGTAGGCAGGCACAGAAACAGACAAGCAGACAGACCAAAACACAGACAGAGACAGTGACAGAAACAGATAGAAGAGAACTAAAGAAAGACATAGGCAGGCACAGAAACAGACAAGCAGACAGACCGAAACACAGACAGAGACAGTAACAGAAACAGATAGAAGAGAACTAAAGAGAGACATAGGCAGGCACAGAAACAGAGAAGCAGAGAGACCTATACACAGACAGATATAGTGACAGAAACAGACAGGAGAAGAGACCTAAAGACAGTCATAGGCAGGCACAGAAACAGACAAGGAGACGGACTTAAACACAGACAGAGACACTGACAGAAACAGATAGGAGATGAGAACTATAGAGACATAAACACGCACAGAAACAGGCAAGCAGACAGACCTAAACACAGACAGATACAGTGACAGAAACAGATAGGAGAAGAGACCTAAAGACAGACATAGGCAGGCATAGAAACAGACAAGCAGACAGACCAAAGCACATACAAGGACAGTGAGAGAAACAGATAGAGGAAACCTAAAGAGAGACATAGAGAGGCACATAAAAAGAGACAAGCAGACAGACGGACCTAAAGACATACAAATACAGCCACACAAACAGACAAGCAGACAGACCAAACAACAGACAGAGACAGTGACAGATACAGATAGAAGATAACTAAAGACAGACGTAGGCAGGCACAGGAACATACAAGCAGACAGAACTAAACACACAAATATACCGTTACAGGAACAGACCAAACAACAGACAGAGACAGTGACAGATACAGATAGAAGAGACCTAAAGAGAGACAAAGGTAGGCACAGAAACAGACAAGCAGACAGACCTAAACACAGACAGAGACAGTGACAGATGCAGGTAGATGAAGAGACCTAAAGAGAGACAAACACAGGCACAGAAACAGACAAGCAGACAGACCTAAACACAGACAGAGACAGTGAAAGAAACAGATAGGAGAAGAGACCTAAAAACAGACATAGCCAGGCACAGAAACGGACAAGAGGACAGACCTAAACAGACAAGGACAGTGACAGAAACAGATGGAAGGGACCAAAAGAGAGACATAGGCAGGCACAGAAACAGACAAGCAGTGAGACATAAACACAAACAGAGAGAGCGACAGAAACAGAAAGGAGAAGAGACATGAATACAGCCATATTCAGGCACAGAAACAGACAAGCAGACAGACCGAAAGACACACAAGGACAGTGACAGAAACTGAAATGGGAAGAGACCTAAAGGCAGGCATAGGCAGGCAGAGAAACAGACAAGCAGACAGAACTAAACACACAGAATCCGTGACAGAAAGATATAGGAGAAGAGACCTAAAGAGTGACATAGAAAGGCACAGAAACAGACAAACAGAGAGACCTAAGCACAGACATACACAATGGCAGAGACATATAGAATATACCTAAGGATAGACATAGAAAGGCTCAGAAACAAGCAAGCAGACTGACCTAAAAACAGACAGAGACAGTGACAGAAACAGATAAGAGAAGAGACCTAAAGACAGACATAGGTAGGCACAGAAACAGACAAGCAGACAGACCTAAACACAGACAGAGACAGTGATAGAAACAGATAGAAGAAGAGGCCTAAAGAGAGACAAAAACAGGCACAGAAACAGTCAAGCAGACATACCTAAACACAGACAGAGACAGTGATAGAAACAGATAGAAGAGCAGACCTAAAGAGAGACAAAAACAGGCACAGAAACAGACAAGCAGACAGACCTAAAGAGACACAGATAGCGTGACAGGAACAGATAGAAGAAGAGACCTAAAGACAGACATAGGCAGGCACAGAAACAGACAAGCAGACATATCTAAACACAGACAGTGACAGCGACAGAAACAGATAGGAGAAGAGAACTAAAGAGAGACATAAACAGGCACAGAAACAGACAAGCAGACAGACCTAAACGCAGACAGAGACAGTGACAGAAACAGACAGGAGAAGAGACCTAAACACAGACAGAGATAGTGACAGAAACAAATAGAAGTGACCTAAAGGGAGACATAGACAGGCACAGAAACAGAGAAGCAGAGAGACCTAAACAAAGACAGAGACAGTGACAGAAACAGATAGAAGAGACATAAAGAGAGACATAGGCAGGCACAGAAACAGACAAGCAGACAGACCAAAACACAGACAGAGACAGTGACAGAAACAGAAAGAAGAGAACTAAAGAGAGACACAGGCAGGCACAGAAACAGACAAGCAGAGAGACCTAAACACAGACAGAGACACTGACAGAAACAGATAGGAGATGAGAACTAAAGAGAGACACAGGCAGGCACAGAAACAGACAAGCAGAAAGACCTAAACACAGACAGAGACAGTGACAGAAGCAGAAAGAAGAGAGCTAAAGAGAGACACAGGCAGGCACAGAAACAGACAAGCAGACATACCTAAACACACACAGACACCGTGACAGAAACAGATAGAAGAGACATAAAGAGAGACATAGGCAGGCACAGAAACAGACAAGCAGACATACCTAGAAACAGACAGAGACAGTGACAGAAACAGAAAGAAGAGAACTAAAGAGAGACACAGGCAGGCACAGAAACAAACAAGCAGAAAGACCTAAACACAGACAGAGACAGTTACAGAAACAGAAAGAAGAGAACTAAAGAGAGACACAGGCAGGCACAGAAACAGACAAGCAGACATACCTAAACACACACAGACACCGTGACAGAAACAGATAGAAGAGACATAAAGAGAGACATAGGCAGGCACAGAAACAGACAAGCAGACAGACCAAAACACAGACAGAGACAGTGACAGAAACAGAAAGAAGAGAACTAAAGAGAGACGCAGGCAAGCACAGAAACAGACAAGCAGACAGACCTAAACACAGACAGAGATAGTGACAGAAACAAATAGAAGTGACCTAAAGGGAGACATAGACAGGGACAGAAACAGAGAAGCAGAGAGACCTAAACAAAGACAGAGACAGTGACAGAAACAGACAGAAGAGAACTTAAGAGAGACATAGGCAGGCACAGAAACAGAGAAGCAGACAGACCTAAACACAGACAGAGACAGTGACAGAAACAGATGGAAGAGAACTTAAGAGAGACATAGGCAGGCACAGAAACAGACAAGCAGACAGACCGAAACACAGACAGAGACAGTAACAGAAACAGATAGTAGACGAGACCAAAAGGCAGACATAGGGAGGCAGAGAAACAGACAAGCAGACAGACGTAATCACAGACAGAGACAGTGACAGAAACAAATAGAAGTGACCTAAAGGGAGACATAGACAGGCACAGAAACAGAGAAGCAGAGAGACCTAAACAAAGACAGAGACAGTGACAGAAACAGATAGAAGAGAACTAAAGAGAGATATAGGCAGGCACAGAAACAGACAAGCAGACATACTTAAACACACACAGACACCGTGACAGAAACAGAAAGAAGAGAACTAAAGAGAGACACAGGCAGGCACAGAAACAGACAAGCAGACATACCTAAGCACACACAGACACCGTGACAGAAACAGAAAGAAGATAACTAAAGAGAGACACAGGCAGGCACAGAAACAGACAAGCAGAAAGACCTAAACACAGACAGAGACACTGACAGAAACAGATAGGAGATGAGAACTAAAGAGAGACACAGGCAGGCACAGAAACAGACAAGCAGAAAGATCTAAACCCAGACAGAGACAGTGACAGAAGCAGAAAGAAGAGAACTAAAGAGAGACACAGGCAGGCACAGAAACAGACAAGCAGACATACCTAAACACACACAGACACCGTGACAGAAACAGATAGAAGAGAAATAAAGAGAGACATAGGCAGGCACAGAAACAGACAAGCAGACAGACCAAAACACAGACAGAGACAGTGACAGAAACAGAAAGAAGAGAACTAAAGAGAGACGCAGGCAGGCACAGAAACAGACAAGCATAAAGACCTAAACACAGACAGAGACAGTGACAGAAACAGAAAAAGAGAACTAAAGAGAGACACTGGCAGGAACAGAAACAAACAAGCAGAAAGACCTAAACACAGACAGAGACAGTTACAGAAACAGAAAGAAGAGAACTAAAGAGTGACACAGGCAGGCACAGAAACAGACAGGCAGACATACCTAAACACACACAGACACCGTGACAGAAACAGATAGAAGAGACATAAAGAGAGACATAGGCAGGCACAGAAACAGACAAGCAGACAGACCTATACACAGACAGAGATAGTGACAGAAACAGACAGCAGAAGAGACCTAAAGACAGTCATAGGCAGCCACAGAAACAGACAAGCAGACATATCTAAACACAGACAGTGACAGCGACAGAAACAGATAGGAGAAGAGAACTAAAGAGAGACATAAACAGGCACAGAAACAGACAAGCAGACAGACCTAAACACAGACAGAGACAGTGACAGAAACAGACAGGAGAAGAGACATAAACACAGACAGAGATAGTGACAGAAACAAATAGAAGTGACCTAAAGGGAGACATAGGCAGGCACAGAAACAGAGAAGCAGAGAGACCTAAACAAAGACAGAGACAGTGACAGAAACAGATAGAAGAGAACTAAAGAGAGATATAGGCAGGCACAGAAACAGACAAGCAGACATACCTAAACACACACAGACACCGTGACAGAAACAGAAAGAAGAGAACTAAAGAGAGACACAGGCAGGCACAGAAACAGACAAGCAGACATACCTAAACACACACAGACACCGTGACAGAAACAGAAAGAAGAGACATAAAGAGAGACGTAGGCAGGCACAGAAACAGACAAGCAGACATACCTAAACACACACAGACACCGTGACAGAAACAGAAAGAAGAGAACTAAAGAGAGACACATGCAGGCACAGAAACAGACAAGCAGAAAGACCTAAACACAGACAGAAACAGTCACAGAAACAGAAAGAAGAGAACTAAAGAGAGACACAGGCAGGCACAGAAACAGACAAGCAGACATACCTAAACACACACAGACACCGTGACAGAAACAGATAGAAGAGACATAAAGAGAGACATAGGCAGGCACAGAAACAGACGAGCAGACAGACAAAAACACAGACAGAGACAGTGACAGAAACAGAAAGAAGAGAACTAAAGAGAGACACATGCAGGCACAGAAACAGACAAGCAGAAAGACCTAAACACAGACAGAGACAGTGACAGAAACAGAAAGAAGAGAACTAAAGAGAGACGTAGGCAGGCACAGAAACAGACAAGCAGACAGACCAAAACACAGACAGAGACAGTGACAGAAACAGATAGAAGAGAACTAAAGAAAGACATAGGCAGGCACAGAAACAGACAAGCAGACAGACCGAAACACAGACAGAGACAGTAACAGAAACAGATAGAAGAGAACTAAAGAGAGACATAGGCAGGCACAGAAACAGAGAAGCAGAGAGACCTATACACAGACAGATATAGTGACAGAAACAGACAGGAGAAGAGACCTAAAGACAGTCATAGGCAGGCACAGAAACAGACAAGGAGACGGACTTAAACACAGACAGAGACACTGACAGAAACAGATAGGAGATGAGAACTATAGAGACATAAACAGGCACGGAAACAGACAAGCAGACAGACCTAAACACAGACAGACACAGTGACAGAAACAGATAGGAGAAGAGATCTAAAGACAGACATAGGCAGGCACAGAAACAGACAAGCAGACAGACCTAAGCACAGACAAGGACAGTGAGAGAAACAGATAGAGGAAACCTAAAGAGAGACATAGAGAGGCACATAAAAAGAGACAAGCAGACAGACGGACCTAAAGACATACAAATACAGCCACACAAACAGACAAGCAGACAGACCAAACAACAGACAGAGACAGTGACAGATACAGGTAGAAGATAACTAAAGACAGACGTAGGCAGGCACAGGAACATACAAGCAGACAGAACTAAACACACAAATATACCGTTACAGGAACAGACCAAACAACAGACAGAGACAGTGACAGATACAGATAGAAGAGACCTAAAGAGAGACAAAGGTAGGCACAGAAACAGACAAGCAGACACACCTAAACACAGACAGAGACAGTGACAGAAACAGATCGAAGAAAAGACCTTAAGAGAGACAAAAACAGGCACAGAAACAGACAAGCAGTCAGACCTAAACACAGACAGAGACAGTGACAGAAACAGATAGGATAAGAGACCTAAAACAGACATAGGCAGGCACAGAAACGGACAAGAGGACAGACCTAAACAGACAAGGACAGTGACAGAAACAGATGGAAGGGACCAAAAGAGAGACATAGGCAGGCACAGAAACAGACAAGCAGTGAGACCTAAACACAAACAGAGAGAGCGACAGAAACTGAAATGAGAAGAGACCTAAAGGCAGGCATAGGCAGGCAGAGAAACAGACAAGCAGACAGAACTAAACACACAGAATCCGTGACAGAAAGATATAGGAGAAGAGACCTAAAGAGTGACATAGAAAGGCACAGAAACAGACAAACAGAGAGACCTAAGCACAGACATACACAATGGCAGAGACATATAGAATATACCTAAGGATAGACATAGAAAGGCACAGAAACAGACAAGCAGACTGACCTAATAACAGACAGAGACAGTGACAGAAACAGATAAGAGAAGAGACCTAAAGACAGACATAGGTAGGCACAGAAACAGAGAAGCAGAGAGACCTAAACACAGACAGAGACAGTGACAGAAACAGACAGGAGAAGAGTCCTAAACACAGACAGAGATAGTGACAGAAACAAATAGAAGTGACCTAAAGGGAGACATAGACAGGCACAGAAACAGAGAAGCAGAGAGACCTAAACAAAGACAGAGACAGTGACAGAAACAGATAGAAGAGACCAAAAGAGAGACATAGACAAGCACAGAAACAGACAAGCAGACAGACCAAAACACAGACATAGACAGTGACAGAAACAGATAGAAGAGACCAAAAGAGAGACATAGACAAGCACAGAAACAGACAAGCAGACAGACCTAAGCACAGACAGAGACAGTGACAGAAACAGATCGAAGAGATCTATGGAGAGACTTAGAAAGGCACAGAAACAGACAAACAGACAGACATACACACAGACAGAGACAGTGACAGAAACCGATAGGAGAAGAGGTATAAAGAAAGACATAGGCAGGCACAGAAACAGACAAGCACACAGACCTAAACACAGACAGAGACAGTGACAGAAACAGACAAAAGGACATACCAATTAGGAGGCACAGACAATCACAGAGAAGAGATAAGAGAAGAGACGTAAAGAAAGACATAGGCAGGCAATGAGACAGACAAGCAGATAGACCTAAAAACAGACAGAGACAGTGACAGAAACAGAAAGAAGAGAACTAAAGAGAGACATAGGCAGGCACAGAAACAGACAAGCAGACAGACATAAACACAGACAGATGAAGTGACAGAAACAGATAGGAGAAGAGAACTAAAGAGAGACATAGGCAGGCACAGAAATAGACAAGCAGATAGACCTAAAAAACAGACAGAGACTGACCTAAAAACAGACAGAGACAGTGACAGAAACAGAAAGAAGAGAACTAAAGAGAGACATAGGCAGGCACAGAAACAGACAAGCAGACAGACCTAAACACAGACAGAGACAGAGACAGAAACAGATAGGCGGAGAGACGCAAAGCAGAGAGAGACAGCGACAGACACAGACACAGACAAGAGAACAGATCTAAAGCCAGACAGAGGCAGTGACAGAAGCAGACAAGAGGCCAGATCTAAAGCCACACAGAGACAGTGACAGAAGCAGACAAGAGAACAGATCTAAAGCCAGACAGAGACAGTGATAGAAACAGACAAGAGAACAGATCTAAAGCCAGACAGAGACAGTGATAGAAACAGACAAGAGAACAGATCTAAAGCCAGACAGAGACAGTGATAGAAACAGACAAGAGAACTGATCTAAAGCCAGACAGACAGTGATAGAAACAGACAAGAGAACAGATCTAAAGCCAGACAGAGACAGTGATAGAAACAGACAAGAGAACAGATCTAAAGCCAGACAGAGACAGTGATAGAAACAGACAAGAGAACAGATCTAAAGCCAGACAGAGACAGTGATAGAAACAGACAAGAGAACAGATCTAAAGCCAGACAGAGACAGTGATAGAAACAGACAAGAGAACAGATCTAAAGCCAGACAGAGACAGTGATAGAAACAGACAAGAGAACTGATCTAAAGCCAGACAGAGACAGTGATAGAAACAGACAAGAGAACAGATCTAAAGCCAGACAGAGACAGTGATAGAAACAGACAAGAGAACAGATCTAAGGCCAGACAGAGACAGTGATAGAAACAGTCAAGAGAACAGATCTAAAGCCAGACAGAGATAGTGATAGAAACAGACAATAGAAGAGACCGAAAGCCAGTCATCGAAGGTGACAGATGCAGAAAAGAGAACAGCGATTGAAAAAGAAAAGAAGGCAGACCTATACTCAGACAGAGACAGTAATAAGAAGAGATAAATAGACGTACTTAACTTCTTGACAAAAGAAGAAGGATACAGTGGACTGAAGAGAAGAGCACAAGACAGAGAACGATGGCGTCATTGGTCATACGAACCTGCCGGTGGGCAGAGAACATAAAGAAGAAAGAAGACTTAACCAGATTAACAGACAGACCTAAAACCAGGCAGAGACAGTTACAAAATCAGAGAACAAACCTATAGCCAGGCAAAGGCCTCTTTAGAAACAGATAAGAGAGAAGAGCTAAAGCCAGACAGAGAGCTTTAGAAACAGATACGCAGACAGACTTAAAGCCAGACAGAGGCAGTGATAGGAACAGGTAATCGAACAGATCTATAGCCAGACAGAGGCAGTGATAGAAAAATATGGCCAAAGAGACTGAAGGCAGAGACAAAGAAAAAGAGAGATTCCGGCAGACTTACGATACACCTTATGGTGACCTCGTCCTATCGCCTACGTATTTTTCGACTTCTCTCCCCAACGCTTCACCCTTCTTATTCGTCTACGAAAGAGAATGGTGAAATGCTGAGCGGAGAACATAATATTACCCGATCTTCAAGCCATCTCGTTCTCTTCCTCTACAGGAACAGAAAGAGATACCTCTGTCTAGAAAGACGTTATGCATATTTCCATAACAACTGTCTAGATACTCTTACGATCGTGTTGCAATAAGACAGATGTATAGCGGTCGCCAGGTGTCGTCCGTTGCAGCTCACGCCAGAGGTCGTTGGTTTCAACCACGAGAAACGCCATTTTCGATTGAGGTCAGTTTCCCGGATGGTTCCTTGCCACTTCTGACGACGTTAATGAACGGAAGCGTTGCAGTGATCATTCTACCGATAACGAAAAACAACACACCGTTATCCTAATCTCCAAATTTATAAAGCGCCACTCGAAAGCTAAGCGCGGGGCACCAGCTTGTTCACGAGCGCTGCGTCGTGTCAGATGGGTAGTGAAGCGGGGGTCAGAGTTCGGATGCCAGAAGGTCAGAGGAGGTGGAGTAGCTGCTAAGGCGGGTGTCGTCTACGCGAAGAATTGGAAGCGGAGGATCAGATGAGTCGGGGTATGAATTATTGAAGAAGTGAGCCTTCAGTTTTGAGTGGAAAGCCTGAGGGATGATAAAAGGCAATAAGTCTGACTAGTGGACTGGGAAGCATCTAGCTCATGTCCAGGGGCGTAACTTTGGTCTAAAAAGTGGGGGGTACCAATTTCTTACATACACGAAGCAAGGCAGAGGCTGTGATCTCTGGGAAGGCACAATAATAAAATATTATTGACATTGCTCGAAAAGTGGGGGGTACGGTACCCCCAGTCCAAAAAGTGGGGGTACAGGTACCCCTCGTACCCCCCACAAATTACGCCTATGCTCATGTCTGTTATTATGTGAAGATTTTAAGTTCAACGGATGTCTACAATATCTACAATGCGTCTACTACTTCAAGGCATCAATTTACGGATCCCAAAGACCACTTAAGCATTATTATAACTGCGCTTATTATGATTGCGATTGATCTAGACCAGGGGTGGGCAAACTTTTTGCACAGTGGACCACATTAAACGCTAAAAAAAATTTGGATGGCCAGTAATAAATTTTAACTTTTAATAACGACTAGCATGAAAAGAAGTTTACTTATTTATAATATATTAAATATACTTTGGCTGTTACTAGTGAGATGTATGCAACTGTGAGCATGAATTAACAAATTTCCCATAATCGGAGTGATAGCACTGTCAGACTGCAATTCGCAGTATGAGTTCAAGTTTAGATCTGATTTTTTTTCTGAAGAATTGTGGGGTCCGGATAAAAAGTGTTGGCCGGCCGGATCCGGCCCGCGGGCCGTAGTTTACCCAGCCCTGATCTAGACCCTCTTGGCTTTCAAGTGTGGCTTTAAAAGTTTGGAGATTACGATTACGATCATAGAAGTCATTAAAACAAACTGAATTAAGACGTCACTAACAATGATCAGCGCTTTTGAGATGTCTAAAAAGCGCTATACAGTTGTTCAGATACATTCATATACTATATGAATGTATTCGAATGTATTTGATATATCTAGGTATCACACAGGCCTATATAGGTTCATATACTATGAACATTTGTAGGCCTACATTATTTTGGTGTTTAGCAACAGCTTATGACGTCATGCCTGGCAGGAGTGTTAACTGCAAAAAGCGTCTCGAGTGGCGCAATAATATATAGGTGGCTAAGTGGACTGAGAGCTATTTCAGTGTACTTAGTTAGACCTAGGTGAATATCATCAGCTCATATCCAAAACATAGAATAATCGAACATTCACCTTCTTCTGCTGACGAGGTCTTTCCATTCAACCGCCCTCTTGAGTCGAAGGAAGTCTTCCTGTGCAAGCGACAAATACAAAGTACAGGTTATAATTACAATAAAAATACAAAAGAACCAGTAAGTAATTAAAAAATTAAAATAAATTTCAAATAAAATCGTTTAATAAGATACAAATTATGCACTGACCCTGTATAAGTCACCGAGTCTTATTAGCTTACTCATATACACTAAAAATAAAACTTAAAGTAAACAACTTAAATGTAAAAATACAAATAAAAAAATATTACACTGTGGCGCTTAATCATAATAGACTTTTAAAAATTAATTAACAAATTGAAATTAAAAACTTAATTTTAAAATAATACACTCTGGCAATATAGAAGTCTGGCGCTATAGAAGTACAGGTTATACTTACAACAACAATACAAAAGAACCAGTAAATAATTAAAAAATGACTAGCTTGCTCGAAAATTAAGCTAATCAAATTAAAAATGTACATTAAAAATTAAAAAATAAATAAATTGAACACTTTAATTTTTTTAAATTACAAAAAGTAAGTAAATTACATTGCTGCGCTATAAAAGTTACTGAGTCTCATCAAAAAAGGCAAATCACTTTGAGATTTGTACCTTATAGATCGATAACTCGATCATTTCTTTGCAAATTTCGATAAAAATTTGATGTTTTGCAATTATTTCGGTTGACCTCTTACCCTTCGACGAAGTTTCGTTCGAAACGGAAGTTGGGGCAACATAAATTGGAAGAATTTCGACGAAGAACGACAGATTCTGGAAAATTTCGTCTGTTTTGCTTCGAGTTCTGGGCTACGACTGAGAAACCTGAGAGATAAAACAATACTGTGACGTAATCATTACGTCATTTTGGCATTGGCAAAGTTCCAACGTTTGCAACCTAAATTAACTGTTTCCCTGTACGTGTGTAGGTCTAGAAAGTCAGTCTGTTTATGTGTTTGATAGACATACGTAAGCACACAAATACAGACAGAAAATGCAGACAGGAAGATACGAAGAGAAACACATTTCGCCTTTTAGGCTCAAATTGGCAAAGTTCCAACTATTGTAATTATAACCCAGCCTAACATAAATACTCAATCGACTCAGATAATATCTACATGCACACCTGTAAAACAATGTCATCTGGCATTATAATAATTGATAGTCCACGCAATCCAGTTCATTCTGCGCCCTCCTACATATAATGTGCGTTAACGGCCTTTGACGCCATTTCGTATGGCACAATTAAATTGTTTAAATCCAATCCAATTGTGAGAGAGACCAGGGAGAGGCAGGAGATCTGCTAAGGTGGGTTTCATTAACACGAAAAAAACGGATTCTCACGACCAACCGAAAATGACCCAACAATCACGCTGTTTGGTCGTGGTTTGACTAAGCCTCTGGTCTTTTTTATCGCTAATGACTTGTATAATTAAAAACCTATTTATACACCAGAAACTAGAAACTTTTTTGGGAAACACGGCAAAGAAGAAATGCCTAGTAACGTAAGGGGTTTAGGACGTCTACTACACACCTCTTAAACAATTGTATAAGACGCTATAATAATCGCCGGTCATACTGAACCGATAATAACCAATATACTGCAGTATACTATGCATGAAAGGAAAGGACGTCAACGGCAGCCAAAAGATGCTGAAAAATAACTTAAAATCGTCAATAACTCAGCCACTGCCGTATTCCATTATTTGGTAGTGCCAGTCCCAAGCCTTAATAAGGTATAGGGGTCGACGTTATTAATCTTTGTTTTGACACAGTGTCGTAAAACAGTAACTAACCTTTACTCTCTTACCAACTCCGCCCACGCCGTTTATGAGACGATTAAAGTCTCAAGCCTGGATAAAGGAAGAGGAAAACCCTCACTCGATCTATATTCATTAAAACACGTTCATATTTAACTTTTGTAGATTGCGTCATTAAAAAGAAACTACACATTCACGCACTTATATAGCTCAACACTGAAAACTGTACAAACATACTAATACTCGTTCAATCCACGGCTAGGCAAAAGTTCTAACTGCGTAAAATACTGTTTACGTTGAAGCCTCATAATTATTTTTAATGAACAAGTGAAGATGATTAAAGTCCCAAGCCTGGATAAAGGAAGAGGAAGACCCTAACTCAATCCATTCATTGAACAAGGAGAAGGATCGAGTTCCATAATACCCTATTGAGCAATATTTACATGTTCATTTTAGAATCATCATCGTTGAGAACGTCGTTTACAAAAGAAAATACACATTCCCTCAGTTACATAGTTCAAACCAGTGAGAAATGAACAAACATTTTATTCAAACGTCAACGGCATTGGATGTCATAATATGTCGTCAAACTGTTGGCGAATTATCTTTCTTGAACTCTTGAAAGAAATGAAAGAAATAACCTAAAATGTTACAACGCCCTCAAACCCAACGGCTCTCTAAAGACACCTTTAAATCGAATGTTTTGAAAATATTATAAACATTCAATCAGCATGGCAGGTGTCATACTACTTTGTTTACAAAGTGTTAATCGTTTAATGGAAAAAGTGAAGAAATCCAACTTGCTGTAACAACAACGACTTTACAAAAGATTTTCCGTCGACGTGAAGGGCCTTTGATGCCATAAGATGTCGTAAAACTATGTGTTCCAATCCTTATTTTAACACTCGGGAAGAAAGGCGAAAATCTACTCAAGGTGTCTTAAAGCAGTCAAACCTTGTTGTGTAGTTCCCGAGAATCCTGACTGTATTTACATATAATTTTCGTCGAATCAACACAAATCCCTCTGCTTCGAAGTATGCGAAGAACTTTTTGCAGCCATAAGACGTTGTTAAACAATGGAGAACGCTTATTGCTTCCGAGACAATATATAATCGTTATTTTAGCCTGTAACTCCGTCACAGCCCTTACTGGCAGTGACAGTCCCAAGCCTGGAGAAAGGAGGAGGTCGACGTTATCATTATTATGAGAATTACTTGTGCATTAGGCTACCTAAAGTAAACGTCATCGAAATAAGAAGTTTGCATTCAAGAACATTTTCGTCAAAACTCGTCAACGGCCATTTGCCATTTGCGTCAAAAATGACATTAAATACTGTAAAATATAATCCTGGAAGCCGAATACTGGACCTAGATTTCTAAGAAGCAACGCCCTTTGGTTCATAGGATGCCGTTTAAATGTTTGAGACAATTTTAACTATCCCTCCGATAGTTAAAATTGTCTCAAACATTTAAACGGAGATAAATGTATGCAACATAATTATCGCAAAACCTTCAAGCACACGGCTATGTTTCGACACCTTTAAAATCACTTGTTTCGGACACTATAAAGTTGTAAGATTCGCACGCTAAAGACTGATCCAAGGACTCTATACAAAGGACCGGAAACTTCTTATGTTACGTCGTTGGACAAGTTATTGTAGCCTATAAACTATAAGTGAACCAGTGTTAATTCCATGACCATGTATTCGCTATGGCAATAATTCCCGTTGACACAAACGCAACAGGATTACATAGTCTTTAAAAACATTGACAGCAAATACGATTAAATCAGATCTCAATTAGGTGTCAGTGACTAGTTAATAAATGTTTATGTAAAGCATACGGGATATATAGTTTCTATCGTTCTTTCCAGGCAATGTGAAATTGTGAGTTCGTACTCGTAGATTGTGGGGAATATTTCGGTCAGCAGGGAAATAGGGTCGCAGAACATGGCCTGGGTCAGCAACGCTTGCATTGATTAGGCGTTCATCAGCCTGCATGGCCAGTTCTGAAGCGCCAGTTCTCAGCAGCGCAATTGATTTTGATTCGAGTCTGACTTGCAAAGCTGCTAACGTTGAAATCAGCTGCTTTCAAATTTATTTGACATCAGTTGGCGAAATACAGATAAAATATTCAACACCCCAGGATAGCGCATTGGATAACATCTGGCGTAGAGTGCGAGAGGTACAGAGATCGAGTCCCATAGGCCGACATGCTTTGTAGGCTGCAATTTGCGCCGTGTATTGCAGGCTGTCTGTTCTGTTAGTAGTTAAGGTTTATCGCATAACATGTACAGCGCAGTGTGTTTGCAGGCGCTTAATTAAAGAATAATAATTATTATTATTATTATTTCTTCGATAATTCCCACACTGCGATTAGGTTTATAATCTTCCACACTAAAAGTCGTTGCAACAGTTGCTGACGCAATTGGCTGGAACTAAGGCAAGACTTTACTGCCATCTGGCGACTTTTATCGATTAGCCTATTAATTTTGGGAACAAATGTAACATTTATAATATAGTGTCTGGAGTTTGGCCAGTGTTGTTGCTCTCGTAACTTCTCGAAGAGCATCATTGGAGAGTCCGCGATGTCGTAGTATAGCCTACTGTTAAAACAAATAGTGATCTAGCACAATGTTGCTAGAGTTGTGCTAACATGGGCCTCCGCTTCGAGATTACCAGATATGAGAACTCCAAGGATGTACATGGAGTCGACTCTCTTAAGCTCTTTCAGAGGTTTTGGAATAGTTTTGCACCTGGCTCTCGGTATTATCATGGCATCGAAACAAGCCCACACTTGAAGATGGTGCAGCGCCTTATTGCGGCCCGGCATGATGGCCTGCTGATTGCCGATTATTTGCATCTATTAAGAACAATCAAGGTCACGTCCTTTGGCCTCTTTTACCAACAGTCCATGAAACTGTATATTACTTGCGCCCCCAGAATCACCAGTACTGTCTTCCAGCTAAAGACAATAGAGACTTTATTTCCCGAACACTATAATGCAACATTATCTACTTTTCAAAACTCTATGTAACTTTGTTCCATGCTGCGGTTTGTCAGTATGTGTGTACTTTGTAAACAATAAACGGATATTATATATCATCGTCATCTTCATCTTGTGGGTGTCAGTTACGCTGAAGTCGACAATACGCTTCACAGAACACTGTGCCATGGAACCTAGCGATTGAACGCGGCTGGTTTAGGCCTATGTATGTGGCCGAGAATGGCTACATTTTCAATGTGTCTAGCTAGAACCGTTGATTTTTATGTAGCATTGCTTAGTGTTTAGCGATGTCAGACCTTATGCTTCATCCAGCCCTGGGACTGGAACTAAGGTAGGGACGTGCAGTGGCGCATTTTAAGGTGTCTAACTGGAACTGTGGGTTTTATGTAGTAGTAGCATTTATTGTTTTTGTGACATGACATCTTGTGGATGTCAACTACGTTGAAGTCGACGTTACGCGTTTTAATTCAGGATGAATGCCATAAAACTGACGAATGAAATCGACGGGTGAATATGTATCTGAATATGGCTGAGTTTTAAAGGTGTCTAACGGGAACTGTGGGTTTAATGAAGAATTGTTCAATTTCAGTCAAAATTAAAAACTCTTCTATTCACAACTCATCCAAAATTCTGTCGCCCGCGCCGTCACCAGGACACCTAAGCATCACCAAATCACTCCCGTTCTTAAATCACTGCACTGGCTGAAAATCCCTAAGCGCATCCACTTCAAAGTCCTGTCGCTAACCTACAGCACACTACAATGCTCCCAGCCAAAATACCTTCACGAACTCTTCACTAACCAGCCACCCCGGTCTACCCGTTTATCCTCCCATCTCTCTCTCTCTCTCTCTCTCTCTCTCTCTCTCTCTCTCTCTCTCTCTCTCTCTCTCTCTCTCTCTCTCTCTCTCTCTCTCTCTCTCTCTCTCTCTCTCTCTCTCTCTCTCTCTCTCTCTCTCTCTCTCTCTCTCTCTCTCTCTCTCTCTCTCTCTCTCTCTCTCTCTCTCTCTCTCCCGTCCCCCCAATCACTACTCGCTTCAAGTTCTCCGATCGATTTATATCCGACACTGCACCTCAACTCTGGAACTCTCGAATTCCGCATTTTCTCAGTTCCTCCTCCAATACCGCCACTTACTCATCGTCATCTACCTCGGGCTCCTCTACTTATCACCCCACAGGCTTTCCACTCCAAATTGAAGACTCGTATCTTCAACAATTCGTATACCCTTCCAAGCTTTCTCGTCCTCAACGAAACCCTCTGTAACAGCTGCTCTGCATCTCTCTGGTCTCTCTGGCAATCGGACTGGGACCACCAATGGACATCGATTTCTGGACAATCCCCACCCCCCCCCGGGTATCACGCAGCGCTCGTAAAAAAAGCTGGTGCTTTGCGCTCAGCTTTACAGTGGCGCTTTAGAAAATTGGAGATTACGATTACGATTACATTGTACTATGACTAGGAATGCAGCGCCACGTGCTCTCGTGCAAGACTTGCCTTGTTAAAGCGCGCAATAAATGTTTAATTGTTTGGTATTGTATTGTATTGTTTGGTGCCTAGCGACATCTTGTGGATTTCAATTATGTTGAAGTAGTCTTTTCGCTTCCAGTATGTTTCTAGTAGATACAGTTATTGAACGCGACTACTGAATATGTAACTGAGAACGAATGCGTTTTAATACCAATAGTTAGTGTTTAGCGACATCTTGTGGATGTTAGTTGCGTTGACATTGACCTAACCAATTTGCATTCAAAATCCTGCTTATCTTATCGACTGAACGCGCCCGGTGTAGGCCTTTATGTAGCCAAGAATAGTTACGTTTTAAAGGTGTTTAATTCTAACCGTTGATTTTTATTTATCATTGTTTAGTGTTTAGCGAGATCTTGTGGATTTCAGTTACACTGACGTCGACCTCACGCTTCATACCAGATGCTTTCGATTTACCTAACGATTATTAGTAGTTTAAGTTTAACGACATTGTGTGATAACAGATCATTAGCGTCGCCCTCTTACGGAGGAATGGAGTATATTGTAGGTGAGTGATATGACTTTCTGTTTTAATCGTTGAGGTATTTTAAGCCAATGGAAAGAGTTCAGAACAGCAGTGATGTTGTGGTGTTTGTGGGTTTTAGTCACAGCAAGCGTGAGGGCATTCTGAATATATTGGAGGCGGTTTATTTGGGTGATGTCTTTGTTCAGAAAGAGCGAGTTGCAGTAATCTAATTTAGCTTCATCTGTAGCGATTGTGGATTTCTTGCTGGCTCTGCTCCGCTGTATCTCAGGGGCCTATTGTACTCCGGTCTCCAGTTTTACGTTTGTGGGTCCTTCCAGCTGAAACATCCTGCCTCAGACCTCCTCACTCTCCCTCCTGTCCAGTTCCGCAAGCACCTGAAAACATTTCTCTTCGTCAGTGAAGACACTGACCCAGGTTGGGAGCGCCTCTAATTTTTAGTGGCGCTATTTAGGTTCACGATTCTCGATTCTTTTTTCCTTTTTTTCACCTAGCGATTAAGAAATCGACTGGTGAATATGTAACTAAGAATAACGGGTTTTAAATGTGTCTAACTGGAGATGTGGCTTTTATTTAACATCGTTTACTGTTAAGCGACATCTTGTGGATGTCAGTTACGTTGAATTTAACCTTATGATTCACCGTTGGAGACCAACTAACGATTTATCGCGACTGGTGAATATGTAGCTGAGAATGGCAGCGTTTTAAAGGTGTGTGAATGGAACGGTGGGTTTTAAGTAGAATTATTGTTTGATGTTTAGCGGCATCTTGTGGTTGTCAGTTCAGTTGAAGTCGACCTTACGCTTCACAGAACAAAAGCAGATGTATCTAGTTGCAGTCAGTTGCTGTTTAACGACGCTGTGTCATGACAAAGATGATTAGCGTCGCCCTCCTTTCTCCAGGCTTGGGACTGGCA
>OY744614.1:10522600-10527203 GCA_963556255.1 Allolobophora icterica
TGTTTTCCATCACATTTTAACGGCCATTAGCGTATTCATTTGCTATCCGTTTGGCTCATTCATCTAATAAACATTTTTCATTTTCATTTGCATATTCATTTCAATATTAATTTGCATACTCATTTGCATACTCATCTGCATATTCATATTTTGCATACATCTAAACAAATCAGTTACATATTCATATCCATTCAAATACCTGCTGGTTGACCTAGGTGCTTCACAGCCGGAGGAGTACTGGACGACTGGCATGTTCAACATTCCAACGCGTACCTGGGTCTGGTACGACGAGTCGAGCCGTACCAAGACCGGATTCGTGTACCGGAAGTGGTACAACAACGAGGAACCGGCGCCACTGGACGAGAATGACGTCTGCATGACCTTGACCTATGACCCGAGGGTCAGTCAGGATTACTGGATGAAGAGGATATGCTTCACTATGGCCTACTTCATCTGCCAAATTCCAAAGATATGCACGTAGCTGAACAGACGAACAGACTGACCGAAGTTTATAGACAGAAGGTATACAAAAACAAAGACATACAGACAGACACACAATGTCATACATACATACGTACATATATACATACATACATACATACATACATACATACATACATACATGCATACATACAAACATACATACATACAAACATACAAACATACATACATACATACATACAGACAGACAGACCGAAACATAAGATATCTGTAGTCAAAGCAATACAAAGGCCGTCCAATCTTGGGATGTCACAGCCAGATTGACAGACGGACAGACTGCCACAGACAGAGAGATAGACAGAGAGACAATGAGAGACATCTAGTCAAGTTATCTGAAGGCCAGTCGGACCTTGTGACCTGACCTACGAGTTTCCTGAAGAAAGCCAAAGGACCCACAAGAACCGTCGACATTACTCGCCTTGTCCAGAAGTATTTCTGGGACAGTTGGGCTAATTTAGTCTCTGAAAGCCTTACCTTGCCAAAGCCGCATCTCTTAGACAGGTGCGCCATTGTCTTCCATTCTATATATAGTCATTGACAATTCGGCGTTTGACAGCATCAGGTGCTATTATCTTTCTACCTCGCTTATAGTTGCTCTTGGCGCTATAGAAGTTGGTAGCTATGATTAAACAGCAAGTAGTGATCGCCTACTACAATAATTCTTGATGGCATTTGTGATCATCATGAACTCGATAACGTTCTGGATTTCGACTGGAATTTATCGCCAAAATTTGATTTTCGTTTGCTTGAAGCTTAAATTGCGGTCAGGTGGTTTTGAAAGTGATGGACTCATGTCTGAATTCAATTCAGAACATTTTAAAGGTAGGCATCATCCTAACATAATTATATACACATACGTAAACGTACACACGAACATACATTCGCACGTATGTATTCACATACAGACATACAGACAGACATACAGACAGACATACAGACAAACAGACAGACAGACAGACAGACAGACAGACAGACAGACATACATACAGACATACATACATACATACATACATACATACATACATACATACATACATACATACATACATACATACATACATACATACATACATACATACATACATACATACATATATGCATGCATACATACATACATACATACATACATACATACATACATACATACATACATACATACATACATACATACATACATACATACATACATGCATGCATGCATACATACATACATACATACATACATACATACATACATACATACATACATACATCCAAACATACTGTAGACTGACATAAGGAAGAACCAGCAGAGGTGGTGAAAGTAGTTGCCTATTTTTTTCGTAAATTGAATCCCTTAGAATCTCTCGCCGTCTAGCGATTGACTCAAAACTACCCGAAAATTGACTCAAGTTAAGTCTAATTTCGTTGTTTCTTCTCTCTTACACGATTATAGGCGTACTAAAACCCAATCACAGTCGTTTAATGATGGTGCCAGTCTCAAGCCTGCCTAAAGGAGGAGGGCCACGCTAATCACCTTTGTTTTGACGCAGCGTCGTTAAAGAGGTAAAGTAAGATCGACGTCCACAATATTGATTGATTGATTGATTGTTTGATTGATTGATTGATTGATTGATTGAACAATAAAATATGCTCGACAGAATCCACAACTGCGGTCAGAAACGTACCAAGCTATAATTGCTCTCTGTTCCAAGCGTAAATATAGCGCCTCCCCCACCAGAAAGTCCACCCCAAAGATCAGCTTAACCAAAAGGCCTAACGCCAAACTTTGTCTGCACTGTCAGGTGTCTATCTATTAATATCAAATATACACACTTTTACTTGTTGTTACTTAATTTTATTGCATTTATTTCATTTTAAATGGATATTATATTTCAAGAGAAAGTAATTAGTTTAATAATTAAATCATTCCGTCTCAAACTTTGCGCCCCCTCTAGAGTTGCGCCCTGTTCCATGGCATCGCTGGAACACCCCTTCGACGCTATAGGGCACTAGCTGCTGTTAAACGCCTTCAGAACGATTCATTCACAAGTATACATTTGCATAGCTTAAATTCAGCTGCATCAACTTCTTCTTCTGCTTTATGCACAACCTTATAATTTACGACCTAGACCCCATAACTTTGTCCTCCCTAAGAAAGATTACCGAAATGTTCTCACCCGACTCTTATATTGTCTTAAATCCAAACCATAACTAGCTTATTATTCATTGTTTATTAGTTGAACTCTCTGCAGCCAGATGTGGTCTGTCATTCTGGATTAATAAACGAAAAAGACAATAAAATACAGTCGCAGTCTAATGTTTCCTCAAATAAAAAAGGTAAGTAAGGTCGACGTCAACGGCGCTGACAGCCCAAAGATGTCGCATCTCAAGCGAACTATCAACTTTAGTTTTTCTATTTTTATTTGCATATTTCCTTCTTTTCTTTAACGTCCTTCCTGACTCATTTTCTCTCTGTCTTTTTGTCTGCCTGCATATCTGTCTGTCTGTCTGTTTGCCTATCGGTCTGTCTGTCTTTCCTCCTGGATCTGTCTGTCTGTCTGCCTGCCTATCTGTCTGTCTTCCTGCCTGTCTGTCCGCCTGCCTGTCTGTCTGCCTGCGAGACTGCCTATCTGTCTGCCTGTCTGTCTGCCTATCGCTCTGTCTGTCTGCTGGCATTTGTATCTGTCTGTTTGCCTGCGAGTATGTCCATCCACCTGCCTCCCTGCCTGCCTATCTGTCTTTCTGTTTGTCTAACCACGTGACATTAATTTTTTGTGGGCGGAATTATTCTTTTCTGCTGATTTTTTAATTATCATCGCATGGCATTTCCCTTGTAGAGTTTTCCTGTTAGAAAGATACCTATATCTGCTAAAATAGGCCTACGGTTGGCTAGCGTGGGTTGTAAGGCCTATGCAATATTAATTGCATCTAGAGTGCATGGGCTATTTGCATAATTTATGGTATGTCTTGCAGCTCAGTAGGTCAGGGTCTGGTGGCAAAAAACTCGGGAAATCGCAATGGGTGAAGTCAGGTGTATCGTTAATCTGTGACAATTGGACCAGAGATTTAATAGTTTTACGACTGCTAAGCTTACTGCACCAAGTGCTGTTTATCAATGCGCTTAGGTTGATGTGGAGGATATTGTCTGGCCGTGCCACCATCGATCGATTCTTGTTTCCCAGACAAGCGCTGGCGACAGGCTGAGAGATGGATGGATGGATGAATGGAGGGAGGCAGGGAGGCAGATAGATAAAGTTGGCAAGCAGACAAAATACCAAGTAGGCATGCAGACAAAAGCAAGTAGACAATACACCGAGTAGACAAAACACCACCTAGACAAAATACCAAGCAGCAAAGGCAAGTAGACAAGTGAACAAAACACCAAGTAGACAAAAGCGACTGGACAAAACACCAGGTAGACAAAAGCAAGTGGACAAGAAACCAGGTAGACAAAACCAAGTGGACACAAAGCCAGGTAGACAAAAGCAAGTAGACAAAACGCCAGGTAGACAAAGCAAGTGGACAAAACACCATGTAGAAAAAGGCAAGTGGACAATACACCATGTAGAAAAAGGCAAGTGGACAATACACCATGTAGAAAAGGCAAGTTGACAATACACCATGTTAGAAAAAAGCAAGTGGATCAAGCACCATGTAGACAAAAGCTAGTGGACAATACGCCAGGTAGACAAAAGCAAGTGAACAAAACACCAGGTAGACAAAAGCAAGTGGGAAAAAACCAGGTATACAAAAGCAAGTGGCCAAAGAAACATGCAGACAAAAGCAAATGGAAAAAAACACCATGTAGACAAAAGCAAGTGGACAAAAAACCAGGTAGACAAAAGCAAGTGGAGAAAAAAACATGTAGACAAAAGCAAGTGGACACAACACCAGGTAGACAAAAGCAAGTGGACACAACACCAGGTAGACAAAAGCAAGTGGACACAACACCAGGTGGACAAAAGCAAGTGGATAAAGCACCAAAGCGACAGTTAAAGGTAGAACAGGGCAAAGTTAACGCGTACATAATCGTCGTCGTATTCGTCACCATCATCATCCTCATCCTCATCATTATCATCAGCAGCAGCAGCACTAGCATCAACGTAATCTTTTTGAAGTA
>OY744614.1:10527403-10555182 GCA_963556255.1 Allolobophora icterica
CATCCTAATACAAGCACATCGTCAAACACACGTAGCAAGACATACACGCAAGCATACATACATACACTCGTACAAACACAAAAAAATGCATACACACACACACACACACGCACACACACACACACACACGCACACACACACACACACACACACACACACACAAACACACAAACAAACAAACACGCACTCACACAAAAGGAAAGACAAACATTGGGAATCCCGTGATCCGGTGGCGTCCTTGGAAGTCCATCCTCCCACCCCAACGTCTCTGACCCCTCCTCCATCCATCACTCGGCCCCCACCCAAAATGCCAATGTCTGAAATGTAGGCTTCCTTCTAGACACGATGCAAAATGCCACAAATAAAAGAATAAATCGCACCGATTGCTAGCTGAAACTCATATCCACGTACCTGCGTAACTACGTATGCAAGTATGTACGTTTGCATGCATGCATAAATGATATAGCGCACAAATCGCCAAAATATCTGTCAAAGCTGCTAGACTTCGGCTATAACCTTAAACAAACATAACAAACATTAAACTTCAAAAAAAATTGCTATAAAACTACAATTACAGACTACTTGCTTACTTACAAAAACTGCTCTACATGTCTTCACCAATCAGTGTATGGCACGCCGAAATCTGCAAACAGACGTCGCATCTGTAATGAAGTGGGAGGCGCTTTGGGCTGAAATTATCGACGCAGACGGCGCGCCATACACAGACGGCTGCACGCCACCTAGCGGAAGCCGGCTGCATCGTTTTTTGCGAGCGATCTGCGCTGACGGGCGCTGCAAAAAAGCCGCTAGAGGCCGCCAGAGGCGCCGTACAGCGCCGTACAGCGCCGCTTACAGCAGACGGCGTACACTGTGAGAGCGTACGCTGTCGATACGGCGACGTACGGTGATTGGCGAGGAATGGGGAAGGGGTGGTGTGTGGTTGCGGAGCAGGGGGGAGAATTCACGTGACCTTAAGAATTTTTAATTAATACGATTGCTCTGCGAGAGGTTTTTTTGTTGGTTGGGTTGTCTGTCCTGCGTGCGTTTGTACGTGATCGAAGGTGAAGGGCTTTGGATGGAGTGTACGCGGTTTTTATAGTCAGACGAACTATGCGAGGAAGGGATGGGAGAGTCGTTGAGGGGGTATGTGACCTCGGTAACCAGAGACAGACAGACAAACAGAGGGACAGCGAGGGAGAGGCAGGCAGACAGACAGAAAGACAGGAAGGAAGGCAGGTAGAGATAGGTTTTGAGACAGAAAGAGAGAGATCCAGAGACAGATACAGAGACAGCAGGAGAGAGAGAGGCAGATAGACAGACAGAGATTGATACAGAGACACAGAGGGTCAGCGAGAGAGGGAGACAGACAGACATACAGACACACAAGCGGACAGACAGAGAGAAGGAAGCAGAATGTCTGGGTTCGATGCTCTAGTCCCGGCCAACGGAGAGGAGAAGGAGGCGGCAGAGGCCGGTGTAGCGGCCGCTGTGGCTGGGTGTCGGGGCCGGAGCAGCCGGCGGTCGGGAGAGGGGCTCGAGGACCCCCGTCCGTCCCTCCTTCGCTCCTTCCAGACAGTCAGTCTGATACGGGATCCACACAAGCGATGGAGGACTGCGCCACCGGACGTCCATGGCTCACACAGGACAAAAGTGAAGGACTTAGGACGGCAGGTGGCGCTGCGGTTTCACGGTAAGATGGCGACTAAAACAAATATTCATCCGCTTCGTTTTGACTAATTTCTTCCTCCCTTCGTCCTTCGTTGATTCCTTCCATCAGTTCATCATAGAACCATCAATCAATCGATCCAGAGATCCATCCACCCATCATTCCAGCCACCTATACACCCATCCATCCATTCATTCACCAACCCATCATTCAGCCACCTACCCCAGACATATCTATGTACCAACTATCCACCAATCCATCCATATATCCATCCATCCATCAATCCACCCACCCACCCACCCATCCACCCATCCAGTCATCCATCCATACAATCTATCCAACCCATCCAATCAATCAATCGCCCACCGATCCACCCAACTCATCCACCCACCCATCCAGTCATCCATCCATCCAATCCATCCAATCCATCCACCCACTTACCCACCCAAGCCATCCATCTATCCACCCACCCACTCACACATCCATCCATCCATCCAACCAATCACCCAAACCAACCCACCTTATCCATCCATCCATCCATCCATCCATCCATCCATCCATCCATCCATCCATCCATCCATCCATCCATCCATCCATCCATCCATCCA
The DNA here is from genome assembly GCA_963556255.1 of Allolobophora icterica. NCBI lineage: Eukaryota > Metazoa > Annelida > Clitellata > Crassiclitellata > Lumbricidae > Allolobophora > Allolobophora icterica. The sequence goes on from OY744614.1 coordinate 10,529,678, forward strand.
TCCATCCATCCATCCAACGAGCCACCCAATCCGTCCATCCTTCCACCCACCCACCCATACATCCATTCATCCGTCTCCAAACAGCAGCCCTCTCTTAATTGAGGGGAGTGAGCGGGGGGGGGGGTGATACAAGACTGCAATCGGTGTCTTGGCCCTACTTCTTGCTGGACAGAAGTTTTCCGGCGAGGAAATGATCTTTAGACCCACAAACCACAGACTCACGGACTTCAAGGTCAGTGAAGTTGGTCATCTGCAGCGCCGCCAATTTCAAAATTAGGGGCAACAATTGGTCGTCGATGGACTGGTAGGTTCAGTTCCCCATGGGGAAAGTACGTGCCTTCTTGGAGGTACTCTGACCTGCGACCTTGTCAGATATACATGTAGAGATACTTTGACAGGTATTCTGCATGGTATCTTGAACTTGGTACTATACCAGGGGTTCTCAAACAGTGGTACGCGTACCCCTAGGGGTACACCAGGTGTCGTTAAGGGGTACGCGAAAAAAATTGAAAAAAAAACATTTTCTATGAGTTTATTCCCATGTTTCTTTGATTACCTATTGACTATTGAAGTCACTATTCTACGCTACCATGCGCTTCCTTTTATGTCGGCTGTATGAACTGCGCTCAGAAGTTCAAATCTTTCTGATGGACAGTAAATTTGAGATATCTCATTTACTTTCAGAAGAATTGTGGTTAATGCGTTTGGCCTATTTGGCGGATATTTGTAGGGAAACTAAACGACCTCAATTATTCCAGTTTACAAGGCAGAAATATCACTCCATTTACTGTTATGGATAAAATAAATGCAATGGTGAAGAAGCTTCAGTTCCTTTTGTCAGACCTTGAGGAATCTCGTGTAACTTCATTTTCTTGCATGGATTCTTTTGTATTGGAGAAATTAGAATGAGCTTAAACTGCATGCTAATTTGATTGAAGATATCAAGAAACTTGCTCTCAGTTGATATTGGATTTCCATTTACATTTTTCTGGACAGTTTGATGCCAAGGAATGGATTCGAAATCCATTTTCGGATGTAGTGTTGCCGGCAGATTTTTCAGGCCTGGAAAGAGACCAGTTTGTTGAACTTTCAAGTGATGGTGGATTGAAGAACGAATTCATGAACGACATGATGTACGATTTCTGGCTGAAGCGAAGAGCTGAATATGCATGGATTAATTCATGATCGAGCTTTAAAATTTTTGATTCCCGTCAGCACGTCATATCTGTGCGAAACTGGTTTTTCAGCAATGCTTGAGATCAAAACCAAATACAGAACAGTGCTTGAACTCGAACCAGATTTGCGTTTGAAATTGACAAATATTAAACCAGATGTTGCAAATCTGTGCTTGTCGAAACAGGCCCACAGCTCACATTAACACTTGGTAAAAGTGATTTAATTTTACCTTTTGTTGATATGATTTAATTCTTAAAATTATATTTTAAATTTGTCTACCTATGCTATGGTCTACGCTAATTGCCAAGGCACTTCACGCTCGATTTTTTTTATCTAGGGGTACAATAAAAATAAAGTTTGAGAACCCCTATTTTATAAGGTATCTAGAAATACTTTGATGATAATTACCCAGACTTAGGTAAATCGATGGGGTATCTAGACATGGGTAGAAGCACTCTATTTGGCCCCTTCAACTTGGACTGCTTGTGTCATTTCGTTCTCAACTTAAAACTTACCTCTATGAAATTGTTTATCCACCATAGGCTGCCTCTCTGTCTTACGGACTGACCTTCTGGATATTGACCTGATTACGGCTTAGTTTAATGTGCCATGGGTTGATGCCTTGTACACTAGACACCGGCGCAATTGAAGTTACTAGTAGCAACCACAGTTGAACTTAACAGGCACTGAGACACTTTTAATTGGGTACCTTTAGTCTGGAGTAGATGTAGGGCTTACTTTACACTGTAGGTACCGTTGTAGGGTACCGATGGATAGAGAAACTTTATATGGCATCTTGAACTTGACAGATGCTGATATATAGAGTGCCTAAGCCACGTCCTGCACCAACTACTACCCCCAACCAAATCCACCTACTACTCCCTCCGTCCCCGTGCCCATGACCGCATAATCCCCCCTTCCCCCCAAGCCAACGGCCTGATGCACAAAACATTTATTGCTAGGATATAATATACTTTATAACTGTGTTTATTAGATGTTTGTACACCAAAGTGCGATTTGCAATTGGTTAATAAAGAATATACTTACCCACTTATACGTACATACATACACAATTACGTACACGCATGCGTACATGCGTACATATTTACATACGTACACACATTCACAGTGATAAGTCGGTAGTCTGAAGTGAGTCGTATTGCCGGCTCTCGTTGACAAAGTTGAAGTACTTTAAAGTCGTGACAAGTACCCACTTGAACTGCTTCGAAGTCGTCTCTGATTTCCTCTTCCATAATTCTGAGGAATTTGCATACAGCCCTTGACGACCGCATACGACTCGAGCTCCTCATATCTCGAAGGCGATCAGCCACTCGTGTTGTCAATCAACTGCTCGCCAAATTCAATATTAAAAAATTAATGGTTGCGATAACGTAGTTTTTATGCGCATTATCGGCGCACGTGTTTCCGGTCGTATGTGGGTCAGTGCAGAGGTGGATGATTTGAATTTTGTCTTAACCTAAATTCACGTGGATGTGAATCAGTATGTGTGTAGCAGCATATGTAATATAGCGCCTAATTGAAGAAGGTGAAGAAGAAGAAGAGCAGTTCCTTAAGCTTGCCCTGACAGACAGCCAGAGGTATAAAATGTCAACGACTTCAATTTCTTAGCCTCGGCATATGAGGACGAGTGGCGACAGTGTACGGAGTCAGTGTACTCGTTATAGCTGAGTTGGCTAGGGGAGAAGGTTGAGCAGAAACCTTAAAACAAACATTTGATCTGGCGGGTATTTGACCACCCTCCCCCAACTGTCGTATTTCAATTCATTTTCTTGATTGCAACATTTGTTCTAGGTTTGCATACGTGTATTATTTCTGGGTTCAAGTGTTAGCAGAGGTAAAATCAGTCGAAAGAAATTCTATTATCCAGCAGTTAGCCATAGGGCGTCGACGTCTCTTTCAATTCAGTTTCTTCCCATTTAAAAGTAAACCTATCGATTGAACGCGATTAGTAAATAAGTACTAGCTGAAAACGGCTGGATTTCAAAATGGGGTTTATAAGTGCAATCGTTGATTTTATGTACCAATGTTTATTGTCTAGCGGCATCTTGTGGATGACAGTTACGTTGAAGTCGACCTTACGTCTTAATACTTTGTCCGCTCAGGTCGATTTAGCGATTGAGCGCGTCTGGTAAATATGTAGCCAAGAATGTCAGCGTTTTAAAGGTGTCTAAACGGTACTGGTTTAACTTAGCATTGTTTAGTGTTTAGCGACATCTTGTGTATGTCAGTTACGTTGAGATCGATCTTATGCTTCTTAGCATATTCTGAGGTTATAACTAGCGATTGAACGCGACTAATGTCACAGATGAACGCGAGTTGCTGGTCCAGGATAACGCCAAGGTCGCGTATTGAGGAGGAAAAAGGGACCCAAGGGAACGCAAGGGCCAAAGCCTTTAGGTTAATTTTTGCAAGTTGCTGATGCGTACCCAGCCAGATGAACTGCGTCTTGCTCGGGTTAAGCCTCAGACGGTTGGAGGACATCCAGGCTTCTTTCGTCTCCGTGACCCGGACAATCTTCAAATACGCTGAGTACCTCACAAATTCGCTGAGTACCGTACCTTACAAGTGCGCCGAGTATCTTAATAAAGCGCTGAGTACCTCACAAGAACGTTGGGTGAATTTCTTTGAACATTTTGCGGTCAATCGTCACCCAGTCGTCCACGACTAAACCGGATAAAGACTCTCTTGGTATAAGACTTTAAGACAATACTCGGTTTCAGATGACTTTCCGTCGTCCACCCATGGCTTTGCTATTCGCTCTCTGTTGCTCAACCCGGCTCCTCTGATTTGACGACGACATTTCCCAACGCATTGACTTAAGGTCTGCGTATGGCGGTGCCAGTTAGGGAACGCCTCTGCTTACTTGTGGGATGTTTGTTGCCAAAGGCGTCTACACCATAGAAACCGTGGAGCAAATGCTCCATCCAAGAAATATGGGGGGATCTGTCAGTGTGTGTGCCACCATTTTAGGGGGGGGGGAGGAAGAGGGAGGGGAAAAAAGAAGGGGGAAAGAAGAAGTTGCTCCAATGACTTAGGGGGGATAGACGCCCCTGTTTGTTGCCCCACCTCAGGTTTGGCTGGCCGCGGATATCTTGGTTATGCATCTCTGGGTGAACTTGCGGTTCCCTTTGCATACACTTCAAAGATGCAACGTCGTGCCGTTTCAGTGGTTGGGCGGAACACGTGGAATGACCTTCCTTCAGATCTGCCTGTTCTGCTAACTATGGAATCTGCATACATCGTTAACTAGTCTCTGAAAACTGTTCTTTATCGCCGGAGTTGGGCTGGGAGCACCTCTGAGTAAGTATCTTGACCTTACTTGCCTGGTATGGAATTGGAGGGACGCTATATAAGTCTTTGAACGAATGAATTTAGGTCCGAACTGAAACCTTACCTTCTCTCTAACTGTTCATCCACCGTCTTTCGGTTGTATGGAAAGTCTTAAGTTTAGATTTCACATATGTAAAAGAGCGAACAGAATTGCGAAACGAATCCCAGAGTTTGGAACCAGCTATACTGAGAAAGTACGACAATTATATCGACCTATACAGTAACATGGAGTATTTTAAATACACAATCTAGTATTTAAGATACTGCTTAAAGAACTTTTGAAGGAATTTGTACTTGTTTTTAAAATACAGTGTAAAAGAAGTAGTTTACTTAAAAGAAATATTTTGAGTATTTCGTAGTTTGAAAATCTAATTGTAAACTATTGTTTTCATGTTAGTAGGCATAATAGAAAACAAAGAACAGTGTATTCAATTAAACTTCAGCTGAGCGTTTCCAGTCTTTAACGACATCTTATGGGGAAGTTATGACTGCTAGGGCCTTCAACATCGACCGTACTTGCCTGGTATGGAATTCATAATCATAACGCACTGGTGGAAAGGTAACTGAGAATGGCGGAGTACAAGGGATTCCGTCGAGTGGAATTTCCTGAACCCAGACTGAAGAGTAGGCGCTTGGATATCTAACTCCATCTTCTCCTGGCGACTGACTATCCGCGCTTCAGATTCACATTTCGGTGTGAACGTGCGCGCGTTACAAATTTAACCCTTTGGAAGTGAGGTGAAGCACTAGAACGTTTGTGGTGAGGTGGGGTGTGACATACCCCAATACCTATATTTTTACTTCCAAGTCGCGATATCAACTATATAACATTAATTGTGAACTAAACTATAGTTTTATAACCAATTATCAACTAAACTGGTGATTATCACAACAAATATCTGTTTTCAATCATTATTGAAAAGGCCAGCAGGTGAACTAATAACCATGCAATATCTACGTAGCACGTGCATTTTTCTTTCCTCATTCACAACATTACCAAAAGCACGAATAGCCAATATTTCATGTGAAATAGAGACTGTTTTCAGTCATCATTTCGACTGACTGCTCAATGGAAGCCATGCACACAGTATTAGCGTGTTCAAGGCATGCTCGCTTGCTGCATGCATGACATGTGAATCTTGTTTTACGATCCCTGTATACGAGAAATTATAATTTCATCTAATATGCAACACGATAAAAAAAATTGTTCGTTCAAAAGTACCTGAAACTGCGTAATGTGTCCGTATTTCACATTCACTAAGGTACACAAAAATAATCCAAGCTGGCTCCACGTTTTCCGTAGAAAACGTAACTTAGAATAGCTATGGGGTGTGTCATACCCCACCTCACCTGCAAAGGGTTAAATAATTACTAGCAATAACAATAGCAACAACAACAACGACAACAGCAACGACAACAATGATAATAATGGTGTCGGGTGGGAATTGTCGGGGGCTGGGTTTCAACCCCAGTAGTCTTTCTTAGGACCCTACATTTAAGTCTTTATTGCACATTCCAGGGGGTCGTTTCCAACCCCCTCAGTTGGGATAGTGTGATTTAGCATTATTTGACTGCTCAAGTCTCTGACAAAGAGAAGAAATTTCCATGGTGCATCATGGCTGCATTTTTGAATTTTCTTAACAAAGAAATTGATTTTGATTCGAGTCTGACTTGCAAAACTGCTAGCGTTGAAATCTGCTGCTTTCAAATTTCGTTGACATTAGTTTGCAAAATACGGATAAAATGTTCAACCCCCAGTATTTTTTCTACAATTCAAACACTGAATAGTGTTTAACGACATCTTGTGGATGTCAGTTACGTTGAAGTCGACCTTACGCTTCATAGATCATGCAACATGGGATGATATCTTGCGATTGTTAGTTAGTTAGTTTCTGTTTAACGACACCGCGTCATAACAAAGCTGACTAGCGTCACCCTCCTCTTTTCTCCATGTTTGGGACTGGTTCTACCAGAGTACCAGTAGTGGCGGAGTTCGCGAATAAACGCGACTGGTTAATATGTATCTGAAAATGCAGTTGTGGATTAAGAAACGAAGTTTGGCTATCTATGGCGATTGAACGCTATTTGCAGGTAATATGGAGACGAGAGTGTGGCGTTTCATAGGTGTCTAACTGCAGTCGAAGATTGAACACTGCATTGTTTTGTATTTCGTGTTTAGCCACATCTTGTGGGTTAGTGGATTAATGTCGACCTTACCCTACATAAGGGAATCATGGGGATAATCCAGCGATTGACCGCTATTGGTAAACATGTAGCTGAGACTGGCTGCATTTTAAAGGTGTCTTACTGCAGTCGTAGATTTAAAGCTGCACTATTTCAGTCAGTGCTTCCACTCTCCATTTTCAGAATTCCCAAGATCTTGCCACAAAAATCCCAAGATTGTACTAAAAATCCCAAGTAGGCCTAACTGGCATACAATCAATGGTGGGAGTGGTCGGTTTCTTAAAGAACTTGCTGATACAAATTATGTTCTGCTTTTGTTTCGTAGTTTTTAACGTGTTTGGCAGACTCTGCATGTTTCACTAGTGCCGACCTGTTTACGCCAGTCAGTATTTTGGAACCAACGCTACATTTTGCTGCATAATTATCTCCCTGGTTTAAGCCAAAGTTTAAATTCATCAATTTTCAGCCATTCCTCGTTGAATAGTTGTCTATGCCATACCTTTGCTTTCTTACGCGGCTCAGCGCCAGTGTCGTCAGACTCAGAGTCAGAATCAGACGATGACTTGACAAATTCCGGTTGATTTGTCCAGATTTAGTCCTTTTCCTTTACTAATTGCGTTAAAACTTGGAACGTCCGCATCGGCGGTAAAATGTATGGAACTATGGATTACGGAGTCTACGGATTAAGTATGACGTTATGTACTTCACAAGATAAATGCAGGCCTAAGTAAGGTACAGAGGTATACGACCAGTAGTTGTAGACACATGGCCAACGAGTCACTCAACGACAACAAGTCAACATGTGCTTATTGTTTAGTTCCGTATGAAATATTAATATTATATTGTGACTTTAGACCTTAGTAAAAATCCCCAGATTGCCGTGGAAAATCCCCAGATCCCAAGACGATCTGCCAATTCCCAAGATCTTGGGATAATTCCCAAGGAGTGGAGGCACTGATTTCAGTGTTTAGCGACATCCTGTGGATTAACGTCAACCGTATTCTACCTAGCGATTGAACGCTATTTGACATATGTAGCTGAGAGTGTCGCGTTTTAAAGGTGTCTAACTGCTGTTCTAATGGAACCGGAATCTCGGTACAAGGGGAAAAGATCAACAACTTACGATTTGCAGATGATATTGACTTGTTAGAGAACAGCTGTGAGACATTGCAAGAAAGTGTTTGTGGGTTGCACATTTCTGCCAAACGTGCTGGATTAACAATAAATGTGGGAAAAACAAAAACAATGGTATTTGGTAAAGAGACAATAGAAAAGGAAATAAGAGTGCAAGAGGAGGTGATTGAAAATGTAACGGAATTTGTATATTTAGGCAGTTTGCTAACATGGAATAATGATTGCACAAGGGACATAAAGGCAAGAATAGCAAAGGCAAAGGGAGTCATGGCAGGACTAAACACCATATGGAAAACCAAACAAATTAGTTACAAGACCAAATTAAATATCTTAAAAACATGTGTGTTTAGCACAGCTCTTTATGCCTGTGAATCATGGACAATTAAAAAGACAGACCAGGATAAAATATTGGCATTTGAAATGTACTGCTATAGAAGGATACTACACCTAAATTGGACAATGAAGGTGACAAATTTGGAGGTTCGAAGAAGACTGAAAATAAAGAAAGATTTAATGCAAACAATAATGAAGAGAAAACTAAGTCTATTTGGGCATATATGTAGAATGGATGACAACAGAAAAATAAAAACCGTGATGATGGGAATTATGGATGGAAATGGGCGGAGAGGCAGACCGAACAGAGAGTGGACAGATGACATCGAAGACTGGTGTAAGCAAGATCTGCACAGCTTAAGAATACTAGCACAAGACCGGGGACTTTGGAAAAAACTGATAGATCATGCATTGGACACCTACGGGCCTTCGGCCCACGGATCCTGATGATGATGATGAACTGCTGTCGTCGATTTAACGAAGCAGATTTTTAGTTTTTTAGCGACATCTGGCCTAATGTTATGTAAGACATTGCTGGTTGAAATTGGGGGTGCTCGATAGTGTAGTGGTTGGCGCGCTGGACTGTCAATCGAGAGGCTACGGCAGAAATTTGGTTCGAGATTTCTCTTCCACCTGCACCCCTAGCCAACTCAGCTATTTATTTATTTATTTTATTTATTACGAACATTTTTAACGCGCGCAAAGTCACACAGCAGTGCGAATCTGAGGCGCGGTTAGTCAGCCGCCAGGTGAAGAGGAATTAGATAACCATATGTTTGAAAGCCAGTGAGAAGTAGTGAGTTTTGAGGCGTTTCTTGAAAGAAGAAGTAGAGGTCGAGCAACGGTTAAACATTGGTAGTCGGTTCCACTTCTTGGGGGCTGCAACACGAAATGCACGAGAGCCCATGGCAGTGCTACATCTAGGCTCAACCAAAAGACCGATCCATCATCGAAGACCGCAGACTGCGTGGCGGGATGTATGGAGAGAGTAGTGGTTGAAGGCAGGTAGGAGTGCACAGTGTGAGGGTTTTATATGTCAAGCAGGCCAGTTTAAATCTAATTCTGAATTCTACAGGAAGCCAATGCAGCTAATGGAGCAGAGTTAATGAGTTTGAACGAGAAGATGCACGCAAAACCACGCGAGCCAGAGAATTTTGGATGCGTTGAAGCCTGTTGACTTGAAGATCTGACATGCCTGCAAACACAGAGTTGGCATAATCGAGGCGAGAGCAGACAAGAGAACAGGCTATGGTCTGTGACATGTCTTTGGTAAGAGCAGACCTTTTGTGACGTATAATTGCCCTGATATGGTAGAAGCAAGATTTACAAAGGTTTGTTACGTGGGATTTGAATGTCCTATTACTGTCCTAAGTTACCCCAAGTTTTTTGACAGTCTTTGATATTGGAACAACAGTGCCAGCAAGGTCAACGCTAGAATGAGAAGGGAAAGAGCGCAGTCGCTGGCGTGAGCCAAACATGATTGCCTCAGATTTGTGTGGGTTTATAGCAAGGCCATTGAAGCAGAACCATGCATGCACTGAAGAAAGGCACTCTTCTAGCACTGCTTTACCGGACTGATCTGTTGGCGACAGTGCGATTAAAAGCTGAGTATCATCAGCATACAGCTAGGATGAGTACAATGACCGTGCACTGTCGGTGGGAAGATAAGACGGCGAGGGAGAGGACTGGCCACCCGCCCTCATATGCCGAGGCCAAGAAAATGAAGTCGCTAACACTTCATACCCATAGCTGCCTCAGGGCTAGTTTAAGAGACTTCTCTTCTTCTTCTTCTGGATGAACTTCAGGGATTGAACGCGACTGGTGAATATGTAGCATAGAATGACGGCGGTTTAAAGGTGTCAGTCGTCGATTTGATCGTCAACTTCAATCCGTACACAATACAATACAATATCACCAAATATAGCAGTTCATGTTTTAATGCAGCAGTGTTTACTATTTACCGACATCCTGTGCGTTAACATCGACATAGCACGATAGCAGATATTGCACTATTGATTGAACGTGACTGGTAAATCATTATGTAGCCGAGAATGGCAGCGTTTTAAATGTGTCTGAACTGCAGTCGTAGATTTACTGTAGCAGTATTTAGGGTTTTGCGACATCTTGGGGGCTAACGTCGACCTTACCCTACACAGTAGATAAAGGAGGCTGATCTAGTGATTGGATGGATCCAGAATTTAGCGACATCTTATGGCAACAAAGGCAGTTGACGTCAGCAAAAATTATTTTGACATATTGAACGCGATTAGTAAATATGTAGCTGAGAAACGCGGATTTTAAAAGTTGTCTAACTGGAGCGGTGGGTTTTATTTGAACATAAATTGTTTCTACGTAATAATTTGCGTTAATATCAACTTCAGTGTATGATTAAACGAAATTAATTGATTTAGTGACTGTTTGTTTAACGACATCTTGTGGATGTCGGTTACGTTGAAGACGACCTTACACCTCACAGGAAATAAGATCTGGAGCGGGATGGACTATGGATTGAACGCGACTCGCAAATATGTAGCTCAGAATGGTGACTTCTAAATGGTGTCTAACTGAGCCGTGGATTGTTTCGTAACAATTAATAGTTGTTAGCGACATAATGTCTGCGTCAGTGTCGCTGATGTAAACTTTATCTTTAAGATAATTGGTCAGCACGAGGTAATCTGGCGACTGGGTTGGATTCAAAGGTTAACGACATCTTACGACATTAAACGCCTCTTAAGGCGATAGCAAATTGTTTACAGTTCTCGCTCTACCGCCTTTAAATGTAACTAACATGGTCATTGTGTGAAATCCACGGGATCCTTTTAATGCACCAACTGTCTTGTTTAGAGCCTTTGCGTTTGATCAAGTCTCGTAAATGTAGAGGAGTGCCGCCAAAACATACAACTTATGGAGCTGCAGCTGATGTTAATTTTAAGCAGCTGGATTGTTTTCTAAATTTATTGTAAAACTATTTAGTATTTAGATACCACATGTTACAGTAATTACATGCAATTTGTGATTGGAACTGAAAAGAAGAGGGGGTAACATTATTTCTGTCCAGGAAAACTCCGTTTTGGGGAGACTCTGTTTTGAGGAGACTTTGTTTTGGGAGACTGCTTTGTGGTGACTCTGTTTTGGAGTAGACTTTCTTGTGACACCGGCAACACATAAAACTTATGGATCTGCAAACGGTATACATCTCAATGATGAAGCGCCTAATGGAAGACAATGCAGGATTAGCCGTAAGTGGTTGATAGCGTTCGGGGGTTATGATGTGGCTGGACTGTTAAAAAATTTCACCCAAACAAAAACTAGAAGTGTTCTTGGTGAACAAGCTTTTCGGTTGCTGAACCTAGATTGTTCAGTTCCCTCTCTTTATCCGCTCATATACCACGTTTCTTTTCAAGTTGCTTATCCATCAAGGCATAGGCGCCGACCTTTGCTTTTGTCTCTGGGTGCATGGGTCCTCCCTACCTTCCCCCTACCCCTCCCCATCTTTTCCGCCCAAAAAATATTTCGAAGCGAAATCGGTTACGTTCGGACGTTACTGTGTTTTTTTAATTTTTTTTAGATAATGAATAATAAATGATTTATTTCTTTTATGTACGGGCTGTGACTGTGAGTTCATGCAATTTTGGGTATTTGCGTCGAACGTCACAGTACCTTAATAGAGCGCTGAGTACCTAAAAAAACTGTTCATCACTGTCTTTCGGTCTCAAGGAAAGTCATTAGATTTCACCTATCTTAACTGACCGAACAGAACGAAAATTATATCGGGATACACAGTAACATGGAATATTTTTAACACATGATCTAGTATTTAAGATACTGCCTAAAGTCCTTTTGATTGAATTTGTAATTGAAATCTGTACTTTTACTCAAAAGAAATATTTTGAGTATTTCTTAGTTTAAAAATCTTATTGTAAAATACTGTTTTTCACGTAAATAATAGAAAACAAATTAGTGTATTTAAGAAAGCTTCAACTCCTTCTTCTGGTGGATAATTCAGCTGAACGTTTCCAGTCTTTAAAGACACCGGCCTTACGTGCTTGATATTAAGAATCAGAATAATCCAGCATTAGAACGCGATTGGTCAATATGTAACTGAGAATGACGGCTTTTAAAAGGTGTCTAACTGGACCCGTGGATTTTATTTTAGCAATGTTTAGTGTCCCAATACGAACAAGCTACTCAGTCCTACTCCATCAGCTGCATTGGTTTCCTGTTGAGTTCAGAATAAAATTTAAATTGTTCTGTTTGACCTACAAAGTCCTCAGCACCAGCTCAGCTCCCTGCCTTCAATCACAACTAACTCCTTATATCCCTCCTCGTTGCCTGAAATTACCAAGTGTGGGTCTTTTAGCTGGGCTACGATGCAGAACAGTTATGGGCTCGCGTGCATTCCATGTCTCTGCTCACAGGAAATGGAATCGACTGCCAATCTCTGATCGTGGCTCGAATTCACTTTGTACCTTTAAAAAGCGGCTCAAAACTCCCTATTTCTCCTTGCAGTAGTAATTGTAACCAAGAACTTATATAGCGCCACTCGAAATCAGAGGCGCTTCCGACCCGGGTCAGCGTCTTCACTGACGAAACGAAAGGTTTTCAAGTGCTTTCGGAACTGGGCAAAAGGGAGAGTCAGCAGGTCGATTCTAACAGCCTGAGGCAAGCGGTTCCAGCTGGAAGGGCCCACAGCAAACTCCAAGACTGGGCCGTGGCAGTGCGTATCCGAGGGACCACCAGGTGGCCACGGGCCGACGACCGGAGGGAGACCCGCCCAGGAACACTGGAAATCGGAGTACAAACGCCCTGAGATACAGCGGAGCAGAGCCAGCAAGACAGTTACGCATGAGGGAAAGTACTTTAAATTGGATGCATTAGTGACTGGGAAGCCAGTGAAGGGAGTCACGGATGAAGGAAGAGATGTGGGCGAACTTCATGATGCCCCTGTGTGGCGAGCAGCAGCATTAAGGAAGGACTGACGCTTAGATGCATTAGCAGTGGAGAGGCCAATATAGACCTCGTACTGCTGCTCTCCTGCTGCTCTCCTGGCCCTGAGTGTTACCATTACTCTACCCCCTCCCAGTAAGGAATAGGCGGAACCAAAGAAGAGCAGAGTCAACAATACCAAAAGATTTAGACAGTCGATCTAAGTGGATGGTATGGCCTACAGTATCAAAGGCAGCACTAATATCGTAAAGAGCAAGTTAAATTACCTGGCCATGCTCAAAGGCTTGAAATACTTCAACTAGAAGGCGCAGTGTAAGTGATTCCGTCGTGTGGAATTTCCTGAACCCAGACTGAAGAGTAGCCACTTGGACATCTAATTGCATCTTCTCCTGACGGCTGACTATCCGCGCCTCAGACTCACATTTCGGTGGGACCATGCGCGCGTTACAAATAGTTTTTAACGACATCTTGTGGATGGCATACATCTTGTGGGTTAACTTCAACCTCCGAAGTGCATCAATGTAGCGATTGAACGCCATTTGCCCATATGTAGCTGAGAATGTCGAGTTTTAAAGGTGTCTAACCGCAGTTGACGCTGCATTTTTTATATTTAGTGTTTGTCGACATTATCCTACCTCCCAAATTCAGGCAGGTATAGAGATTGAACAACGATTGGCAAATATGTAGTTGAGAATTATGCGTTTTAAAGGTGTCTAACTGCAATCATCGATTATGTCTAATACACAGTTTCAACGCGACTGGGCAATATGTAGCTAAGAGTAGCCACGTTTTAAAGGTGTCTAAATGCAGTCGTCGATTAAATGTAGCAATATTTAAAGTTTAGCGACATCATGTGGGTTAGGAGGCGGATCTAGCGATTGGGATTGGGTGGATCCATATTTTTCGACGTCTTATGGCAACAAAAGCCGATGACGTCGGCATAAATTATTTTGGCATATTGAACACGACTAGCAAATTTGTAGTTGAGAATTTGGGCTTTTAATAGTATTTTATTTGAGCATTATTGTTTTTACATAATAAGTTGCGTTAATGTAAACTTCAGTGTATGATTAAACGAAATTGATTGATTGATTGATTGATTGATTAATCGATTAATCGATTGATTGATTGATTAATTGATTGATTGATTGATTGATTGATTGATTGATTGATTGATTGATTGATTGATTGATTGATTGATTGATTGATTGATTGATTGATTGAGTGTTTAACCTGGGATTAAGATTACTAAAGGGATAAGAAGCGGCAACGCGTCAGCCAATCAGAGCTCGTCTTTTCCGATTAATCGCAGGCGATGTCTGTGGCCATCAATTTTTAGAAAAGTGACATCCGGGTTTCTTATGGACCTGTAGTTTGGTTTACATCTCAAGGAGGAAGCGCCTAATGGAAGACAATGCAGGATTAGCCTTAAGTGATTGATAACGTTCGTAGGCTATGATGTGGCGGACTGCTAAAAAATTTCACCCAACCAAAAACTAGAAGTGTTCTTGGTGAACGAGCTTTTCAGTTGCTGAACCTATAAATTGTTCAGTTCCCTCTCTTTATCCGCTCATATACGACGTTGTTTTTTCAAGTTGCTTATCCATCAAGGCATAGGCGCCGACTTTTGGTTTTGTCTCTGGGTGCATAGGTCCTCCCTTCCTTCCCCCTACCCCTCCCATCGAAAGAAATCGGTGACGTTCGGACGTCCCAATTTATTTATTTGTTATTTTAAGTAATAAATAAATAAATAATTTATTTATGTTCGGACTGTTACTGTGAGATCATGCAATGTTGTGTAGGTCTATTTGTGTTGTACACGTAGTTGTACTTATCGAGTTGTGAGATTACTGCTCAGGTGTAAAAAATTTGAATTTAAGGTCCGAATTCTTCTGCGTGCTACGCACCAACTGAACTTTCTCTCTGGGTGCATTCGTACCGAAGGCGCCCAAGGAGTCGGCACCTATGCACCAAAAAGGTAGTTCTTTTTCTTGACGAACTGCTGTTCTGGGGAGTGTCCTGAAATTTGGCTTGACTTCAGTGTGCCATAGGCTGATGCCTTGTGCATTGGACACCGACGCTACACAATTTGCTAATTTAGACTTTAACGACGAGCTGCATTGGTTTCCAAAGCACTTTCTGTACACTGTCGTCGTCGAAGTGTTAATCCAAATTTCCCTCAGGTCACCTTGGCAGAATTTATTGTGCATTAGACCCTGCAGAAGTTGCTTATTAATAATAATAATCAGAATATCCTTCAGGCCACCAGGTCTGTACAGAGCCGGTATTCATCAGTAGTTGCTCAATCTCCATGAGTGGAAGTTGATGCGACTCCTAAGTCTCTACCTCACGGTTGCGTCAACGCATCTGTACTTTCCCGGTCGAAGAGATAGCAGTTGAACGTCTTAATTGGACTCAACGCGGTCTAAATAGAAACCAGTCTTCCAGTTGAAGGTTGATTAAAACTGGAGGCGTGCGGTAATGATATATTACCAAATACAAGTCAGAAACGTGTGTAATCCGGACCAGACTTCAGAGGTTACTCCATAAAGCGTGCACTCAAGAACAGTAGAAGTCTGCAAAGTACATTAGAATTTTTGCGCAAAATCAGAAAATGAAGATCTTGCGAAATAAACCGAGAAGCAAAAAGTTAAATCATTCAACATTCTTAGTTATCTTAAACTGAACATTATTCTGTACCCTAATGCGGTCTGTCATTTAGGATTTCAATAAACGAATATATATATAACTATTTTGGCCATATCTACTCTACGCAAGTGTTGAATCAAAGTGTCTTATGATTATTATTATTACTTCGTTTATTGAGATAAATGGTGAGTTGTCATACAGCAACTCATTACATACAAGAGGAAATATAAAGAAAGCTGTATAATTCATACAGGCTGGTCATTATAATTTCATACAGGCTGGTCATTATAATTTCACACAGGCTGGTCATTATAATTTCACACAGGCTGGTCATTATAATTTCATACAGGCTGATCATTATAATTTCATACAGGCTGGTCATTATAATTTCATACAGGCTGGTCATTATAATTTCATACAGGCTGGTCATTATAATTTCATACAGGCTGGTCATTATAATTTCATACAGGCTGGTCATTATAATTTCATACAGGCTGGTCATTATAATTTCATACAGGCTGGTCATTATACTTTCATACAGGCTGGTCATTATACTTTCATACAGGCTGGTCATTATAATTTCATACAGGCTAGTCATTATAATTTCATACAGGCTGGTCATTATAATTTCATACAGGCTGGTCATTATATTTTCATACAGACTGGTCATTATAAGTTCATACAGGCTGGTCATTATAATTTCATACAGGCTAGTCATTATAATTTCATACAGGCTAGTCATTATAATTTCATACAGGCTGGTCATTATAATTTCATACAGGCTAGTCATTATAATTTCATACAGGCTGGTCATTATAATTTCATACAGGCTGGTCATTATAAGTTCATGCAGGCTGGTCATTATAATTTCATACAGGCTGGTCATTATAATTTCATACAGGCTGGTCATTATAATTTCATACAGGCTGATCATTACAATTTCATATAGGCTGGTCATTATGCTTTCACACAGGCTGGTCATTATAATTTCATACAGGCTGGTCATTATAATTTCATACAGGCTGGTCATTATAATTTCATACAGGCTGGTCATTATAATTTCATACAGGCTGGTCATTATAATTTCATACAGGCTGGTCATTACAATTTCATATAGGCTGGTCATTATAAATAATTTCACACGGGCTTATAGTGCTGCATATCCTGGCCTGAAGTATCTTGTTTTACTAAGTAGGATAGGGGTCGTCCATTAATTATGTCAACAAATTTTAGGCAGTTTTTGACCCCCTCCCCCCTTGTCAACAACTGTCAAACTTTCAAGAACCCCCCTAAAAATTATGTCAAACATTTTTTACCCCCCCCCCTCCGCCACTAAAATAAAAATAAAAAAAACAGTTTTGTTTCAGTTTAAATAGCACAATAATAAATTAACAAAATTATATTACATTAAAACTTATCTTTAATATTTGTTAAATTCAGGAACATAGAAAGCTATAATGAACCCTGTGAAGGGTTGCCAGACAGATACATGGGTAGCCAAAGGACACGGAAAGAAGGAAAAAAGAGGACGCATTTAATGTTTCACTCCGGAGTCAGAGCCTCAGAGGGTCTCCTAAGTAACCAAGAAACAAAGTCACATTGAAACAGCCCCGTGCCAAGCGTAAATATAGTGCAACCACCCACTCCAAAGATCATGCTTAACCAATAACAACCAAATTTGTTATATTTACTATAAATATGTTCAATCGACAATTTTTAAATAAGCCTGCATTGTTCTCATATTTAATATTAACCACCGATTCAAAGAAAAATGTTCTTTCACTGAAGATAAGCTCAAAATATTAGATTTCGAACATAGATATCTAAAAGAACCCAGGATATTCCATTTAAGAGATTTGTAGCACATTTTCTCATTTAATCTGGGAACAATAAACAAGATAATTCGAAAAGAAGAAAATATCGCGTTTGATTAAATTACAAACAAAACAGAAATAGATCATTCACAAAGACTTGCCGAATCTATGGTTGCTTTTTGATAAAAATTAATTAATTTAAAAAAATTAATTATTGTTGACGTCAATTTATCTTGAACCCCCCTCCCCCCCTTGTCAACAACTGTCAAACTTTTTCAAACCCCCTCCCCCCCTATTTTGTTGACATAATTAATGGACGGCCCCATATTTAGTAGTTAAGATACTTTTCGAATCAGGTGTTTTTCACTTGTATTTTAAGTATTTTGCATAAAAATTACTTGTGCTTTAAGAGACTTTCCGAACAAGTTTTTTTTTCTTATGTTCTAATTACATTTCAAAAGTATTTTATCCATACACACATAAATACATATTCATTCACTCTCTCATTCACTCATCCACTCATCTATATCCACCCACCCGCCCTCCGGCCCAGCTGCTCAATCGCTCATTTACTCACTCTCCCACTCACCCACTCAGTCCGTCCAGCCACTCAATCGCACACTCATTTACTCTCCCACTCATCTGTCCGTCGCTTACTGACTCGCTCACCCACTCACCCACTCATTTACCAACTCAATCACTCATCCAATCGATCGATCACTCACTCTCCCACTCACTCACCCTCCCACTCACCCACTCACTCAGTCCTTCACTGGCGCACTCACTCACTCGCTCACCCACTCAATAAATCAATCAATCACTCACCCACTCACTCACTTACTCTTTCAGGGAATTTCCATGGCGCCTTTTCAATCTTCCAATGCTATCTGTCGGGATTTCCATCCGTTGCAACGTCTTCCTGGAACTCTCTTCCCGTTAAAAATTGACCTAGTGTGCTTCTTCTCTTTGTTGACTGCCTATGTATTACTAGGTACACGCATACATACACCCATACATACACGCATTGTGGTGTATTGTATCGCATGACATTGCATAGTTGGTATTGTATAGTACTGTATTGGTTTATAGGGTTCCACCTTACCTCTGAATACCGTAGAGTGCAGAGCAATGCCAACCTCTCGATACCACGCTTTGCCTTATACCTTCTCTCGCCTTGCCTTACCTTCACTCGCCTTGCCTTACCTTCACTCGCCTTGCCTTACCTTCACTCGCCTTGCCTTACCTTCACTCGTCTTGCCTTACCTTTCCTCACCTTGCTTTACCTTCCCTCACCTTGCCTTACCTTCATTCGACTTTCCTTACTTTCCCTCGCCTTGCTTTACCTTCACTCGGTTTGCCTTATCTTCACTCGTCTTGCCTTACCTTCCCTCACCTTGCCTTACCTTCCCTCACCTTGCCTTACCTTCCCTCACCTTGCCTTACCTTCCCTCACCTTGCCTTACCTTCCCTCACCTTGCCTTACCTTCCCTCACCTTGCCTTACCTTCCCTCACTTTTCTTTACCTTCCCTCACCTTGCCTTACCTTCCCTCACCTTGCCTTACCTTCCCTCACCTTGCCTTACCTTCCCTCACCTTGCCTTACCTTCCCTCACCTTGCCTTACCTTCCCTCACCTTGCTTTACCTTCCCTTACCTTGCCTTACCTTCCCTCATCTTGCCTTACCTTCCCTCACCTTGCCTTACCTTCCCTCACCTTGCCTTACCTTCCCTCACCTTGCATTACCTTCCCTCACCTTGCCTTACCTTCCCTCACCTTGCCTTACCTTCCCTCACCTTGCTTTACCTTCCCTCACCTTGCCTTACCTTCCCTCACCTTGCCTTACCTTCTCTCACCTTGCTTTACCTTCCCTCACCTTGCCTTACCTTCCCTCACCTTGCCTTACCTTCCCTCACCTTGCCTTACCTTCACTGGCCTTGCACTAATCTTCCATCGCCTTGCCTTACCTTCCCTCACCTTGCCTTACCTTCCCTCACCTTGCCTTACCTTCCCTCACCTTGCCTTACCTTCCATCACCTTGCCTTACCTTCCCTCACCTTGCCTTACCTTCACTGGCCTTGCACTAATCTTCCCTCACCTTGCCTTATTCCCCTACCCATTGCTTTTCCCTTGCCTTGCCTTATCCTAGTTCGCCTCATTAGCAATTATTGGCCGTCGTTCTGAAGTAGTAATACTTAAGTTGGCACTGGATATTTCCTGGATGATATTCCTCAATCTCCGCTATCTGCAGGACCCGGTCCCACATTGTCCTCGCTTTAATTGGGGAAGATGCGGACGAATGACAAGGAGAGGAAGAGGAGGAAGAAGAGGAGGAGAAAGAAGAAGAGGAGGCAAAGAGGAGGAGAAGAAGAGGAGAAGTGTTTGAGAAGAGGAGGAGAAGAGGAGGAATAAAAGGAGGAGGAGGAGGAGGAGGAGGACTACAAGGAGGACGAAGAAAAATGGGAGGAGGAGGAAGAACAAGAGGAGAAGGAGAAGAAGGAGGCGAAGAAGAGGAGACGACGAGGAGGATGAATGAAGAAAGGAGGGGAGCAGAAGAGCGGTTTTTAAGAGGATTTCTGTTTTTTTCGGCGGTCAATTGAAGACAAAGCCTGTCGGAAATGATGAAAGGTTGAACGCCAAAACAATGCTCTGATCTTCAAAGGCGAACGGAGAGAAGCCGACTAAGTCGTTGAATTGCTTTCTGATGAGAGTCATTTCTCAGAGGAGAAAGTGACGAAATTCATTTCCTGATTGTTCCTCGGATCTTTGGATTTGAGGAACAGAGTGAAACGCCCTAAACAACTGTCGTCTGCTAACCAATGCAACTCATGATTGGAGTATCTTGCATCAGACAATTGTTGCTACAAGTTGCCTCCAGAGCAACTGTTGTTCGATGAGGTTGTTCCGGATCCAACTGTTGCACGGAGTAGGTATATCTGTGCGCTGATAACCTGCTACCTACAAGTGACTTGCTTGCCAGCGTAACCGACATCTGGCTGATGCAACTGTTGTATTAATTATCTATATGTTGCCTCAAATAACCTGTTTGCAAGAACAACCGTTGTCCAGTGCCCTTCTTGCCGGAACAACCGTTGTCTATAAGAGCGTGTCCCAGTCGACTGATGTTAAACATTGGGGAAATGCACCGCAATTGGGGAGATGGCGTAAACCCAATCTGTACAAATCGTCCTCAAACCCTTCAATTCAAATAGTCGTGGCCTGAAGAATGGCGCAGAAAATTCTGGAAGAAAATTTATTAGTGAAAGCAGCTGCACTAATCGGAGATGGAGTGCTGGGCAGTAGCTAAACTAATGTTATTATTACTATTAATCTGAACTTCGACAGCGCCGGTGTCTAATGCGTAAGGCTTCAACGAATGGAACAGCAAAACCCAAGCCATAATCGGGTCAACATCCAAGCAGAAGGTCAACAGTAGTCAACGACTAGTAGTTAAGCTACTTTTCGTGTAGTTAATACATAGTTCTTTTTCAAAGAAGTTGTTACTAGTAGTTAAACAACTTTTCATTTAGTTAATACGGACTTCTCTTCTAACGTGGCTGTAGCTAATAGTCAAAGTATTTTTGCTCTAGTTGATAGGTAGTTCTTTTTCTAAAGTAGTTGTACATGTAACTATTAGCTAAGCTACTTTTCATGTAGTTGATTCGTAGTACTTTTCTAAGGTAGTTATATCTAATGCCTACATTACTTTTCATGTAGTCAATAGGTAGTTATTTTCTAAAGTAGTTGCAACTAGCAGTTAGACTGCAAAATATAAACTTGTAGAAACTGCTTTAAACAAAAGAGTTGATTGGTTTCAATGTCTCTACAGTTGGCAAAACTACCTGCTGCGTTTTATTTCCGTTCATAGAAAGTCATCTGATTCCGGATCAATACAATGATAATTTATAATAGTTAATAATAATAATAAAATGCAATGCATAACTTGTTTATTTAAAAAACCTGAAGGACGGATGACAACGAACTCTATCATGGTCCAATTTTTTATTTGTTTGGTTAGTCACTGCTACAAAGTTGCAGCTAAAAGTGTCAAACTGCAAGCGAGAAATCTTACGGCGCGAATAAAAGTAGTTTTAAAAATAGCTATACTTGCTGGAGTATCGGTAACGCGTTTGCTCACGGAGCATGCGGTGGCCGGTTCGACTACGTGCAACGACCCTGGGCAAGTCGTTTGCGCACACCGTGCCTCTGTCACCAAGCAGTAGGCCTATAATTTGGTACCGGAGTAAGTAGGCCTATAATTTGGTACCGGAGTAAGTAGGCCTATAATTTGGTACCGGAGTAAGTAGGCCTATAATTTGTTGCCGGAGTAAGTAGGCCTATAATTTGGTACCGGGAAGTAAACGGCAAGTCCTGAGATATATCACTGGCCCCGCGTGTCCAGGACATTGGGATTCGTCCATTGCCCACTCAAGGGCCTAGAAAAGGAAATGAGCGCCTCACCTACGTCCCACTTTGCGGATATAGACAGACTTTACTTTTACTTTTTTTATAGTAGAGGTCTAGTGGTTAGCGTGATGGACTGTCAAACTCATAGGTTGGGGGTTCAAAACTTCAAATCCCCTCCATAGCAGAAATTTATTTTGAGATTTCTGTTCCGCCTGTACCTGGCCAACTCAGTAAGCACACTGACCGTACGCTGCCGGTGGAAAGATCAGAAAGCGAGGGAGAGGACTGGAACCTGCCCTCATATGCCGAGAATAAGAAAAATGAAGTCACTGGCACTTCATAGCCATGACTGCCCCAGGGCTAGCTTAACGGACTGCTCTTCTAAAACTTTTTTTTATTGACCACCAGTAATGCTACTTCAGAATGTTCAGGTAAATATATACTTAAAAGTTAAAACGTACATTACGAGTAGTTGTATTTACACTTCTAATGAAGTAGTTACTGTCTAACAAGTGGGGAGCTGGGATGCGATGGGGAGGTGGATGTCTGACGAGGAGGGGGTGAGGGAGGTGGGTCGTGGGAAAGGAGGGATCGAGCCCCCTCTTGACACCCAGACGGAAGATGTAGCGATCGGTTCGTCGGAGGTCAAAGCGTCTGAAGAGGAGGAATTCCGGCGTGGAATGTCAATAGAAGACCGCAGACTCAGATGATGAGGAAAACACAGAGGAGGTGGAAGAGGAGGAGGAGCAGGATCAGGAGGAGCAGGAGCAGGAGCAGGAGCAGGAAGAAAATGAAGAGCAAGAAGACGAAGGAGGAGGAGGAGAAGGAGGAGGAGGAGATGAAGGAGGAGGAGAAGAAGATGAAGAAGAAGAAGAGGAGAAGGAGGAGAAGGAGGAGGAGATGATGGAGGAGGAGAAGAAGATGAAGAAGAAGAAGAGGAGAAGGAGGAGGATGAGGAGGAGGTAGAGAAGGAGGAGGTAGAGGAAGAGGTAGAGGAAGAGGTAGAGGAAGAGGAACAGGAGGAGGAACAGGAGGAGGAACAGGAGGAAAAGGAGGAGGAAGAGGAGGAAGAGGAGGAGTAAGAGGAAGAGGCGGAGGGGAGGGAAAAGAAGAAAAAAGAATAAGAAGAAAAAGAAGAAGGAATCGACACAGGCGAAAAGGAGGAGGAGGAGGAGGAAATAGGCGGAGTAGAAAGAGGGAGAGGAAAAGCAGCAGGACCGCATAGGAGAGTAGCAGGAGGTGGATTGAGGAGGAGAATTTGGAGGAAAGAAAAAGGAGAAGGCATCAGTTCTTGAATGAGGATTTAGAGACTGTCGTAATGTTGGACAACAGCTTCAAATCATTTAAATACGTAAATAAACATACATCTATGTATAAACACAAGAGAGAAGAAGTAGGCTACAGGGAAATGAGATATTATGCACAGTTACAGACGTCTACAGTCCGAGGCACACAGACACAAACACACAAGCAGACACAGGCAGGCGGACAGACACAACCTCGGGAAAAGACAAGCCAATGAAGGCAATCAGATAGACAAAAGAGGATAGAGGCTCACAGACAAACAGCCATACAGACAGACAGACAGCCAGCTCAGACAGACAGACAACCAGACAGACAGCTAGACAGACAACCAGACATACGGCTAGACACACACAGTCAGCCAGACAGACACCCAGACAGACACCCAAACAGACATACAACCAGAAATACAGCCAGACAAACACCCAGACAGACAGCCAGACAGATACACACCCAGACAGACAGCCAGACAGACAGCCAGACAGACACTCAGACAGACACCCAGACACAGCTAGACACACAGCCAAACAGATACCCAGACAGACGAACAACCAGACAGACAGCCAGACACAAAGACAATTATGCACACAACTGGTTTCGTCCGGTCTCCTCATCGAGATAAAGATGCAAACACATTTGTGATTCGATCTGACAGAATGAGGCTTATGTCGGGAGACTGCATTATCGAGATAATGGTCGATTTTAGTGAAAGGGGTGTCAGAGGTCGATTTTTATTTTTTTCCATTTTCGTGTAGTACATGGTATAATCTACTTATTCGCCAAGTATTATAGCTAAAATCAGTCTAGAAATATTTTTTTATTAATTTTATTTGTGAATACTGGTTGTTTACAAAGCGTCAAAATCTGACTTTTTAGTGCATTTTCAAATCATTGCCGTCTCTCAAAAAAGTTCCACCTCAATTGAACTTGGTATCGTCGGAAAGCTGGCACTATGTGCTATTCAACGGAGGTCACATAAATGTCTGCTATTTAAACTGATATCAAATACATATCATTGTAGTAAACGTATCTGCCCGTTGCTATGGACAATTTATGTCACATCTTTGCATCGCGTTTCCCGAAAACTTTAATATCGCAGTTTCTGAGTTTAAATTAGTCATAACTCTGTCAAATATTAAGATATTGGACCAAATAAGGGCTCATTTTAAAGGGGAAACTCTTCTGATTAATATGGTATGAAAAAGTCATATTTCATTTTTACATGATATAAGCCTTGTTTTGTCAGATCGCATCACATTTTCTGGCTGTGCAGACGATGCTCCGCCCACCGACCGATGATTGACAGGCCGATTGGAACGGACCATTTTCTAAGGGCGTTTCGGATTTCCCCGGAGGAGGGAGCTGAGGTGGGTTGGAGGAGAAAAGGCGAAGGACAATCCTTCAGGGCTTCTGGTAAATCCGTCGCTAGCTATTCAGGCCTTGGATTACACCCGACCCGAACCCCAGCGTTAAAAATATACAATACATACTGTATATATATATATATATATATATAGATATATATATATATACATACATACATACATACATACATACATACATACATACATACATACACACATTCAATCTCGTAAGAAACATGCATACATACATACCCACATACATACATACATACATACATACGTATGTACATACATACATACATACATACATACATACATACATACATACATACATACATTCATACATACATACATACATACATACATACATACATGCATACATACATACATACATACTTACATACATAAATACATACATACATACATACATACATACATACATACATACATACACACATTCAATCTCGTAATAGTAATTGTAATCGAACAATTATAAAGCGCCACTCAGCGAATCAGAGGCGCTCCCGACCCAAGTCAGTGCAATCCCTAACAAATAAATGAACCTCATGCTTTTCTTTAACAAGCCGCATAAAGCGATGCGCATCTGTGCGTTCAACAGAAAGTAACGGTCAATCGCCAAATTGTTTGACTCTATGACTCTTTTTTGGTTTAACTTTGAACGGCAAATGTCGATGTCAACGTAACTGACATCCACAAGATGTCGTTAAACACTAAACACTGCTACATAAAATCCACTGTTCCATTTACACACCTTTTAAAGGCAGTGATTCACAACTACATATTTACCAATCGCGTTCAATCGCTAGGGTGGTTTAACTTTAATCCA
>OY744614.1:10555382-10600382 GCA_963556255.1 Allolobophora icterica
ATGAGAACTCGTAATTCATTCGATGCCAGATCGAAATCTCTCTTCCGGTTTCAGCAGAGAGTGTCTTCTGGGTTCTTCCGCTACAGAAAGAGGAAGAGAGGTCTTCTGACCGCGCCTCAAATTTTCTACATCTTATAAAAACATTATCTTAAAAAACAACGGTCTCCCGTGGCTATGCGAAGATCAATGATAGGCGGGTAACCTTAATATCGAGATTTCTAAAGCGCCCAAAAAGCGAAGTTGCGGGAACCAGCTTCTTCACAGGCGCTTACTCAAAACATAATCGATAGGCGGGGTGAAATCGATTCCAGGTCAAGATCTAAAGGATACGGACAGGCAAAGAGTCAGACGGCTAAGGTGGATGGTGTTTATAGTTAAAACGGCGAGGGAGGAAAGAGGAAGGGGAGGAATCGGGATAGGATTTGGGAAAAGCAGTGTTTCCAGTTTTGAGTGAAAGACCTGTGGAGATATATAGGAAGAGGTGAGGATTTGGTGTGCCGTGGGTGGAAGCGGTTAGCGTTGAAAGACTAACAAATATTCAGAGACGTTACAGAGACAGATAATCGAAACAAAACACGTAACCAGACATCAAAATTACAGACATACGACTGTTTTCGAATCGGTTCCGAGCGGGTGCATATTTTTCTATCCTTGTGTCTGCCCCGATATATGATATCTCACTTGATTGCAGGCGCCGAGCCTTTGATGTCAGTCTCCGACACACTCCGAGCGACTGAAGGCACTGATTAACCCTCGAGTGCCCAAGCTATTTTTTGGTACACGAATGCCCAACGGGAGGGGGGTCCGACCGGACCCCAATGTTTTCATAGTGATATCTGGAGAACGGATTGGAATATTTTAACGGGATATGGCTTGTTATAATCCAAAATCAATTTGCAATCGACTGATATAATATTATGGTATTTCACAATAGCGCCACCTGGCGATACTTTATTTGAACTTTAATACTCGTCTGTAATGTTTTGCAACTTCGGGATTTTTCGCAGGTGTTCAATAATTGTACGCATGTAGTTGTTGCCTGGTTGTGGGGTACAGGATTGGTATATTTTAACGGAATATGGCTTGTTATAATCCAAATTCAATTTGCATTCGATTGATATATGGTATTTCACAATAACTTGCGTTAAAAATTTATTTCTGGGCTGGTAAACCATATGCCAGTATGACCATCAGCCGCATATCTTGGGGTGTCCTTAGTATAAGCTATGGTTGTGGGGTACAGGGATGGAATATTTTAACGAGATTTGGCTTGTTATAATCCTAATTCAATTTGCAATCGACTGATATATGGTATTTCATAATAACATGCGTTAAAATATTTATTTCTTGGCTGGTAAACCATGTGCCAGTATGACCATCAGCTGCATATCTTGGGGGGTGTCCTTGGTATATGCTATGGTTGTGGGTTACAGAGTGGTAGAATAATCACACAAAATATATCATACGAAGCCCAATTGAAGGCTTTAGGAAGTCCTAAAACCATTTTTACAAATTCGCTGCCGTTCTAAAGTTATCCGTGGAAAAGCGGGTCTGGGGTCCGGTCGGACCCCCCTTGGGCATTCGAGGGTTAACAGCATTATGAGTACAATAGTACGTACGTATGTATGCATGTATGTATGTATGTATGTATGTATGTATGTATGTATGTATGTATGTATGTATGTATGTATGTATGTATGTATTTTAGTTAAGACATATTAGATAAGTTTAGTTAAGCTATCTTATTGTACTAATTTTGCCTCCTTGTTGCGTACCCCTCCTTAATCTGCTTATTGTTTAGGCTACTCCCACTAGCATTTAGCCACTTCGAAAAAGTATAGCTTCCTCTGCCATTCATTGCACCCATGTTACTTGACTCAGTTGGGTGTCTCCACCTAGCGGGATGCCAATCCCTTAGGAGCCACCCATTGCTCCCGCTAATAACTCATACATTACCACTTGCAATATGACCATCTAGTGTCATTGCCGTTGACAACTCTTCCTTCATTACTTGCATTAAGAATCTCTAGTGTGTTTTTATCTACTCACAATTGCGTTGCTGTTATTGATTGACACTTATGTATCCTTGTGAGTTGTTACCGGCTGTAATAAAAATTATTGAATTGAATTGAATTGAAAATTGAATTGAATGTATGCGTGTATGTATATGTGTATGTATGTGTGTATGTATGTATGCATGTATGTATATGTATGTATTTATGTACGTATGTATGGCATTGTATGCCTGTATGTATGTAGGTTATGTATGCATGATTGAATGCATGTATGCATACATGTATATGTGTATCTATGTAGGCCTACGTAAATATGCATGAATGTACTGTATGTATGTATGATTTATTTATATAAGCAAAGCAAATATAAATGTCGGTTTTATTTTTTCAGATCCAGCGAAACGTTTTCTTGACCGAGATGTTAGAAAGCGTTATTTGGAAATCATCAAGAATCTGGGTCATGCTGTGTTTTGATTGGCTGCAGCATCAATTGGATCTAGGTCGAGGGTCAGGGCGTTTTTGATTGGCTGGTGCATCTACTGGATCTAGGTCGAGGCCACGTGCTGCAACATAGCCCCAGTTGAGGTAGTAGGTTGTATAGTCAGAGTTACACCAATTTCTGGCGGACTGTACAACCCGCTAGCTTTCCCTGGGGATTGCCTAGCAACGCTGATGACCGTAGATTGCCTAGCAACGCTGATGACCCTCGATCGTCTAGCAACGCCGATTACCATGGATATAGGATTGGAAGATTACGTAACGAGGATTAGCGATGATGTTCAAGAGTTGTGATGGAATCTAGGTCAACTTCGTGGAAGTAGAGGTTTGTCGATATTATACCAAGATCATCATCGTCGTCGTCGTCGTCGTCGTCATCATCATCATCATCATCATCATCATCATCATCATCATCATCATCATCATCATCATCATCATCATCACCATCATCATCATCACCATCATCATCATCATCAGCATCATCATCATCATCATCATCATCATCATCATCATCATCATCATCATCATCATCATCATCATCATCATCATCATCATCATCATCATATCATCATCATCATCATCATCATCATCATCATCAGTATCGTAGTCGCCGTTGTCCTCAACATCGTTATCATCATCACTGACCCCAGCAGCTGCAACAACATAACCGTCATTATCATTATCATCGCCATGATCATCATGATCACGACCATTATCAGCAGGGTTCGCAACATCATCTTCTTCATCATCTTCAAAAATAACAACAGCAACATTATCATATTCGACGTCGTTGTCATTATCGCCTTTATCTTTATGATCACTATGATCATGACAGTAGTGATAGCAATCGTCGTCGTCATCATCATCATCATCATCATCATCATCATCATCATCATCATCATCATCATCATCATCATCATCATCATCATCATCATCATCATCGTAATCACCCAGTCCAACTGAACGCTAGCGTAACACAAGTTACATCTTTGCCATTGTAACAGAATGTATTAATAGCAATGGCAGGTAGTCACAGAAAGGCGCTATATCAATTACACACATCATCATCATCAGTTCCTGACGCCAGCCATTTGGCGGCGATGGGTACGTATAAATGACCTCCTCGGTAATTTTTCAAGTCTACTGCCAACCTTAATGTTAGTCCAAGTGAAGTTATGTCCTCAGTAGTACTATCTATCTATCCAGCGTATAGTCTTGGTCTGCCTTTGTGTCTTTTCCCTTCGAATCTTGCATGTAGTGCATTGTGTGGGATTCTGTCAACTGGCATTTTCTCTACATGTCCAAACCATCGGACTCTTCGTTGAACGACTTTGTCTATAGTAGAGTTGTTTTGATGCCTAATGATTCTCTTATGTAATCGTTTCTTATTTTCTGCAGTCTTGCAATCCCTGCGATCTTCCGCAGCCAGCTCATTTCTGCTGTAAGAATTCTTTTCTCATCTTGTTTTCGCATTGTCCAACATTCCGATCCATTTAGGAAAATCGGTTGTATAATCGTCTCGTGTATATTATTTTTGTCTTGGTTTTCTTTGGCAATTCTCTACTTTTGCATATCTGTGTCTCATAATATCTTGTTGTTCTGGTTCGCTTCTATTGAGGAGGCTAATGTCGTCATTAAATCCGAGATTAATCAGCCCTACATTTAATTTGATTCCTGAGTGATATTATTGCTTCTAACACTAGGTTAAATAGGTATGGGGATAAGTATACATCCTTATCGTACTCTAGTTTTCGTGTGAAAGTATTCTGTGATCCTTTCATCTATTTTATGGCATATATATCGATATATCTCTTGTACAAGTTTTGTCAATTGTTCTGGTATTCCTGCGTTTTGCATCGCTCTCCACATTCCATCATGCCATATACTGTCGAATGCTTGTTTGAAGTCAATGAAGTTGTTGAAGACTTTCTGGTTGTGTTCTATGCTTCTTCAAGTATCTGTCTCATTGTGAATAGTTTATCAATTTCTTCTTCCTGTTCTGAACGTATAGCTTGCTCTTCTACAAGTGCTCTCTCAACATACCGTTTCATTCTGTTTTTGTTGTTGTCATTTTGGTGATAACTTTTCCTGGAATGCTCTGTAAGTTAATGCCTCAGTTATTTTTGCAGTCTTGTGGATCTTCTTTTCTTTTGTATATAATAGGGACGATTTTCGATTTTGCCCAGTCGTCTGGTATTTCTCCCTCTTGCTGAATCTTTGTAACAACGGTATGCATATCGTTAACAACTGTTTCTTTACCTCCTTGAAGTAGTTCCATAGTGATTCAATCTATGTCTGGTGCTTTATCCTTTTTGCATTTTGTTGATAGTATCTGTAACCTCTTCCTGTACAAATTTTTGCATCTGTTCTTCTGTATTGCTTGTGGACAACCCTGTGAGAACTGTATGATCGTTATGTGTGTCGACGTTTAGTAGCTGTTCGAAGTGTTCCTTCCATCATTTCTGTATGCTTGCATCGTCTTCTAGTATCTTAAAACTTGTGTCTTTGATTGATGGAACTTTGAGCTCGAATTGTCCATTAAGTAGTTTTATCTTATTACATACTTCTTGCATTCTATTTATCTTGAAAGCTTTCTCAGCTTCTTTGCATTGTTGTTCCATCCAGTTGTTTTTGTCTCGTTGCAGTTTCCTTCTGATTTCTCTAGTAAGCCAGTTAAAAGGTTTCCGGTCTGCCGTATAAGCTTGTTGTTTGGCTATGTTTATTCTTTCTCCACTAGTTCTAACACTTCTTCTGATATCCATTGGTCTTTCGGTTTCTTGCAAGCTCTTCGACGATGTTGTTGGCTGCTGTTTGTATTCCTTTCTGGATGTTTTACCACATAACTTCTATACTTTGTTGATCGTTGATTTGCGTCTTCCCAAAGTCCGTCTTGCTCCTCTTCAGTCCGTTTTCTATGCTGCTGCTAGATTAATTGCCCGTCTTACTCGATTCTCTCATACAGTATCACCACATTTATTGCAGAAGAACTCCATTGGCTCCCGCTTTCTGCCCGCATCCAATTTAAGGTCCTCATCCTTGTCTCTATGGCTCAACTTGGTTTCGCTCCAAAATATTTATGTCACTTAGTTCATCGCCCTCACTCTGCTGCTTTTCTACGTCCTCTTCGTTCCTCTGACCGTTTGGACTTCCTCGTTCCCCGTGTCAGGACTTCTCTGGCTCAATCTAGGTCTTTTGCCTCCATTGGCCCTGCTCTTTGGAATGAGCTTCCTCCGTTCGTTCGTGCTTCTATTCTCTCGGGTAATGTCTCCGCCTCTTTTACCTTTCTTAAAACTTGCTTTTTTCGCACTGGGAGCGCTTCTGTATGGCCCTCCCGCTAGAAGCGCTTTATAAATATCCGAATACAATACAATGCAACACCCACACGCGCGTTAAAAGGTTGTCAACATGAGACAGGACTGAATGCGGTCTCCAATGAAAATTCTCTCATACACTGACAACACGTCAATAGAATACGTCAGTAGACATCACAGCAGCCGTCGACGGATCCTCTTAGTCCTATTGTGACCAACTGCTAATGCGATGAGCATTGTCAGGCGCCATTGTTCGACCTCGGCCATCTATTGTCTTCCAGGAACCATAGGAAAATCAACATCAAACCGTCCGTCAACCACTTCGGTGGTTACAACATACACGACTATATATATATATATATATATATATATATATATATATATATATATATATATATATATATGTATGCAACATATGATGCAATACAAGACAAAACAGTGCAATGCGTTGGAAGCATGGAATACAAGGGATATGGCGCTAACTAAATATTCAAATAGATAATAATTACAGATATGCTCTCTGTCACAGTCTCTCTCTCTCTCTCTCTCTCTCTCTCTCTCTCTCTCTCTCTCTCTCTCTCTCTCTCTCTCTCTCTCTCTCTCTCTCTCTCTCTCTCTCTCTCTCTCTTCTCTCTCTCTCTGTATCTCTTTCTCTCTCTCTCTGTATCTCTGTCTCTGTATCTCTGTCTCTGTCTCTGTCTCTCTCTGTCTCTGTCTGTCTGTCTGTCTCTCTGTATCTGTCTGTCTCTCTCTCTTGTGTGTGTGTCTTTCTCTCTCTTGTGTGTGTCCCTCTCTGTCTTTCTCTGTCTTTCTCTGTCTTTCTATGTCTTTCTCTGTCAAAGTACCACTGTCTCTCTCTTTCTCTGTCTATGTCTCTTTCTGTCTTTTTCTGTCTCTTTATCTCTCCGTCTTTCTCTTTGTCTGTCTGTCTGTCTGTCTGCATGCATCTCTCTTTCACTGTTTAACACAAGCTGAACTGTTTGTATACAGCAGCAGTGTTTCCTCTGCGGAGAAGAGCTTCATCCAACTACGGACAATGGACGAGAAGGCCGTTTTCATTCTGAGAGACAGAGACGAGAGCAACCTGCAGGAAGGTGAGAAGCACTCACACACCCTCCTCCCTCACTCCCACCCGAGCCCCAAGCGGAGTGGAAAAGACCAGGGACGTTGCTCTCTCCCTGAGACCTTAACTTGTGTTCGGTCGTCGCAAAAGGCACGGGCTGAGGTCTCGGGAAAAGAGCGACGACCCACTCTTCCTCCTTTTCCTCTTCCTCGTCCTCGTCCTCCTCATCCCTCGTTCCCATCATCAGCAGCAGCCAGCTGATCCCAGCCTTCCCATAAACGGATGGAGGTGGAAGAGAAGGACTGCGGTTCATCGAGTGCGGACATGATGAACGTTTACATCTAACAGACCATGACCAAAAAATCTCAAGTCTCCCCAACATATGAAACTATATATATATATATATACATATATATATATATATATATCATAGTTTATATATATATATATGTATATATAAACTATGATATATATATATATAGAATATACATTACTATATAATATTATATGTGTATCTATACACACACATATATATATATATATACATATTATATATATTTATAACGTAAAAATCTATATATAAGAGTGTATATACATATTATTTACGTCTATTGGAATGCATTATAAGAAATAGATTATTTTTTTATTAGACGAAGAGAGGTTTTCTTTTGCACGCCCGATTAGCCGTTGATTGCGTTTTGGTCACGTTTCTAAATTACAATCAGATCCCCAAAGCCCTCGCTACAGGTCCTCGTTTGAAGCCTCCTCCTCTTCTTCATGGTCCTCATCGTCCTCCTGCTCCTCCTTCTCCACACCTTAATTTCTCATTTATCCTCCTCTTCCTCTTCGCTTCATATTTCCTCTCCTTATTCAGTTCCTCTTCCTCTATTTATTCCTCCTTTTCCTTTTGCTTCATCTCTACCCTCTACACTATTCCTCCATATCTTCGTCTCCTCCTCCTATCCTTTAGCTCCCTCTCCATTCCTCCCTTCCCCTCCTCCTCTTTCTTCATCCTCCTTCTCCTCCTTCCCCATCTTGACTTTGACAGAACTAATCTCGATGTCGCTAGCCTCCAACATCGTTTTCCAGCCACAATGCTCGATGTCGCTTTGTCTGTCTGTCTTTCTTTCTTTCTGTCTGTTTATCTGTCTGTCTGTCGAAGCCATTCTCCTCCTCCTCCTCCGCCTCCTCCTTATCGTCCACCACCTCCTCCTCCGTCTGTCTGCCTGTGTGTCTGTGTGTTTGTGTGTCTGTGTGTGTGTGTGTGTGTGTGTGTCTGTCTGTCTGTCTGTCTGTCTACGCAATCATCTATTACGTCGATGGGGGCGGATGATTAGACACCTTTAAAATGTTGCAATTCCCAGTTACATTATTACATATTCGCCAATCGCGTTAAATCACTAGTCTTTGTGGGTTCGAAACAGCAATGGTTTATGAGGCGTAAGGTCGACGCCAACTGAACTGAAATTATATCATTCCGCAGTTAGCTATAGGCAGAGCTGTAGTCGAGGGCATATGCGGGTATACAGCGTGTACTTACCTCTAGTCACCGTATACTCACCTCACAAAATATTTGTTTTTACCTCTAATATTTTTCGCTAAACTAACCGGTAGCGTGTCCTCACCTCAAATTTTACCACTACAGCCCAGGCGATAGGGCGTCGACGTCTCTTCAATTCAGTTTCTTCTCATTTAAAAAAGGTTGTCTAACTGTAATCGTGGATTTTATGTAGTTATGTTTAGTGTTTAGCGACATCTTGTGGATGTCAGTTGCGTTGAAATCCATCTTGCGCTTTATGCAACCACTTTCAAAGGAACCTAGCGATTGAAGGCGCCTGCCGAATATATATAGCCGAGAATGGCATCGTTTTAAAGGTGTTTAAATGGAACTAAGCTTTATCATGATGTAAGAGAATATCATGGTTTTTATGTAGTGAATGGATGTCAGTTACGTTGAAATCGGTCTTATACTTCTTAGCATATTATGAGCTTATAACTAGCGGCTGAACACAACTAGTGACAACAAGTGAAGAATGGCTGCGTTTTAACGTTGTCTAAATTGAATCGTTGATTTTTATTTATCATTGTTTGTTGCCTAGCGACATCTTGATGATAATGATGATGCTGATGATGATGACTATGACGATGACTATGACTATGACGATGACGATGACGACGACGATGATGAAGATGATGATGATGATGATGATGATGATGATGATGATGATGATGATGATGATGATGATGATGATGATGATGATGATGATGATGATGATGATGATGATGATGATGATGATGATGATGATGATGATGATGATGATGATGATGATGACGCTTCAAGTGAACAAGATTTACTCAGACAAGCTTTGCTAACTAAATATATTCCATAATAAATAAAATACTTAACTTAAATAATAACATTCGCAGTAAAAGCCGTTAACACCAGTTATTTTTGCATGAATCGCTGCCATTGGACAGCATCTGGAATTTCCCAACAGCTAATTATGGCGCATTGCGATTTCGTTGCATCTTCGTGCTGCGGCACGTGACCTAATCACGTGGTACGTTCCTTTATAAATATGGTGATGTTGATAAGTTCGGAATAAACGATAGGAATTAAGAAGATGTTTCAGATCGGAAAATGTAAGTTGTAAAACGGGAAATGAAAGCATTTTCCGGTATTTACCAGCCTTTTTCGAACGCGTGCAGACTGTTGCCATAGTGATCTTGTGGTTTAGATCGGGATGATCTTGTTGCTGTTCTTGGCGAAAAACAGCGCCATCAGAGCGATGGCGGCCTGCAAGAGAGTCAACCAAGCAAAGGTCAAACGAGGTCAAAATGTCTGAAGGTCAAAACGGCCATAAAGTTCACAAGGTCATAAAGCTCATTACGCATAGGTCAGACGAGGTCAATAGTCCAGCGGTTCGAAAGTTCATAAGGTAGTGGCAGCGCGTTAAATAGCTGTGCTCGTGAATAAACTGGTGCCCTGCGCGTAGCTTCACGTGGCGCTTTGGAAGCTTAGAGTCTACGATTATGAGTCTGTTTAATGACACTGCGTTATAGCAAAAGTGACCCAGCGTCGCCCTCCTCCACTGTCGAAAACTTTGTCTGGCAACACCGGAGTAAATGGGATGAAATGGAATATTTTAACCCTCGAGTGCCCAAGCTATTTTTTGGTACACGAATGCCCAACGGGGGGGTCCGACCGGACCCCAATGTTTTCATTGTGATATCTGGAGAACGGATTGGAATATTTTAACGGGATTTGGCTTGTTATAATCCAAATTCAATTTGCAATCGACTGATATATGGTATTTCACAATAGCGCCACCTGGTGAAACTTTATTAGAACTTTAATAGGGGGCCTACTCTTTTGTAGTTTCTTTGCAATTTCGGGATTTTTCGTATGTACCAATTGTACGCATGTAGTTGTTCCCTGGTTGTGGGGTACAGGATTGGAATATTTTAACGGGATTTGGCTTGTTATAATCCAAATTCAATTTGCATTCGACTGATACATGGTATTTTACAATAACTGGCGCTAAAAATTTATTTCTGGGTTGGTAAACCATATGCCAGTATGACCACCAGCCGCATATCTTGGGGTGTCCTTGGTATATGCTATGGTTGCGGGGTACAGGAATGGAATATTTTAACGGGATTTGGCTTGTTATAATCCAAATTCAATTTACAATCGACTGATATATGGTATTTTACAATAACGTGCGTTAAAATAATTTATTTCTGGGTTGGCAAACTATATGCCAGTATGACCATCAGCCGCATATCTTGGGGGTGTCCTTGGTATATGCTATGGTTGTGGGCTACAGGGTGGTAGTATAATCACGCAAAATATAACATACGAAGCCCAATTGAATGCTTTAGGATGTCCTAAAAGCATATCTACAATTTCGTAGCCGTTCTAAAGTTATCCGTGAAAAGCGGGTCTGGGGTCCGGTCGGACCCCCCCCTTGGGCATTCGAGGGTTAATCTTACAGTATTTAGTGTGTTACTGACATCTTGTGGGTGTCAGACTGTCAGTTACGGCGAAGTCGACCTTACCGTTCATTCCATAATTATTGGACGATGGTCTAGCAAATTTTTTTTATTCCACAATTTTAAGTCGTCCTATGACATCAAAGGCCGTTGACGACAATTAAGTAATACAATTAACAGAAAACGATAAACTTATAGTGTCCGAATGACACCATTTAAAGGTGTCAAACATAAGCTTACA
Organism: Allolobophora icterica; assembly: GCA_963556255.1. NCBI lineage: Eukaryota > Metazoa > Annelida > Clitellata > Crassiclitellata > Lumbricidae > Allolobophora > Allolobophora icterica. The sequence goes on from OY744614.1 coordinate 10,566,507, forward strand.
ATATCAATAATGTCACATCATTTAAAGCAATATATCTAATGTTAGTTATAATACACATAGCTATAAAATGTTTTGATGCAAATGAAACAGTACTTCCCAACTATTGTCACTCGCAAGAAATATTTAGACAACTTCAGATGCACAGTACATATAATTATAATTATAACATTATATTCTTATTTTATTTTTGAAATGTTTAATTGATTATTTCTTATTTCCTCAGTTCAATATACCAATTTCACATACATCATGCACATTAAATGAAACATATGGTCATACCAAGTTCCTCTTTTTAAAGAAACTGTTCAGGTATCTAACACAGTGGTTCCCAAGCTCTTTTGATGGAGGGCAAAGTCTTACTTTTAAAATATCATGGCGGGCCACAGAGATCTGAGGAGCCGTCCTCAGTTGCTTTCATTGTGGACGAATGCGTGCGCTGGAGCGCCAGCAAATAGTGGTCTCTGGGGAAGCGTCGTAAGTTTCCCATGCGCAGCATTTGGTAACATCTGACATCGAATGGAACATGTTTTTGGCATATTGTCAGTGCCAATTTACAACAATGCAAGATAAACACACGTTTTTCAGCGGAAGTATAATAAGATGCATACTGCTTGGTGCAAGGGTAACTCAGATACTTTCATATCAGATCAATGTTAAGGCAATAATTGAAGATATCGTTTGAACATTATTAAATTTCAGAATGCAAAATTGTTAATATCGGTAAACTTGAAATCAAATCTCAAATTTGTGTTAATTAAATTTTAAATGCAGAAGTTCCAGCAATGCATTCATTTTAATTCTGAATATTTATTATTTTAATTTTTCAAAATTATTTATTGAAGATGAATCAGTTTTAATGAGATTTATGTGACTGCAGATTAGAAGCTAGTTTATCAATGTCTGGTTGTAGGTTCGTAGTGGCAAGTATCATCAATACATTCAAATTTGAGTCAGTGAGGCGCGCTCGATTTTTGTTTTTTATAAGTTTCATCGCTGAAAATGATTGTTCACATCTGTACGTGCTTCCAAAACGGCATATGTAACGTTGAGCAAACGACCGCAAATGTTCGAATTCATTTGCTGGCAGTATACGCCAGAATGCTACCAATCTCTTTTCTGGCAATGAATTCTGATCTGATATCAGAGCCCAATGGATATTTATTGGTCAAATCGGGATGTGTACTGTTGTAGTGTCTTTCCATGTTGTATTTTTTTAGAACAGACACACAAAATCCGCACACTAGACAGGTTGGTTTTCCACTACGTCCAAGAACAAACATATACCTATCTTTCCAATCGTCATTAAATTCCCGACAAGAGAGGTTCGAGCTTTCCTCAAGTTTTCGTTTCATCCTGTCACTTAAATTTGAACTCATCCTTTTTAACCAAAACTTAAAATATTTTATTTAAAGTTTAAATTTAAAATATTAAAATGAAATTGTCAATAATCAAGAATGAAAACATGCACGTCTTTTTCAACGGAAGTGTAAATACGCTGCATAGAGCTTGACGAAAAGTGAACTAAGATTGAAACAAAATAATAGAACGGAAGTGTAAATACGCTGCATAGAGCTTGACGAAAAGTGAACTAAGATTGAAACAAAATAATAGAAAAAAAGAACTTAACTTAACTTAAATCGAAAATCAAGAAAACAAGGTAATTTAATTTTTTTTCAAAATTTGTGAGTGACTGTCGCGGGCCACATTCAAAGGATTGGCGGGCCACTTTTGGCCCGCGGGCCACGGTTTGGGAAACACTGATCTAACACAGTCATTCAACTATAAATTTTATTAATTAACAAAGCATATGTGATCATAATAATTTCAATTGTTTCGAGTTTGATTTCAATGCATTCAAGTTACAATTACCTGTATATTTCCTTTATTGCAACACAATAATACAGCACTATACAATATAATATTGATTTTACTCCAATATATAAACCAAATCAAACCATATGCGACATCAAAGAACCAAATGTTGGATGGTTGTAATACAGATACTCATTAATCAATGTGTTTTTTGTAATTTACTAGCATCACACTCTTATTATATACATGATATAACACAAAATATCTAATATTTAGCAATTGAAAAGAAACGGTTATATTGGTTCTCAAATAACCAATATGTAATGGATGTAACTAAGGTTAATACATAAGAGTATCATTATAAAAAAAATTCATTATAATGTAATAATTAATACAATAAAATAAAATGGACAAGGAAAAGAGTTATTAAATATTTACAGATTTAACAATGATAAAAAAAATATTTAAAATTAACGCGACTGATGAATATGTATCTGAGAATGTCTCCATTTAAAAGGTGTCTAAATAGAAATGGGGTTTGTGTAGCATTGTTTAGTGTTAACAGTCATCTTGTGGCTGTCAGTTGCATTGTCAATTCTGGATGGTAACTCTGCAGCCACCGATATTTGAGATTGTTCCAAAAGTCTAACGACATCTTGTGGCTACTATGTTGACATCTTTACAAAAAATAATCGTATATCAGTTCATTTTCTTGATTGTAAATCATTCGTTCTAGGTTCACATTCGTATATTATTTCAGAGGCTTCTGGGTTCTTAGTGTTAGTAGAGGTAGAATCAGTCGAATCAGAAGAAATTCTGTTATCCAGCAGTTATAACTATATAGAGCGTCGAATCCATTCTCCTCCTCCTCTTCCTCCTCGTCCTTCTCGTCGTCCTCCTCCTCCATTCTTCTTAATTCCTCCTTCATCCTCCTCTTCCTCTTCGTATTTCCTCCGCTTATTCATTTCCTCCTCCTTCATTACTTCCACCTTTTCCTCCATCTCCTCTTTCCACAGTCTTCCTCCATATCTTTTTTCTTCATCCTATCTTTCTCATTTTCTACCACGATCTCCTCCTCGTCCTCCTGTTTCAATGCAGTTTCTTCCCATTTTAAAGTTAAGCATTTGATTGAACGCGATTAGTAAATATGCAGATGAGAATGACGGCGGTTTACATGAGTATATACCAGCAATCCTGGATATTATGTAGCATTGTTTAGTATTTATTTAGTAATCTGGAGGGGATAGAGTAGTGGGAACACTCATTAGTGCAGTAGAATAAAGTTAATTTTTTCGAAACCCGAACAAAATTGTAACAAGCACCGTTTTATGATAGAAGTGTTGAATAGGTAATGTTGTCTTGTCTCCGTAAAAGCCCCACTTTAATCTTGAATATTCCTGAAGTTATTTTAGATAATAATCCAAGTGAGCGATAATGCAGAAGTTTCTCGACCATTTACATGCTAACAATCCATTAACGGACGACGAGTGTAGACTGTTCAGTTTATCGTCAGGTACTGTGGCCAATGAGAGTGATAATATAAACTGTGACGATGCAGAGAGTGTGAAGAGCAATTAGCTAGGCGTGAATGACCTAATTTTGGAGATGTGGTGATGAAAAGTCTAATCAAATACGCAATCTAGCTTGCTTGCAGAAACAATGCTGTGCTAGCCAGTGTTATTTTAGTTCCAGCATTAATTTCTATTCCAGTTCTTATTCTAGCTATTCCACTGCTAACATTTTTTCTACTTTTAGTTCCTCTTTATAAGAGAGCATAAGGTACGCGGATCGATTCCCGTAGCATGGCTGCCAAACCGTGTGTTTAATTAAGAAATTGATTGTGCTTTCATGTTTCAATGTAATCTTACTGCGTCTGTCGGTTTGAAATAATAAAGAATATAATTATTAATTATTATTTAGCGACATCTTGTGGATGTCAGTTACGTTGAACTCGACTTCACACCTTCTCCAACCTACTTGAAAGTTATCTGGCTAACGCCGACTGGTATATATGTAGCCGAGAATGTCAGCGTTTCAAAGGTGTCTAATTGGAACTGCGTTTTATGTAGCATTGTTTAGGGCCTAGTGCTTTACGGCATATTGTGGATATCAGTTACATTGAAATCGATCTTATACTTCTTAGATTATAACCAGCGATTGGATGCATGGAGGGATCCAGAGTTTAACGACGTCTTTTTGCAACAAAGGCTGTTGACGTCGACAGAAATTTGTTTCGCATATTACAGCTCTATATATAGCTCTATATATATGAACGCGACTAGTGAATATTTTATTTATTTCGGATATTTCTATAGCGCCTCCACAAGTCTACTACTACTCAGCGGCGCTCCCGACTACAGCATTTGATACTGTGTCGGAGTTTTCACGCCGAAGCGCCACGAGCAATCGCGAGTGAAGGACTTGCCCAAGGTCCGTGCGCAGCGGCTAGAGTGGGATTCGAACCTGCAACCCTCCGATCACAAGGCGCCGAACTTACCACTGAGACACCGCGGCTCGAATATGTAGCTGTGAATGTCGCAGTTGAAAAGGTGTCTAAATGGAACCGTTAGTTTTCTTGTTTGTTGCTTAGCGACATCTCGCGGATGTCAGCTCCGTCAACGTCGACCATACACTTCCTAAAGCAGGGGTGGCGAACCTTTTTTAGGGTGCGTGCCAAAATGCCGCTAAATCAGTTTTAAAAATACTGTCGCGTGCCCCTGGGTATATAATTATTTTTCTCATATAGGTTTTAGTTAATAAAGCGTAACAAAACTGAATTGAAGATGTTATATCAAAGATAGTTTGAATGAAGTTAATTAAAATTAAGTCCTTCAACAAAGAAACTTTGGATTCTATGTTTGAATTTGGGGGACGCTCTGAATTTCGCGTGCCCTACAAATTTCAACGCGTGCCACGTTGGGCACGCGTGCCATAGGTTCGCCATCCCTGTCCTAAAGCATTGCTGGTGTGGGTAAGTCTTCACCAATGATTGAACGGGACTGTCGAATATGTAACTAAGATTTACAGTGTTTTAAAGGTGTCTAACTGAAACTGCGGACTTTATGTAAATGTAATGTAAATCTTCGAAATTTCTCAGCACCACACAAAAGCCACGCGAGGGAGACCATCTTGTACACCGGCGCTATATCAAATCAAGTCCATCACAGCCTTGTCCATTCCGGTGCCAGGTTAGAGTCCGGAGATGTGAAGCCGAAGGTTTATAGTTTTGTTTAGTGTTTAAAGATATAAGTTCCGTTGACTTCGACCTATCGGAAATTTTTAACAAAATTTGGCGATCGAATCATTAAAAGGTGCATAATTAATTCTAACTGCCTTATGTCAGCTAAAGTGTTTCAATAAAAGAGTATTCATTCATAGGCTATCTGGTCAGCGGATTTAATGTATTGATGTCCATTGTACTAACGACATCTTGCGACTGCCAGGAAGCCCTAAGGAGACTCGAAGCAATTGCTATCCAAGCGATTATACGCAATTAAAGAATATTTATAGCATCAGTAGGAAACGTTCTTTTAAAATTGTCATAACCAAGGGTTGTGTAGTTTCTGTTTAACGACGTTCTGTCAAAGACAAGACGATAAGCGTCGCCCTCCTAAGTTATCCAGGCTTCGGACTGGCATCATCGGATTTTAAGGCAATGGAGGAGTTGATGTCAAGAATATTGAAACCGGAGTTCAAATGAGGTCAAAGGTTCACAAGGCTAAGGTGAAATTTGAGGTCAAATATCTACAGGTCGAAACTATAAAGAGGTCAGACGAGGTCAAGAATCTAGAGGTCAAGAGTTCGTAGGGCGAGGTCAAATGTCTCGAGGGCTAAGTTCCTGAGGCATAGGCAGACGGCGTAAAGGTTTAGAGCCAATAGAAAGTCAGCTGAGACTGAACTGACCTTATTTATATAAACATGTGATGATTTATCAGTATGATCATTATCATGATGCAGAAGGTGACGACCTCAATGATGACTATGATGATGATGACGATGATAATGAGCATAACGACGACGATGATGATGTTGATGACGATGATGATATGTTGAGGACGACGACGACGACGATGATAATGATGTTGATAAAGATGACGACGACCACGACGACAATGATGATGATGATGATGATGATGATGATGATGATGATGATGATGATGATGATGATGATGATGATGATGACGATGATGATGATGACGACGACGACGACGACGAAGACGATGACGACGACGACGACGACGATGATGATGATGATGATGATGATGATGATGATGATGATGATGATGATGATGATGATGATGATGATGATGATGATGATGATGATGATGATGATGATGATAATGCTGTCATTGGACAACGTCTGGAATTTCCCAACTGCCAAATATGGAGCAAGAAGTTTGCGATACACCTTAGTGCTGCGGCACGTGACCTGATCACGTGGTACGTTCCTTTATAAATATGGCGATGTCATAACAAGTTCGTAATAAACGGGAACTAAGAAAGATGTTTCAGATTGGACAATTTAGATCTATTACTGGAAAAGAAACCATTTTCCGGCAGCTTACCAGCCGCTTTAGTTGCGCTCATGAATAAACTGGTGCCCTGAGTGTAGCTTCAGGTGGCGCTGTAGAAGCTTAGAGTTAACAATTGTGCTTGACGACATTGTGTTATAGCAAAGATGATTCAGCGTCGCCCTCTCCCATTGTCCAGACCTTTGACTGGCAACCCTCTTTTAAATGGGGTGATTTTAACTTTGCAGTATTTAGTGTTTAGCGACATCTTGTGGTTTTCAGTTACGTTGAAGTCGACCTTATGACGCTTATACCGAAAAGAACCATGAAACCTGGCGACTGAACGCGACAGGGAATATGTATCTGAGATTGGCTCCGTTTAAAAGGTGTCTAAATGGAACTGGGCTTTGTGTAGAATTGTATAATATTGAACATTTTATGGATGTCAGTGACGTTGAAATCGACCTTAACATACACAGGATAATCAGGAAGAGATTATTCAACGATTAAGCGCGACTGATGAATATGTAGCTTTGAATGACAGCGTTTTAAAGGTGTCTAATTGGTTTTGTATTATCATTGCTTAGTATTCAACGACCTCTTTTGGATGTCCGTTGCTTTACCATTCATTCATTCATTCATTCATTCATTCATTCATTCATTCATTCATTCATTCATTCATTCAGAAATCTAGTATAGCGCATCTTCAAGAAACCTACTTAGAAGCGCTCCAAGCCCAGCCACGGCAATAGAGATTAGACTTGAGCAGCTTGCAAAAAGCAGATGTGTTACCCATGGAGAGTAGGCGAATCTGTAATGGATCGCCATTATAAATGGAGGGCCCAGCAATAGAGAAAGCCAGGCGTTGCCTAATTGTGGAGCGAGCCCGAGAGACTAAAATTTCTCCCCCAGAAGAAGACCGAAGAGCACGCCCACCAACTGAATCAGAGACCGGGCGGCAGAGCTCACACAGTCTGGCCGGGGCACACACTTAGGGACAGCGACAAACCGGTACAGCAACCCTACGGGACAATATGGGATGGTAACCTGTGCGGCTATCGATTTCTATTATTGTTCCAAAGGTAGGTGACATCTTGTGGCTGCTATGGCCGTTAACGTCTTAACAAAAATTAATCGTATATCAGTTCATTTTCTTGATTGCAGATCGTTCGTGCCCTGTTTGCATAAGTATTATTATATCAGGGTTTCTGGGTTCTTATTGTTAGTAGAGTTAAAATCAGTCAAAAGAAATTCTGTCAATCCGCAGTTAGGGCGTCGACGTCTCTTTCAATACAGTTCCTTCTCATTTAAAAAAGGTTGTCTAACTGCAATCATGTATTAGTATTAGTAGCGTTAAAATCAATCGAAAAATTCTATTGTCTCACAATTAGCTAGGGCGTCGACGTCTCTTTCAATACAGTTCCTTCTTAAAATGTGTCTAACTGCAATCGTGGATTTTATATAGCAATGTTCAGTGTTTAGCGACATCTTTCGGATGTCAGTTCCATTGAAGTCGGTCTTACGCTTTATAGTCTATACAACCAGGAGGGCTGTAGTGGTAAAATTTGAGGTGAGTATACGCTACCGGTTAATTTTCGGAAACAAATTAGAGGTGAGTATACGCTACAGTATTTTAATATAAATAAATATAAACATTTTGTGAGGTGAGTACACGGTCTCTAGAGGTAAGTGCGCGCTGTATACTCGCGTATACATACCCTCGACTACAGCCCTGGCTATACAACTTATTTTGAAGTGACCTGGCGATTGAACGCGACTGGTAATATGTAGTTAAGAATGACAGCGTTTTAAAGGTGTCTAAATCGAACTGCGCTTTATCATGATGTAAGAGAATATCATGATTTTATGTGGCATTGCTTAGTGTTTAACGACATCGTGTGGATGGATGTCAGTTACGTTGAAATAAATCTAATACTTCTTAGCATATTCTAAGACTAGTATAGCGACTGAACGCAACTAGTGAATATGTAGCTAAGAATGGCGGCGTTTTAACGGGTTCTAAATGGAACTTTTGATTTTGATTTTGATTTTGATTTGTTTGTTGCTTTGCGACATCTTGTGGATGTCAGTTCCGTTAACGTCGACATTATGTTTCGTAAAGCATTGCTGCTTTTTCATTCTGGGAGGTCTAGTGATTGAACGTGACTAGCGAATATGTAGCTGATAATTGAGCCATTTTAAAGGTTTCTAACTGGAACTGTGTATTTTATGTAAAATAATATAAATGTAAATCTTCTAAATTTCTCAGCGCCACAGAAAAGCCACGTCAGGGTGACCAGCTTATTGAATGGTGCTATATCAAATCAAGTGCGCGTTAACCAGGTGACAGGTTAGAACCCGGAGAGGTGAAGCCGAGGCTTTATAGCTTTGTTTATTGTTCTCTTTCATTTATTCTTTCTTTTATTTTTCTTATCCTTTTCCTCTTCACCTTCTTTCCTCTCCTCCCATTAATTAAGAATTAGTTAAGACAATTATTAATTCATTTTCTTCCTTCTGTGTTAAAAATTATAATTCACTTAGGATTCTATTCGAACAGTCATTTACAAGAAGATGATAATTATTTGTTTGGTCGGGACTTCCATCTCTTGTCATCGATAGCACCATTTCAGCGGTCAGATAAGACGAAATATTAGGCCTACTTATTTTATTAAATCTAGATATACAGAAGTTTCTGTTCGTACATGATCTGTATTCTTATGACTGATTGTTGTTATTGCTTGCAATCAAGATGTATTGATGTATTGATTGATTGATTGATTGATTGATTGATTGATTGATTGATTGATTGATTGATTGATTGATTGATTGATTGATTGATTGATTGATTGATTGATTGATTGATTGATTGATTGATTGATTGATTGATTGATTGATTGATTGATTGATTGATTGATTGATTGATTGATTGATTGATTGATTGATTAAAGACATCAGTTCCGTTGACTTCGACCTATCAGAAAATTTTAGCAAATTCGGCGAACGATCCAGAGTTTAACGACAGCTTATGGCAACAAAGGCCGTTGACGTCGACAGAAATTATTTTGGCGATCGAACACGATTGGGGAACATTATCTATATATTGGAATTAATCATTGAAATGGTGAATAACTGGAGCAGCGGATTTAATGTAGTGATATCCATTGTACTAACGACATCTTGCGACTGCCAGGATGCCCTAAGGAGACTCAACGCAATTCCTATCCAAGCGATTAAACGCAATTAAAGAATAATTATTTATAGCATCAATAGGAAACGTTCTTTTAAAACTGTCATAATCAAGGGTTGTGTAGTTTCTGTTTAATGACGCTGTGTCATAGCGAAGACGATAAGCGTCGCCCTCCTAAGTTATCCAGGCTTCGGCCTGGCATCACCAGATTATAAGGCAGAGGAGGAGTTGATGTCGACTATAAAATCCAGAGGTCGAATGAGGTCAAAGGTTCACAAGGCTGGGGTGAAATACGAGTTCATATATCTACAGATCGAAACTTTATAAAAAGTTCAAAAGTCTAGAGGTCAAGAGTTCGTAGGGCGAGGTCAAATGTCTCGAGGTCAAAAGTTCCTGAGACATAGGCAGAAGCCGTAGAATGCTTAGAGCCAACAGACTATTATTTCTATCTTTCGGTGAAGGTTATTTAGTGTTTCCCGACCCCTTTGCTCGATCGATTGGTGCGTTCCCCTCTGTTTCAGTCTCCCATGATTATTAGTCTTTGTATATAAATCCTCGGATTTATTTTTTCGTCTTTTATTTTTCTCCCTTACTACTCTTATCTTATTTTCCTTTTCTTTTGGTTTGTTTTTCTCCTTCTTACTGCCCAGGTGTCGGCAGTATAGTTAAGCTTTGTGGATTTACTTGCTTTTGTCTCAGAAGTATTAGTAAGATTTCGTGTTGGTTTCCTGCGCCCTGTAATGAATCTTGGTAACATAGGTGTCCCCGTAGCGGGAGTGTCAGCTGACTCTCAAAATCATTTTTTTTCATTTATTGAAGCCTGAGTTCAGAACAACAATAGAGCGACTTAAACACAGGCTGGTGACAAAAAGGTGTTCCCAAAGGGATGAACACCCGTTACGGGCACACCTATATTACCAAGATTCATTACAGGGCGCAGGAAATCAATACGAAATCTTAAAGCTTAACTATACTGCCGACACCTGGGCAGTAAGAAGGAGAAAAACAAAAGAAAAGAAAAGGAAAATAAGATAAGAGTATTAAGGGAAAAAACTGAAACAAGAAAAAATAAATCCGAGGATATATACAAAGACTAATAATCAAGGGAGACTCAAACAGAGGGGAACGCACCAATCGATCGAGCAAAAGGGGCGGGAAACACTAAATAACCTGCATAGCAACACGCTGATGATGCTGATGACGATGTTGACGGTGACGACGACGACGACGATGATGATGATGATGATGATGATGGTGAATGGTGATGATGATGACGATGATGATGATGATGATGATGATGATGATGACGACTTCGATGATGATGATGATGATGATGATGATGATGATGATGATGATGATGATGATGATGATGATGATGATGATGATGATGATGACGACGAAGATGATGATGACAACGATGACGTTTCAAGTGCACAAGATTTACAGGTTTTACTAACTAAATTTTATTCCATAATAAATAAAATACTTAATTTAGATAAAACATCCGCAGTAGAAAACGTTAATTCCGGTAATATTTGTATAACTCGCTGTCATTGGGACTCTGGAATTTCCCAACAGCTAAATTTGGCGCATGGAGTTTGTTTTACACCTTCGTGCTGCGGCACGTGGCCTGATCACGTGGAACGTTCCTTCATAAACAATGCGAGTTAATAAACTAGGCCTATAGAGACTAAGAAAGATGTTTCAGATCGGAAAATTTAGATCTATAACAGGAAGAGAATCCATTTTCCGACAGTTTACCAGCCGTTTCAGAACGCGTGTTGCTATGCAGACCGTTGCCATGGTGATCCTGTCGTTTAGACCTGTCTGATCTTGCTGCTGTTCTTGGCGACAAACAGTGCTATTAAAGCGATGGCGACAACAGAATCAACCAAGCCTTGTGTTGGTATAATGTAGCATTGTTTAGGGTTTAACGACATCTTGTGGATGTCAGTTACGTTAACGTCGACCTTACGCTTCATACAGTTCTACCAACGTTCATCTGGCGATTGAAAGTGACTGGTGAATATGTATCTGGGAATGGCTACGTTTTAAAGGTGTCGAAATTGAACTGGGTTTTATGTTGCTTTGTTTAGTATTTAGGCTCATCTCGTGGATGTCTCCACTTGTTCAACCATTCTTCGTCTGAAACCTTACTTCTCATTTCCCCAAACCATCGATCATGGCGCTACAGAAGTAATTAGATTAGATTAGATTAGATTATAATGTCAAGAGACACATGAGGAATAAACTCCGTCGCGGGTGGTGCCAGTCCAAATCCTGGATAAAGGAGAAGGGCGACTCTAATCATCTTTGCTATGACACAGCGTCGTTAAACTGTATACCAACAAACCAGATGAGGATTTTAAGGCGGCACACAGTTGTGGAGGGGGGGTAAATAATTGCTATATCCAGCTAGGGTGGATTCAAAGTTTGCTAGAGTGCTGGACTGTCAATCGAGAGGTCGAGCGTTCAAATCCCCGCCAGATATTTGGTTCGAGATTTCTGCCCCACCTGCGCCCTTAGCCAACTCGGCTATAATGAGTACACTGAGCGTACACTGTCGGTGGGAAGATGATATGGCGAGGGAGAGGACTGGCCATCCGCCCTCATATGCCGAGGCTTAGAAAATGAAGTCGCTGACACTTCAAACACATGACTGGCTCAGGGCTAGCTTAAGGGACTGCTTTTCTCTACTCAAAGTTTGAAGTGGGGCTTCAAGTGGAAAGTGTCTGAGGCACATTAAACCACCCAGGTCTAAACATTGGGGCTTGAAACTAAATGTCATGTAGCATTATCATGATGCAGATGTTGACTACGTCAATGATGACGATGACAATGAGGATAACGATGACGATGATGTTGATGACGATTATGGTATGTTGAGGACGACGATGATGACGACGACGACGATGATAGTGATGTTGATAAAAATGACGACGACGACAATGATGATGATGATGATGATGATGATGATGATGATGATGATGATGATGATGATGATGTCATTGGAGAAAGTCTGGAATTTCCCAACTGCTAAATATGGCGCATGAAGTTTGCGTTACACCTTCGTGCTGCGGCACATGACCTGATCACGTGGTACGTTCCTTTATAAATATGGCGATATCATAACAAGTTCGGAATAAACGATGGGAACTAAGGAAGATGTTTCAGATTGGAAAATTTAGATCTATAACTGGAAGAGAAACCACTTACTGGATGTTTACCAGCCGTCTTAGAACGCCTGTTGCTATGCAGACCGTTGCCATGGTGATTGTGTCGTTTAGACCGGGCTGATCTTGTTGCTGTTCTTGGCGACAAACAGTGCCACAAGAGCGATGACGGCCTGCAAGAGAGTCAACAAAGCAAAGGTCAAACGAGGTCAAAATGGCTGAAGGTCAAAACGGCCATTAAGGTCAAAAGCTCATGAGGCAGAGGTCAGACGAGGTCAGTAGTCTAACGGTCAAAGGTTCATAAGACAGTTGCAGCGCTAAGCAGTTGCGCTCATGAATAAGCTGGTGCCCTGAGCGTAGCTTCAGGTGGCGCTGTAGAAGCTTTGAGTTAACAATTGTGCTTGACGACATTGTGTGATAGAAACGATGATTCAGCGTCGCCCTCTCCCATTGTCCAGACGGACCAGACCTTTGACTGGCAACCCTCTAGTAAATGGAGTGATTTTGACTTTACAGTATTTAGTGTTTAGCGACATCTTGTGGTTTTCAGCTACGTTGAAGTCGACCTTATCACGCTTTTACGTCTAAAGAGCATGTAACCTGGCAAATGAACGCGACTGGGAATATATATCTGAATTTGGCTCCGTTTTAAAGGTGTCTAAATGGAAGTAGGTTTTGTGTAGCATTGTTTAGAATTTAACGCCTTGTGGATGTCAGTGACGTTGAAATCGACCTTTAAGTACACATGTCAAGATAATCTCGAAGATCATTCAGTGATGAAGCGCGACTGATGGATATGTAGCTTTGAATGACGGCGTTTTAAAGGTGTCTAATTGGAGCTGGGTTTTGTATAGCATTGCTTAGTATTTAACGACCTCTTGTGGATGTCCGTGGCATTGACATTCATTCATTCATTCATTCATTCATTCAGAAATCTAGTATAGCGCATCTTCAAGAAACCTACTCAGAAACGCTCCAAGCCATTGCCTTCTAGATACTGAAGGCCGTAATGCTGATTGTGTGACGTCACAAACTGAGTCCGTCAATTGCTTGAATATTGTATTCACGGGTACAGAAATTAGACGCGTAATCGTAATCGTAAACTCCAAATTTCTAAAGCACCACTCGAAAACCATGGTGTAAGAGATAAGTGGTGCGTACACTCGCCTGTAATATGTGACTAATAATAAACAGTTCGCTAGATGGCGATGGCGTCGCGATGGGATCAAATTTTCCATCACCGCCTATCGTATTGTATCGTATCTAGTAATTTATAAGGCGCCTCTCGCAGTATAAGCAATTAAGAGTGCATGAGCCCCGTGGAAACAGAAACGTCTTGAGCAAGCAAGTAGATGCTGAGGAGATTCCCATCATGAGTTTAGTTCGAAGTCGAGATGGAAGACCATTCCAGACAGAGGGACCTGTGACAGTAAAAGCTCGACGTTGGGCCAGAGTTGTCCTAGTACGAGGGACAAAGAGATCAAGACGGCCAGTAGAGCGCAAAGGACGAGCAGAAGTTGCAGAGAGAGGTTGCCTCATAAGGTCAGATAGGTATTTAGGGGAAGCCATAGCTGGGATTTGGAAACCAGGAGGATCTTATAAGGTACTTGATACGCGAAGTAATCGGGAGCCAGTGTAAGACTTCAGTCATACATATGTGGAGATATGAGCAAAGCGAGGAAGACGTGTTATGAGCCTAGCAGCAGCATTTAAGACTGATTGGAGGGGGAGAGGCGTAGCATGGGGAGACTGAGGAGGAGCGAGTTACAGTAGTCGACCCAAGAGCAAATGAATGCATGCACAATGGAGGTAAAGACAGTAGGTACAGTGGATCGCCTGATAGCTCTGTTGTCTCAGTTGGAAGAAGCAGGAGCGAGTCAGAGTCGAGATATGTTCAGTAAAGGTGAGGGAGTGAAGTAAATAAGTAAGTAAAGTAAAGTAAAGTAAAAGTGAGGGCCTATAACTGTATCACAACAAAAACTCCTCATATCTCTCCGACCTTCTTCACAACCACATTCCCTCGAGAAATCTTCTGAATCGTTGCATAGATTTCTCTTTGACCGTCTACGAACTATGGCACACAAATCTCTACTACTACTACTACTACTACTACTACTACTACTACTACTACTACTACTACTACTACTACTACTACTACTACTACTACTACTACTACTACTACTACTACTACTACTAGTACTAGTACTACCTACTACAACTACTACCCTCCAACATCAGGATCTGTACGACTCTCACCACTTTCAAGGTTGACAATTTCATAGGAATTGATTTAAGGAACATGAATTAGCAAAGACTCATTGATCATTTACTGGAAGTGGTGTGATTGCTAATTGCAGAGGGGAATTTGTCCGGAGGGGCACATGGGTGTGGGGGGAGGCGGTTGGTAGGGGTCTCAATAAACACTGAAAACAGTTCAAAACACGGAAATTAAATTAAAATAACTTAATTATTGTTTCTTATTAAAATAAATAATTTTTTAGTAACTGAAAAAAGGTGCCGGAACGCCGTTCCGGTGCGTTCCGGCTGAAAAAAAGCACTGATCATTATTATTATTATTATCATTATCATTATCATTATCATAATCATTATCATTATTATATTATTATAATTATTATTATTATTATTTATTATTATTATTATTATTATTATTATTATTATTATTATTATTATTATTATTATTATTATTATTATTATTATTATTATTATTATTATTATTATTATTAGAAATGCATCAAACCATGGTGTTTATTATAAATAAATATATTTCTTTCATTAACCACAACAATAACAACGGGAACTAACCAGACTGAATAACAATATATTATTGTTACGCAAGTATAAACTAAATATCGATTTATTTTCAATCCGTAAATATGAAAAATATAAACTAAATATCGATTTATTTTCAATTCGTAAATATGAAATTAATGGCAAATATTCTTGTTTATTCCTATAATCAACGTCCAACGTCGATCAACTGGCGCTACCCAGCGCCACCTACCGAATACAAATAAGTCTAGTCAAAAATATTACATAGCAAGTATAGGCAGTGTTTCCACCACTTATCTCTTACACCATGTCGAAAACTAAGCGCAGAACACCAACGTATTCACCAGCGCTGCGTCAAGTCAGAGAGGTTGTCCAAAGGGTAGCCAAGAGGAGGTCAGAATCCGGTTTCCAAGAGATCCAGATCAAGAGAGGAGGCGAGCAGCTGCTAAGGCGGGTGTCTTGGGTCGAGAATTGGAAGTCGGAGTATGAGACAGGGTAGGAATTCTTGAAAAGGTGAGACTGGTTTGAGTGGAAAGCCAGAGGATGATAGATAGAGGAGCCTGAGGCGGATGATAGAGGAGCCTGAGGCATTGATATGGAGAAACCAAGATTTCGGGTGGGAGATTGTTCCGAAGCCGTGATGCAGTGTTGGAGAACTTGAGATGAGTAGTTAAGGGGGAGTCGAGAAAGACTTGGACAGAATTACGATCGAGTGGAGCGGGTTGGCTGGATGGTGAGGAGTTTGCAAAATAATAGCAATTCTGAAATTTGAGGATATAAACTAGTGTTCAAAACTGACAGAAAATTGCAGAAGAAATAACAGAAACTTTAATTACATTCTATGAGATATTATACACTTTTAACAAAGTCCTGTAAGTTCTATACATGTATACTTTATTACATTCTATGAGATATTATACACCTTTTACAAAGTTCTGTAAGTTCTATACATATATAAGTTCTATATGAGTTTGAGCTCGATAGTGTAGCGGTTAGGGTGCTGGACTGTCAATCAGGATGTCGGGGTTCAAATCCTCACCAGGGCAGAGTTGGTTCGAGATTTATACCCCACCTGTGCCCTTAACCTACTCAGCTATAATGAACACACAAACCCTACACTGTTGGTGGGAAGATCAGGCCGTGAGGGCGAGGCTAAGAAAATGAAGTCGCTAACACTGCATACCCATGACTGCCAGAGGACTAGCTTCCAGGATTGCTCTTCTTCTTCTAAAAGTTCAAGGATCATAATTTAACATTGCCGAGCTGTAGAACTGTAAACATTAATTATGCCTTTAGTGTTGACAATTTATGCTTACTTTTGCTTTTTGCTCCCTTACAGATATTACTAGCATCATTCAATTTTGTGCAGTAGTTGTTAAGCAAGATATTGGCCATTTTGCTAGCAATGACATGGACAAAGTCTGAAAATTTATGTCCACAGTCACAAACACTATTTATAAATGAATACTGTAAAAAGCTTTTCTCAGATACAGAAATAAGAACTTTCTTCTGATTTGATGCACTAAGAAACTGTTGTTCATAAGCTGCTGACACCAAACACTGGAATATACAAAATACTTTTACAACAACATCAACCAATTCTTGTGTTGGCCAAGTCAGACCTCCTCTGTCCAGTGTTTCCAAATAAGAAAAAAACTGTGCCTGTAGTGTCACATGCCATCGCATCCGCTGACACCAAGGCAGCTACACAAAGTCCACATGCAACAGACCTCTTAATCTTGCTACCAATATACCCCGCAAGAAAGACAACAACATGCATTTCAGGATCTGAGACACTTATTAAAGTGCAGTCACACAGCACTCCTTCAAAAGCACTTATATCACATTCCATCACATTGTCTGACTTTTCCTCCAGAAAACAATCATTTGCAAATTTCATAATTGACACTTTGCCCTTTGATGCAGAATTGATGTGCAGTATACTGCTAAGCTTTAACTTTTTCTCACATTTCCATGATTTCACGCACAGAAACATGAAAATTAGTGCCAGCTAGTCGCCTGTACTGTGAAAATCTGTATTCTAAGAAATAAGTTTGAAATTTGCCTGTAAGAACATATTTAAAGTCAAGACTTTCCAGGAGATATCTGACTAGACAAATCATGGACTTCAAAGTATGTTGCAGAGCAAATGCAGTTTCTCTTGTTAACATCCCATTCCTATTGCCAGTGCTTGCGTCCCACTTTTGAAGCCATTGAACAACACTATCAAAATACAGTAACTGATGGTCATCGACTTTTCTTACAGGGTCACATTTTTCATCACGAAGGTTTCTACCTTTGTAAGGATGTTTAACATTTAGCATTTTCCACAGTGACACAATTATATCAACAAATACCAGTGTATCATCAACAGTAGCTTTGTTGCAATTAGGATGCTGCTGCTGTGAAAACAATTTCAGTGCAGCTACCACTTTCTCATTGAATATACACAACATCAGTGGCACACTTTGCCGTTCAGTGTTTGATGGGTTCAATGCCTTATATGATAAGGATGGTGCAAGTTTAACAAGATTGTTCTTTTCATTCATATGCAACTGCTTCAAAACGTTAAACTTTGCTTTGCGAATCAGGTTTGCATCTAGCATGTCGGGAAAAATTAATGTCTGGTCACTGTCTTTCTGGTTGATCCAATTATTTCTGATACATTTGAATAAATGCACAGTGTCAAACAGAAAAAACAGTTTCCTACTGTTATCACATGGGTGGTCTATACAAGGCTGCAACAAACCACCACATAGCAACTTAAACATATTGCCATTAACTCGATTATTATCAGAAATCAGACAAACAGTCCTAAAACCTGCCTTTTCAACCATTCTTATGACATGCATGGTTATGTCTTTCAGATAAGGTGCAGTTAAGTTCTTAACAGGCACTAAGGCGGCTATATCTTTTCTGTGAGACAAAATTGAGCAAATCATAAATGCTTGCACAGTGGTTGCCTGGGTCATGTCACAGTTTGCAGCAAAGCCCTTAACTGTTCCACCCTTGTATGAAACTTTAGGCTCAACATAGATCTCATCAAGCAGCATAGTCACGTAACGTTCATGTGGCTCAAGCAGCTGACATTTTTTTGTCAGATAAGTTATGTGAGCATTGCAATCAGTACCAGGTTCGACAGTAAAGCAGGATGAAAGTTTACGTAAATAAACAGGGTGGGGTAACATCAGTGTACTATCACGTAAGAACCCATATGCACAAGGTGACAGAGAAAATACCTGAAATGCCCAGTGTAAGTAATCACCACAGTACTTCCTTTTGCATTGCTGTAATAATTCCAACTGCTGGATAACATGTCGAACAACACGAATGCACTTAACTTTACTTATAGTAATGTTGCTACCATCTTCAACATCAGCATCACTAGCACCATCATCTTCAGGATCTCTGCTACTGATAAGTGAACATTGTTGCTCACATATATCACGCAACAGAACTAAAGCCATATCTACTTTACCTCTGAAGTCAACCTTTCCACTTTCCCATCCCTGATAATGACTTAGAAGACTAGTCAATTTGGAATAAGAATCAAGTTTTCCATTATCACCTATCACCCACTCCAAGTTTCTGTCATCTACCCTATATCCCCCACAGCAAATGATGACAGACAAAACATCAGTTACACGAATACTTACTCTAATGCAAGGCAAATCAGATACATCTAGAATATAGCACAACAAGCAACTGTCAGTCACCTTAAAGTTCCACAGTGAAGACTGTGGAATGTGTTTCATAAAGTTCATGCAAAGTTCCTGAAATGTTGTAATACTGTCAAGATTTAGCCACTGTTGTAGTGTCTGATCATTCCTTGTCTGCATCTCAGAATGTCTATCTTCTGGCTTTCTTCTCTTCATGGGAGGTTCTGATGACAAATATGATGGACAGTTGTGAAAAATAGATGGGTACGCATCTCTTGCTAGCTTTGGAAACTATCGTGGCACAATGAGTACAGATCCATCAGGACGTGTGGCAGTGTCCACTCTGACGATAAATTCTTCAGCAAAGTGTTTAATGCATATTACCGTATTGAGGTTCTGCGGAAAATTGTCCTTTGGTCGCGGAATCCGTCGCAACCAGTTTTGTAGTTTGCCATCGTTTCCTTTACACTCATTGAGTATGCTAAACGACGAAGTATAATCTGATTTCTCGTTCTTGCGAGTGTAGTTAGAATTACATCCTGTTACACAACAATGACGAGGCATTCTCCAAATTTGAACAAGTTAAATCCTTTGAAAGTCAGACGAACGGATTTTAGTGTAACTCAAAGATCTATGTAAGCAGACGATAGAATCCGATTCAAGCGTTCGAAAGTTCAATTATTAATACTTTTAAGTTCTAATAAATAATAGGAATGCGTAACATGATTAACTAACTGACATTAAATTTGCAACGATATTCCAAGTTTGACGCAAGGAAATTAAAAAATTAATCAAAATCGCTTTACGTGTTGACACGCTTATAGTGAAACGATGAGGGACTCAACGTGTGACGTCACAAGCCTAACTTTAGGCAGCATTACGGCCTTCAGTATCTAGAAGGCAATGTCCAAGCCCACCCACGGCAATAGAGATTAGACTTGAGCAATGAGCGGCTTGTAAAAAGCAGATGTGTTATCCGTGGGGAGTAGGCGAATCTGTAATGGAAGACCATTCCAAATGGAGGGCCCAGCAATAGAGAAATCCCGGCGTTGCCTAATTGTGGAGCGAGCCCGAGAGACTAAAATTTCTCCCCCAGAAGAAGACCGAAGAGCACGCCGACCAAATGAATCAGAGACCGGGCGGCAGAGCTCACACAGTCTGACCGGGGCACAGCCTAAGAGACAGCGCCAAACCAGTACGGCAACCCTACGGGACTATACGGGATGCTAACTCTGCAGCTATCGATTTTTATTATTGTTTCAAAGGTTTACTGACATCTTGTGGCTGCTATGGTCGTTAACGTCTTTACATAAATTAATCGTATATCAGTTCATTTTCTTGATAGCAGATCCTTCGTTCCCTGTTTGCATACGTATATTATTTCAGAGACTTCTGGGTTCTTAGTGTTAGTAGAGTTAAAATAAGTCGAAAGAATTATTGTTATTCAGCAGTTAGCCATAGGGCGTCGACGTCTCTTTCAATGCAGTTCCTTCTAATTTAAAATGTGTCTAACTGCTATGGCGGATTTTACGTAGTAACGTTCAGTGTTTAGCGACATCTTTCGGATGTCAGTTCCGTTGAAGTCCATCTTACGCGTTATAATTTATACAGGTGATTAAAAACTGACCTGGCTATTGAACGCGAATGGTGAGTATGTAGCCGATAATGGCAGCGTTTTAAAGGTGGATGGATGTCAGTTACGTTGAAATCGATCTTATACTTCTTGGCATATTCTAAGATTAGTGATTGAACGCGACTAGTGAATATGTAGCTGAGAATGGCGGTGTTGTAAAGGTTTCTAACTGGAACCGTTGATTTTTATTTATCATTGTTTGTTGCTTAGCGACACCTAGTGAATGTCAGTTCCGTTGACGACGACGACCTTACGCTTCGTTAAGGCTGGATAAGGTCTAGCTATACTATCGATTGAACGCGATTGGTGAATATGTAACTGTGAATAGAAGACTTTTAAAGGTGTCTAGCGGGAACTGTGCATTTTATGTAAATGTTTATCTTCGAAATTTCTCAGCGCCAAACAACAACAACCACGTCACGGGGAACAGCATGTACACCGGCGCTATATCAAATCAAGTCCATCACAGCCTTGTCCATTCCGGTGCCAGGTTAGAGTCCGGAGATGTGAAGCCGAAGGTTTATAGTTTTGTTTAGTGTTTAAAGATATAAGTTCCGTTGACTTCGACCTTTCAGAAGATTTTAGCAAATTCAATGATCGATCCAGAGTTTAACGACATCTTGTGGCAACAAAGGCCGTTGACGTCGACAGAAATTATTTTGGCGCTTAAACGCGATTGGGGAACATCAGGATCTCTGGGAATTAATCATTTAAAAGGTACATAACTGGAACAGCGGATTTAATGTATGGATGTCCATTGTACAAACGACGTCTTGCGACTGCCAGGAGGCCCTAAGGAGACGCGACGCAATTGCTTTCCAAGCGATTAAACACAATTTTAAGGAATAATTATAGTATCATCAGGAAACGTTCTCTTAAAATTGCCATAACCAAAGATTGTGTAGTTTCTGTTATCCAAACTTCGGACTGGCATCACTGGATTTTAACGCATTGGATGATGATGATGATGATGATGTCAATTATGTTTACGATAATGATGACGATGACCTTGAGGATAGCGACGACGATGATGATGCTGTTGATGATGATGAGGATAAGGACGACGATGACGATGATGATAATGATGATACTCATGATGATGATGATGACGACAACGAAGTTCATGCTGATGAAAATGATGCTTCAAGTGCACAAGATTTTCTCAGACAAGCTTTGCTAACTAAATATATTCGACAAGAAATAAAATACTTAATTTAAATAATAACATCCGCAGTAGAAGACGCTCATTCCGGTAATATTTGCATAGGCCTAACTCGCTGCCATTGAACAGCGTCTGGAATTTCCCAACAGCTAAATATGTCGCATGGAGTTTCAGTTACACTTCCTTGCTGCGGCACGTGACATGATCACGTGGTACGTTCCTTCATAAACATCGCGAGTTAACGAGTTCCGCATAAACGATAGAAACTAAGAAAGATGTTTCAGATCGGAAAATTTAGATCTATAACTGGAAGAGAAATCATTTTCCGGCAGTTTACCAGCCATTTTAAAGCGCGTGTTGCTATGAAGACCGTTACCATGGTAGTCGTGTCGTTTAGACCGGGCTGATGTTGTTGCTGTTCTTGGCGACAAACAGTGCTATCAGAGCGAGGTCAAAAAGTGTGAAGGTCAAAACGGCCATAAAAAAGGTCAAAAGGTCAAAAAGCTTCTAAAGTGGAGGTCAGACGAGGTCACTAGTCTAGCGGTCGAAAGTTTATAAAGCAGGGGCAGCGTTAAATAGTTGCGCTCAGGAATAAGCTGGTGCTATAGAAGCTTATAGAGATTACTATTAAAATTGTGTTTGACGACACTGCGTTATAGCAAAGGTGGTTTAGCGTCGCCCTCCTTCACTGTTCAGACCTTTGACTGGCAACACCCGAGTAAATGGGGTGAATTTAGCTTTGCAGTGATCAGTGCTTACCGACACCTTGTGGATGTCAGTTACGTTGAAGAATCGGACAACGGGGATATATTCTAGCGATTGAACGCGACTGGTGAATATGTATCTGAGAATGACGGCGTTTTAAAGGCGTCTAAATGGAACTGGGCATTTGACTGTCGCTAATGACTTTATGTAGCATTGTTTGGTGTTTACCGAAATCTTGTGGTTAGTAGAGGTAAAATCAGTCGAAAGAAATTCTGTCATTCCGCAGTTAGTTATAGCCTATAGGGCGTCGACGTCTCTTTCAATTCAGCTTCTTCTCATTTAAAATTTTTTGTCTAACTGCAATCGCGGATTTTATGTAGTGATGTTTAGTGTTTAGCGACATCTTGTGAATGTCAGTTGCGTTGAAGTCGATCTCACGCTATACACCCCTTTTCAAGTGACCTAGAGATTGCAGGCGACTGCTATATATATCCGAGAATAGAGACATTTTAAAGGTGTTTAAATGGAAATGTGCTTTCTCTTGATGCAAGAGAACATGTAGCATTGGTTAGTGTTTAACGACATCTTGTGGATTCCAGTTACGTTGAAATCGATCTTATGCTTCGTAGCATATTCTAAGATTAGTGATTGAACGCGACTAATGAATATGTAGCTGAGAATGGTGGCGTTTTAAAGTGTTTCTAAATTTAATAGTACCGTTGCTTTTTGTTGTTTGTTGCTTTACTTAGCGACATCTCGTGGATGTCATCTCCGTTGATGTCAACCTTACGCTTCGTAAAGCATTGCTAGTTTGGTTCGGTCGTTACTATTGATTGAACGTGACTGGCGAATATGTAACTGAGAATTGCCGCGTTTTAAAGGTTTCTAAATGAAACAGTTGATTTTTATTTATCACTCTTTTGCTGCTTCTGGATTTCAGTTTCGTTGTCGTCGACCTTACGCTTCATAAAGCTTAGCCGGTTTGAACTGGTAAAATCTAGCAATTTATTTTTTTTTAATCCAAGGTTTAATGTCATCATATGGCATCACAGGTCGTTGACGACAATTCAATAGTATGCACAATACAGTTAAAAGAGAGCATTTACAGAGTTTCACAGCATATATGTATATATATGTATCAATATACACAGCATATATATATGTATCAATATACATATACAGTTAATAATGTCAATGATTTTTGTGTTATGATAAGACAGTCTTTAGTGCACATTAAACACATTTTGCATAAATTGTTATACACAAGAATTAAAAATATAAAATAAATTAAATGAATGTTTGATGAACATGAGATTTCTAATAGAGTTATTCAATTATAAAGCAGCCTTATTATCAATTGTACTTATATATAATTATGACAGGAATTTTTTTTTTATTCAATTTCTGAATGTTCAACATTGTTTTATTCAAAGCAGTTAAACAATATTATTCAGATTCATGCAAACATTGAAAAACAACAGTTCTTCATCGTATGTTATATATTAAAAAATAATAAAACAGAATTTTAATTTGATCACAGGTTCTTAATCCATTATATTTAATTTTTTAATTTTTTACAGGTTATTAATTATTTATTATAAATGGAATTTTGACATGAGAATCTTGTTTTAGTTACAAAGTATTACATAAGTAATCAAAACAAACAAGCAATACTAACATAATATATACAATTGGTTGGAAAAAAAAGAAACCTATAAGATATTTATAGTATGTACATATTTTAGCCCAACAGCTGAAAATCTAAACAAACTTAAAACTACCTATTAAAGTCCACAGATAACATTACATATAAGTATTTCAACCTACACAACCTTTCCTTTACTAATAAGACTGACCAGTCTGAATACTTCACTTTGTATGCAGCCCACACCAAGCAGGTTCTTAATATTAAATTCTAATTTAAATAATTTACACTTTTCTCTTAATATATTGGATATGTTTTCTTTTTCACAATGTAATAACAAATGATTAATATTTTCTTTGACTAGACAAGAGTTGCACAAACCATTAGCATGTTTTTTCATTAGGAGAAGTTTTTCATTGAGGTTAACCTTTCCCAATCTAAGTCTGGAGATTTGCACTTCCTTTTTCCTAGAGGGATCCATAAATTTATTATTTATGTTTACTACAGGGCAAATGTTCTTATAATGAAGACCTTTGATATCACTATCATATTCATTCTGCCATTTCGATATTATATAAGATTTAATTATTGGAAATACTTCTTTTAATTCTAGATAATTTGTGGAATTAATTATGGGCAAATCCAATGACTGCTTGGCTAAGGAATCAGCTCTTTCATTACCCAGAATACCTACATGACTAGGAATCCAAATTAAACATACTTCACTCATATTTATTTGATTAAATATTTTTATTGTATCTTGTAATAAAGTGGGTCTAGATTCAGAAAAGGACCTCTTAGGCGAAGTAAGCACACTTAAAGAATCAGAAAATATAGCAAAATGGTTAAGGCTCTGATTTTCATTATCTACTATCCAGGTAAAGGCTTCTTTTATTGCAGTCATTTCAGCAGCATAAATACTGGAATTAGCACAAAGGCGTAACTTCTTATCTATATCCAAGGTTGGTACAGTATAGGCAGCGGCAACTAAGCTGTCTGCTTTAGAACCATCTGTGTAAATATGAGTAAAGGACTTATATTTACTTATGTGTTCCAGAGTGAGGAGTTTTAGAATTTCAGGATTATCTTCTTTTTTACTAATGGATTTGTGTAGGTTAATGTCTACATGAATGTCTTTATTGAGCCAAGGAGGCTCTGAAGGAAAAGAAGGAGCCTTATAATTAATATCTAGGGAATAAAAGAAGTCAAATGTACGTTGATATGTAGACAGACTTTTGTTATCTCTAGTCTTAAATTCATTAGTTCAGTGCGGTTGGAAGATTTTTGTCATTGAGTGACAAGGGTCTCCAATGACTTTTGCTCCTAATCTAAGTGAATTTTGCAAGTTTCTTATATGTAATGGAGGTTCACCGCATTCATTCTGAAGAGCTACAGCAGCAGTTCCTTGAGCAGCGCCACAACAGAGTCTTAACGCCTCAGTTTGAATAGATACCAATTTATTTAAGTGTGTTTTAGAGGCAGAAGCATAGGCTACATCTCCGTATTCGATCACAGATCGAATCAGAGCTCTATATACATTGAGTAGAGCTTTCTTTGAAGCTCCCCAATATAATCCAGAAATTGCTCTCATAAGATTCATACGTTTCTTGCATTTATTTATGATATATTCTATATGTGGCTTCCAAGATAATTTATTATCAAAAATAACTCCAAGAAACTTAGCAGTTTTTTCAATTTTGATATTTTCTTTTCCTATTTTTATGCGAATTTTTGGTACATTATTTTTTTTAGTAAAGATTACTCCTACAGTCTTACTTATTGGAATTTTAAAACCATTTTCATTACACCATTTATTAATAGTATTTAAGGAATTTTGTATTTTCTTTTCTAACTGTTTAATACTGCGATGCCCCACATATATGGAGCTATCATCTGCAAACAGTGTCATTTCAACGCTACTATCCAAACCAGAGGGTATATCATTAATCATAATAAGGAAAAGTAATGGAGAAATAATTGATCCCTGGGGCGTTCCATTTTCTAATAAGAATTTATCAGATAGTGAGTCCCCAACTTTAACCTGGAAAGTTCTGTTAGACAAGAAATTTTCTATCCAGTAATAAATATGGCCTTTTAATCCCATATTTTGCAATTTTATTAGTAATGTAGGTATATGTAACATGTCATAGGCACGTTCAAAGTCAATGAAAACAGCCAAAACAGAATCTTTATTTTTTAGTTTTTTCAGAATAGTATCTTGTAATTTGAGAATTTGGTCAATAGTAATTTTATTCTTTCTAAATCCTGATTGATTTTTTGACAAAAATCGATTCTTTTCAAGAAACCATTGTAGCCTAATGGCTACTAATTTTTCCATAATTTTGCATATAGTAGATGTTAATGAAATTGGCCTGTAAGAATCAGGACTTGATGCAGTTTTATTTGGTTTTAAAATAGGTAAGATGATGGCATGATGCCAATCATCTGGTAATTTATTTTCTGTCCATATATGATTATAGAATACCAGGAGAATTTTAAGGGCATTTTTATGTAAATGCTTAATTAATTCATAAGGAATTTTATCATTACCTGGAGATGTATTATTTTTAGAATTTCTAATAGCATCCTTTAACTCATAAAATGAAAATTTTTCATTTAAAGCTTCAATTTCAGGATCTTGGTAAGCTATAGAAGGACTAGTATCATGTTTAATTTTAGGTTCTTTTATATAATCTAGAAATTTAGTATTATAATTTATGGTACTGCTAGTATTGGCATACACTTGTGCTAACAAAGTAGCCTTTTCTGCATTAGTATCAGCAATTTTATCATTGCAAATTAATGTTGGTATGGAACTATGTGGAGCCACTCCATTCATGCGCCGTGCCATCTCCCACACCGTTCTCAGTTTAGTTTGACCAGTAAGTTCTGAGCAATAAGATTCCCAACCAGCCTTTGCCTCTATTTTCAAAGTTCTCTTAACAACTGCTTCTTGATGTTTATATTCAACAAAGTCTTTTAGTTCTTTAGATTTTAAAGCCTTATTCCTAGCTTTATTTCTTTTATATATTACTTCAGAGCAATTTTTATTCCAGAAGGGAAGTGGTTTATATTTCCTGTTTCTTTTATTATTACTTTGACATTTTCTCTGACAGTGTAAGGAATTATTAGCTAACGAGGTGAGAGATTCAACTATATTTTTAAAAGTATCATTTATGTTTTCATCTAATATGCTATCATTTATATAGTTCTGACTATTTTCTTTATACTTTTTCCAATCAGCTTTTTTAAATTTCCACATATGCATACTACTATTTGGTTCTATCAAGACCTCTTCATTTAATACTATATTAGGTAGAAAGTGATCAGAACCAATATTATTTCTACTAACACTATGTATGCAAGTTAATGCTAATTCTTTGGTTACTATTGCAAGATCTATAACTGAAAGATTTTTAGAATTTGCAGGTGGTATATGTGTGGGTTGTCCTGTGTTTAGTACAGTCAGTTGTTTTTCAATAAGAATGTCTTCAAGAATTTTACCCCTTTCATTTGCAGTTGTACATCCCCAGCTTTGATTATGAGCATTCAAATCTCCAACTACTAAAGCTCTTTTACAAGAAAAGATTTTTTCCAGATGGCCTTTCAAAATTTTATTAGATGGCGAAATATAAGTATTTAAGATGTCCAAATAACCAGTTTCAGTTTTAATATTTATGCCTTGAATTTCAATATTGTTAATTTCATCTAAATCCAAAACAGTGAAACTAATTCCATTTTTGACAAGGATGGCCAATCCACCCCTTTTATGTTTTGTAAAATCTTTTCGGATTACATTATAATAATCAAATTTTGGTGTTTTATTTTTTTTTTAAAAGAAAGTTTCTTGGAGACAGATTACATCCGGCAGAATCTTAACTTGAGCCAAATAATTTTTAAATTGGTAAAGATGGGCATTCAACCCACGAGTATTCCAATGAGCGATAACTGTAGCCATAGAAAAAGAAGAAAATCAGGGTACCAGAGATAATTTAATTAAATTAATTGAAGGAAGAATCGGGAACATCCTTACATTTGAACTCTACCTCTTTATTAAAAAGAAGTACAGATCCAGCTTCACAGATCAGATTTTTTGCATTATTTTTAGATTTAGCTTTATCAATGGTTGCCACAACCCCAAGAATAAAAGCCATGATCTTAATCTTGATCAGGTCATATTCTATTTCACTGTCGTTATTATTCAATTGAGATGTTTTAATGACTTTATAATCTTCACTGTTGAAGGATAAAAATTCCTTGATAGATTCTGTTGATGTTGCTTGAATATGTGTGGAATTTAGTGTTTGAATTCTTGGTGTAGCATTTAGTGAGTCATTAGCAGGGTTTTCCTTAACTTCCAATCCAAATCGGACTTTGTCAGCATAAGTAGGCTTTGAAGGCTTAGCAACCATGGTACTCTGTTCTGTGATTTTATTTTGGGTTTCATTAACTTGCTTATAAGCAAGAGCAAAAGGAATGTGTTTTTCTGCCCTTAACTTAAGCACAGCTTGGGTCTTTAAAAAGGACGGACATTGCCTATAAGCAGCACTGTGTCCTTGCCCACAATTTGCACATTTCAACTGGTTTTTGTCAGGACATTCTGAATAATCATGATCTCCGCTACATCTACTGCAGAGGACAGTATTCGGACACTGAAGATGTAAATGTCCAAAACGCTGACACTTATTACAGCGCATGGGTCTTGAATAGAAAGGATAAACTTTATATTTTCTATCATCTACTTCTATAAAAGGTGGGAGAATACTGCCTTTGGAATATGCTACTAAGATTGTTTTACTGTGTGCAGGATTTCCCAACCTATGCATGTGATGAGAACCTATTTCTAGAGCTATTTCATTAAGATTTGACTGATCTTCCATTAGACCGTATACGACTCCTTTTACAAAGTAGTTAACATCCTGATTTTGAACAGGAAGACGTTTGCCAGGGTTAGACTGTGATTTGGTCAGAAAGAAAGGTAAGGTAGTTGTAACCGGTTTATTATCTAGATATTGTAATTTCAGGAGTTTATTCTTTTGGGACTCATCCCTTGCTACAACCCTTAGATTTCCTTTGGTCATATAAACCTTATCAATTGGTCCTCCTGCCTTTTCAAGTAATTCTTTATTTAGTTGTCTAGGTTTATGATTAAAATACTTTATCAGGTTATCACCTTCTCCGGCGACATATATTGTTCGCAGGTTCAATTCCTGTTGGATTCTTTTCTGCTCTTCCGTCATTGGGTATGGAATTTTAGTAGGATTTCTTACCAGACCTCTGTTTTGGATTTCACCCTCTTGATTTCTAGACTGATGGTTATAATTTTTACTAGTTACAAAACCATTGGGTTTGGGGATCTGCTCAGTTAAGTCCTCTCTGACTTCAACTCCATTACTCTGGGCTGATTCAATTTCAGCAGTTTTGTTTTCTACTGGAACCTTTTCAAATCTTTTATCCTTCACATCATTTTTATTACAATGAGGATCATGGAATGATTTATGTTCTTTAGTTGGGGATGGTTGAAGATTTTGTGACACATTCACAGTCACCTCAGATTGTTCAGCAACAATTTCCAATAGATTACCATGCGAAATGGATTTATCAACATTGAAATTAAAATCCCCTATTGCTTCAGCCTCAATTTTTGTTTTTGTCTTAACATTTTTAGTTTTATCTTCAAATTTCTTTACATTATCTTCATCTGCATTCTCTGACATAGATTTAGATACAGTATTTTGATTTCTTTGTACTGATTTGTATTTGTCAATATAATCATTCATAGGATGCATCTTCTGTTTCTTCTTTGGTTGACAAATATTAATTTTTCTACCAACCAATTTGTTGTCTAGATGATCTTCTTTCACCATCTTTCCTCGCATTCCAGCCGATTTCATCGGAACGACAAAATACGTCTTCTTCTTTTTCCGAGAAGTTGATTGATTTGAGGAATAAGGAAAAAGCGAGGATGTAGTAGATGATGAGGTAGATGTAAATGTAATTGTAGGTCGCTTCATCAATTGTGAAGGAGGATGAAGGTTGTCCGATGCCATTTCCGAGGGAGGAAGGTCGGACTTGGGAATGTTCTGCTTCTTTGGCTGTGAAGGAGGATGCAGGAAGTCCGAAGCCATTTCCGAGGAAGGAAGGTCGGACTTGGAAATGTTCTGCTTCTTTTGTTGTGAAAGAGGATGAAGGGTTTCAGAAGCTATTTCCGACATAGAAGGGTTGTACTCGGAAGTAGTCTGTTTCCTCATCTCCGAAGGCAGGTCAGAAGGCAGGCCAGAAACAGGCAGGCCAGAAACAGGAGAAATGTTATTACCCGATTGGACCTTTTCATTAATTTCCGCTACGTTTAAGATGCACTTGGGATGAAATACCTATTCCCGAAACATCTGAAGAACTGGTTGAAGAATTCAACTCTCTTTTTCTTTTCTTTTGTTTTTTCCCTGCTTTTCCACTCATTTCTTGTGTACTTTTTTTATGTTATCTCTTTTTTTAAGTTAGTTAGTTTACCAAACAAAGCGGACTATTTCTCACCCAATTTCTTGACGTCCAAAACAACGACGCAAGTGTCGGCAAAGTTTGTCCTGATACGACGGATTTTACGCTATTTAACTTTACGCCATTTAATCACGACAATCATAAACCGATCCGAAGGAGTGATAATCCAGATACAATCCAGGTTTAAACGTAATCGTGAAATAAATTATCCTTCACCAACAAATTAGACAAATTAGACGGCGAAATTTGCAAACTTATAAATACACGCCGCCATCTTGCCACGTCACCCAAGCTCTAGCAATTTAACTATAGAGTGATTTATATGTAGCAGAGAAATACAGTATTTTAAAGGTGTCTAACTGGATTAGCGGATTTTATGTTAATTTAAATGTAAATCTTCAAAATTCCTCAGCGCCACACAAAAGCCACATCAGAGAGATCAATTTATTTGAACGGCGCTAGGCCCTATAGTAAATCAAGTCTGGCGCCAGGTCAGAGTCCGGGAGGTGGTTATGAGGATTTGCAACGACATCTTATGGCAACAAAGGCCGTTGACTACGACAGAAATGATTTTGACGATCGAACGCGATTGGGGAACATCTCTATCTTGAAATGAATCATTTAAAAGGTGCATAACTGGAGCAGTGGATTTAATGTATTGATGTCCATGGTACTAACGACATCTTGCGACTGCTAGGAAACCTTAAGGAAACTAAACGCATTTAAAGAATATTTATAGTATCATCAAGATCGTTCTTTTAAAATTGCCATAACCAAGGGTTGTCTAGTCTCTGTTTAACGACGTTCTGTCAAAGAGAAGACGATAAGCGTCGCCCTCCTAATTTATCCAGGCTTTAGACTGGCATCACAGGATTATAAGAAGTGGAGGAGTTGATGTCAAGAGTATAAAAACCAGAGGTCAAATGAGGTCAAAAGTTCTGAGGTGCTGAGGCGAAATATGAGGTCAACCATATACCCTCATAAGAGGTCACAGGAGGTCAAGAATCTAGAGGTCAAGAGTTTATAAGGCGAGGTCTAAGTTCCTGAGGCATAGGCAGACGGCGTTAAAGGCTTAGAGCCAAAAGAACAGTCACCTGAGACTGAACTGACCTTATTTAAATTAACATGAACTGACCCAGTTAGTCCACTGCTGTAAACAGACCTCAATGGCAATCACTTCACCGAACCCGAAGCCATTCTCCTCCTCCTCTTCCTCCTCGTCCACCTCGTCCTCCTCTTCCTCTTCTTCCTCATTGTCCTCCTCCTCCTCTTCCTGATTGTCCTTCTCCTTCTCCTTCCCCACTCTTCTTAATTCCTTCTTTATCCTCCTCTTCCTTTTCCTTTCATTTAATCTCTCCTTATTCATCTTCTCTTTCACCTTTCCTTCCTCCATTTCCTTTCCTCCATCTCTTCCCTCTGCACTCTTCCTTCATATCTTTCACTCTTCTTCCTATCTTTCTCCCCCTCTCCTTGTCTCCCATCTGCCCCTCCTCCTCCTCCTTTTCCTCCTCTCCTCCTCCTCCTCCTCCTCCTCCTCCTGTTTTTTCAATCTCCTTCTCCTGCTTCCCATCATAAATTCGACAGATCTAATTTCGATGTCGCTGGCCTCCAACATCGTTTTCTGTTTGTCTGTCTGTCTGCCTGTATGTCTATTCCTCCGTCTGTCTGTCCATACGTCTTTCAGTCTGTCTGTCCGTCCGTCCGTCCGTCTGTTTCTCTGTCTGACTCTCTGCCTGCCAGTCTTTGTGCTTGTCTGTCCCTCCGTCTCTCTGTTTGTCTGTCTATCTGACTGTCTGTCTGTCTGTCTGTCTGTCTGTCTGTCTGTCTGTCTGTCTGTCTGTCTGTCTGTCTGTCTGTCTGTCTGTCTGTCAAGGGCGGACGTTTTACGATTAACGACACATGAAAGCGATTGGAAATGACAAACTATCTGTCTCCACTTCTTCAACCGTTTGCTAGCGTCCTGGACTATCAGTCGAGAGAGTTCGGAAGTTCAAATCCCCTCCAGATATTTGGTTAGAGGTTTCTGCCCCACCTGCGCCCCCTAACCAACTCGGCTATAATGGAGTACACTGACCGTACACTGTCGGTGGGAAGATGAGACGGCGAGAGAGGACTGGCCATCCGCCCTCATATGCTGAGGCTTAGAAAATGAAGTTGCTGAAATTTCATACCCAAGGCTAGCTGAAAGGACTGCTTTTCTCTTCTCAAAGTTTGAAGTAGGGCTTCAAGTGGGCAGTGTTTGAGGTACATTTGGCCACTCTGGCCTACACAAGGGTGACAAGGGCGGACCCAGGTCTAAACATTTGGGCTTGAAACTAAATGTCTTGGCTAAATTACTAATCAAATAAAGTGGTAGAACACAGAAATCGAAGAATTTTACGATAAAAATATTCGAGTAACATGTCGAATTACAAAATAAGATTAGACAAACATCATCGATTTTAATACAGTAGTTCCAACTAATATCACACGATTTAAAACCCGAGTTCATGTACCAGATGGTGACGGTGTCAATGACGATTACGATAATGAGGATGATAACGATGACAATAACGATAACGACGTTGATGATGATGATGATGATGATGATGACGATGATGGTGATAATGATAATGACAATGATGATGATGATGATGATGATGATGATGATGATGATGATGATGATGATGATGATGATGATGATGATGATGATGATGATAATGACGACGACGACGACGATGATGATGTACAAGGTTTACTCAGACAGGCTT
Source organism: Allolobophora icterica (assembly GCA_963556255.1). NCBI lineage: Eukaryota > Metazoa > Annelida > Clitellata > Crassiclitellata > Lumbricidae > Allolobophora > Allolobophora icterica. Next base: position 10,600,032 of record OY744614.1, read on the forward strand.
TTGCTAACTAAATATTATATTCCAGAATAAATAAAATACTTAATATAAATAATAGCATTCGCAGTAGAAGACGTTAATTCCGAGAAAATTTGCAAAACTCGCTGTCATTGGACAACGTCCGGAATTTCCCAACAGCTAAATATGGCGCATTGACTTTACGTTACATCTTCGTGCTGCGGCACGTGACCTGATCACGTGGTATGTTCCTTCATAAACATCGCGAGTTAACGAGTTCGGAGTAAACGATAGAAACTAAGAAAGATGTTTTAGATCGGAAAATTTAGATCTACAACTGAAAGAGAAACCATTTTCCCGCAGAATACCAGCCGTTTTAGAACCCGCGTTGCTATG
>OY744614.1:10605382-10627882 GCA_963556255.1 Allolobophora icterica
CTTCAGCAGCTGCGTCAAATCTGTCGGAGCAGCCGCGTCCTGTGGACCCACCTCCGCCGGATTCAGAGAACCTTGATCTAAGAACCGACATTTATGGACAATGCTTAATCAGCAAAAAAGGAACATATTATAATTATTTTATTTTGTTACTCCGAGGAACAAATGGTCCCACAGGAGACGAGGAATTAGGGATGATGATGATGATGATGATGATGATGATGATGATGATGATGATGATGATGATGATGATGATGATGATGATGATGATGGTGATGGTGATGGTGATGGTGATGATGGTGGTGGTGGTGGTGGTGGTGGTGGTGGTGGTGGTGGTGGTGGTGGTGGTGGTGGTGGTGGTGGTGGTGGTGGTGGTGGTGGTGGTGGTGGTGGTGGTGGTGGTGGTGTCTCTTACCGATCATGCTTGAGATGATTCCCTGAACGACGGGGGTCAACGCTCCCTGGGAAAGGGCGAGGAGAACTCCACCGACTCCAGCCACCAACAATCCCCCCAACTACAACAACAACGATGAACCAAACGAACATTGACTGATTGATTGATTGACTGATTGATTGATTAATTTAGTGATTAAGTGATTGATTGGTTGAGTGATTGCTTGATTGATTGATTGATTAATATAGTGATTGATTGATTGATTGATTGATTGATTGATTGATTGATTGATTGATTGATTGATTGAATGATTGATTGATAGATTGACAGACTGGTTGATTGATTAATTGAATGATCTATTTATTAATTTATTTATTATTGACTCGTTGGTTGATTGGTCGATTGATTGATTGATTGAACATCAAAGGACTTCTAAGGCGTCAGCGTATTCAGTGCACAGTTTGCAGAAGATAGTCATCTAGGATGATCGGAATGATGTTCAAACTTTAGTATTATCTATGTATCTAGATGATTAGGTGAGAATAAGCAGAGTTAAATTAGATTGGATTGGATTGGATTAGGAAGGCTTGTATTGTTAGGATAAGTTAAGTTAGACTAGTTTGGATCATACTGAATTCCAGATTAGATTCTCGTGTGGTCTACTCTGTAGAACGCTAAACCCTACCAGTTTACGTTCAAGTACGACTTCCTAGTCTAGCTTTCTAACATGAACTGTTCATCCTGTTCAACTACGAACGGTTCTTCTTACCAGTAAACAAGCGTTGAGGAGAACAAGAAGAACTTGAAACAAGCGAACGCGACAGTAATACGACGAACACATTATTTTCTGTAGCAGATTACTAGTAAGTAGGTAAATCAGCGACTCTTTGGAAATCAGTAATCGTGAACTCCGAAATTCTAAAACGCTACATTAAAGTAGCTAAGCGCAGAGCACAGGATTATTCATGAGATGTCAATGAAAGATCAGCGAGCGGTTTGGGAATTGACCTAACCAACAAATCTACACCGTGTCTTATCGACAAATGATCCGATTTTCTCGCATGGTGTATGTTTTTATGTAGCCCAAGACTACGATGGCTGAAAATCCTGATCGCAAAACGCCAGTTCTCGTTTTCATCGAAAATACCCAGAATCTATTCCGGTAGAAATCTTGTTCTGATCATTCGTGTATTCTTGCCCCAAACATTGTCGAAACATCGAATCGAAAATCTTAAGCGCCTATCCTAGACAATAACTTCTATGGCGACATCATAATGGTAAAGGTAACGGTAACTGCAAGTTTAAAGAACTCCAATTCGAGAGATACTCATTACAGACATCGCATTAACATTATCGAGTGAGTAGCTGCTCAGTTATAAATAGGATGTGTGACTTGACCAGTACATTTCCGGGTAATTTGCACCAAATAGTAGTTTGCGTTTAAGGCCTTACGTGTGGGGTTAAGCATCGGCAGCCAATTAGACAGTTAGCCACAAGGCTAGATCGAGGTAAATACCGGTTACATCCGGATTACATCCCTATCAGCCTCGGTGTATCGTTTATGTAGAGCTTTCATTTTGTCTTAACTAGTTAACCCCGTTTGGGGTGTGAGCATATCATTGCTTTACTTGGGACCGATACTGTTAGAAATACTCGTGTGCAACGAGAACTATGCTGTTGACAATGACAATGACAATGACAAATCATTTATTGAAACCATAACTCAAAGCAAAACATGATAACGTCTTACAACATAAACGGGTGATAAAAGGAAGTCCCTAAAGGGATGAACTCCCGCTTCCAGGGACACCTTATTGCCAAGATTATTAACGTGGCGCAAAAACCAAACTTAAAGTCTTAACTAATTCCTCTAAAAATAAGAAAAACGGGAAAATCCACTTATCTTAACTATACTGCCGACTCTTGGGCAGTTAGAAAGAGAAACCAGAGAAATAAGGATGAAAAAGAAAACTGTAAATGGAAGGAGGAGAACAAAGTAATCCGAAGATTCATCGGAAGGTCGATACTCACGGGAGACTCAAACGCGAGGGAACACACACCAAAACTCGGGGGGGGGACAGGGCAATATAATTCATCATCCCCGAGGGATATAAAGCAAAAAACAATAGTCCAACGTCTATAGAAAGTAGGTGCTAGCTATCAATGATAATAAGGTGTCGTCGCAGTAATTTTTTAAATAGCAAAAAAGATCCCACTTGTGTAAGGGAAGGAGGCAAGCCGTTCCACACTTGCGGGCCCGTGACCGCAATACAAAATTTCCTGGTGTTTGTACGCGCCCAACCTGGCCTATAATTACCAGCCGTCCTCGTGTTGTGGTGGTGGATGTCAGAGCCCACCTTAAAGGAAATTTTGAAATTGGTAGGCAAGAGATTTCTTAAGAGTTTATACATGAATAGGCCAATCTGGTATTTCTTTATTTGTTCAAGTTTTAGGATCTTATAATTAATAAGGTCCGCAAAGGTTCACCAGTCACTCTGGTACAGAGTAAAGCAGGGAGGCGACCTGACCGACGACTCTGATGAGCGTAGACTCGGATCCGACCTGGGCTGGTGAACCAAAGTCCTCCGTGCCCACCTTCTCGTGGTGCGGACCGTTAGTACCCTTCCTAGGAAGTACTCTTCCTAGGAGGGGGAACGAACGGGCACGGCAGGCAAAACCAGGGGAAGGCAATGGCAAACCACCCCTGTTAATCATGCCAAGAAAATCGTCATGCCACACACCAAACCACGCCGATGGTCGCGGTTGGAGGGACTCCCAGGCCGGAGCGCTGAGGTGGGACTCCCAGGCCAAAGCGCGACTCAAGGGCTACTGGGAGAAGTAGCAAGACGGCAACGGAGACTGTGTGGCATGACGATCGCTAGGGCTCCTAGAGCCGACGGCACAAAGAGAATAATTAATAAAAATGGGATAAGTGTGAGAGCACCATGGGGCCCCACTAATAATACGTATGGCTCTTTTCTGAAGTATTTCTAGTTTACTAAGTCTAGATGTTATAAACTGATACGCGGAATTTGTGTATGTGTGCATATGAACAACTGTCAAACACGCAGTAGTCGCTTATTTTGTTTATTATTTCAATATGTTTAATGAAAAGAAAGTTTTCACAAATGCAAAGCGTTTCTACTGTGAATGGAGGTCGTGTCCTTCAAATGACCGAGGAAGAAAGTGACCGAGGAGGAAAATGACTGGAATTGGAAATGACCTAAGAGGAAACTGATCGAGACGAAAAATGATCGAGAAGGAAAATGACCAAAAATTAAAATGACCAAAGCGGAAAATGACCGAGAAGAAAATGACTGGTGAGAATAATGACCGAAGAGGAAAATGACCTCGTCAATCTATTGTGTGCGTGTATGCGCGTGTCTGTGTGTTTGTCTGCACGTGTGTGCACGTGTGTCTGCGGGTATGTGTATGTGTTGCTAAACCTTCAAACCAATGTACTGATTGTTCCTATAGCCTCTGAAGGTTAATCCAGTCCTATGGCTGAAGTAAGAGGGCTAAAGTACTTGTGCGAATAATGCCTTCTAGAAACCTGACAAGGGAGAGCTAAACATGACCTGCATGTATTGCAAATATTGATAGTACCTCGGTGAATATGAACAATATATATCAGAATAATTAAAATTGTGTATGTCCATGTCTATTCAAAATTTCAGCGTCCTGGCGGGAAGACTCATAACCTCTGATCCTCTATGTCGGGGTCAAACACGCCAATCATTGACCTGTCACGTACTTTAGCTTCAGAGAGAACGTCGGATTATAACTGGACATGGATGAGCGGTTTTAACGATGCATGCATATGCGTGTCTGTGTGTATGTATGTTTGTAATTATGTATGCATGTATGCATGGAAGTTTGTTGTTTATGGAGACCGGTTGCTAAGAAGGCTGGTTGCTAATTAGGATGTTCGAGTTCCAAAGGAAAGTGGGTCAGGTACAAAAGTCTGTCAGCAAGTCTGAGGGGTGAGGGACTGAGGGGATGTCGCTACATTACTAATAGTAGTAGTAGCAGTGGTAGTAGAAGTAGCAGTAATAGTAGTAGTAGTAGTTGTTGCTGTTGTTGTTGTTTTCAAGATAATACCTCTATCCTATGTCCTTCTCTCTATCAATCCTCTGGCTTTCCATTCGAATCTTAAGTTCCAACTTCTCGAGAATCCTTACCCTAGTCCATCCACTCGAAGGTCTTCCCATTTCTCCCAGTCTAAACTCAACTCACCGAAATATCTCCTCTGTCTTCTTAAACGAATCGGATCGGAAATGCTTTAGAACTGAGCAATTATTATCTAGGAGAGGTGCTATATAAATGCTACGAACGAACGAAAGAATGAGTGAATGGATCGTAATCGTAATTGTAATCTCCAAACTTCTAAAGCGCCACTCGAAGGCCAAGCGCAGGACACCATCCTATTCACGAGCGCTACGTCAAATCAGAGGGGATTTCCAGAGAGTATATAGTCAAAAAGAGGTCCGAGTCCAGTTTCCAGAGGGCCAGATCAAGACATCCAGAAGAATGGAAGGCGGAGGATCTGGATAGGAATGCTTGAAAGGGTCAGACTTCTGTTTTGAGTGGAAAGACCGGGACTGGTGGATAGAGGAATATGAGAAGGAGGACGACGGAGAACGGGTCGCAATGATGATGGGGAACTGAGACTTTGCGAAATTCTGAGGAGATCGTTGAATGAATGGATGAACGAATGAATGAATTAATGAATTAATGAATTAATTAATGTAACTCACCAGGAGAATCAAGTTGAGAATCCCAAGGATGACCTTGACGATGCAAACACAGACACAACAGGAACCCATTCTCCGAATTTGAATCTTGTTTCTTCTCGTTCACAAACAACACTTCGCAATCGTAATCGTAAACATCAAATTCTAAAGCGCTAACACAAAGTTGAGCGAAGAGCACCAGCTTATTCACGAGCGCTGCCTCTTGTCAGAGATATCAAATGAAGACCCGGGAGATTAGAGAGAGTAGAAGGCAGTGGAACTGCTAAGGTGGTTTTCGTTAAAGACGAGGAAGCTTGGATAGCGCAGAATCGTATGTAATATAGTAGGAAGTAGAATTTCCACTGGGTGCTCTCTACTTTCCTGTCAACGCTTAAGGCTAGCATATCCTCTTCTCAGAGGTCAGTCAACTGCGAAATGCCTGCTACAATCGCTCTACTAAGACGGAGAAAAAGCAGCGGTGGTTGCCTTGGTTACCTGTAACAAATCCACCTGCACGTGACGCGAGAGTATTCTAGTGGCGCGCACCTTGGCGTAAGCCGAGAAAAAAGCACGTAGTCGGGGTAGGGGGTTGTCGCTGACCGCCGTTGTCAGCTGTGAACATCTCGTCTGCGTGGAAGACAGCGGTAAGCCTTGACACGCGAAATCTGTCTATTTCCCAACTTAATCATAGATGAGCCGTATTCCACGTGGCATCAGGTAGCAGCGGAAGGCATTGTCTGTGATAATTATTATATCTACAGTGGGCTAATTAGTCCTTCTCTTGCTCTCTCTCTCTCTCTCTCTCTCTCTCTCTCTCTCTCTCTCTCTCTCTCTCTCTCTCTCTCTCTCTCTCTCTCTCTCTCTCTCTCTCTCTCTCTCTCTCTCTCTCTCTCTCTTCTCTCGGTCTCTCGCGCTCTCTATTTCTTTCTCTGTCTCTGTCTCTCGGTCTATATATATATATATATGCAAACACACACAAATGCACACCGATATATATATATATAATGTGTGTGTGTGTGTGTGTGTGTGTGTGTGTGTGTGTGTGTGTGTGTGTGTATATAATGGATTGAAGAGAGAGAGTCTGAGAGAGAAACAGTCAGACAGACAGACAGACAGACAGACAGACAGACAGACAGACAGGCAGATAGAGACAGAAAACAGAAAGGCAAAGACAATGAGAAAGGCAGAGACGAAGAGAGATTGAGAGAGACAATGAGAGGGCGAGAGGGAGAGACAGAGACAAAGATAGAACAGGACACAAAGAGACAGAAGGATACAGACGAGGATATATAGACAGACAGACAGAGATGTAGATATACAGAGTGAGAGAGAACGAGACAGAGACAAAGAGAGACAGCCAGACGGACAGAGACAGAGAGAGAGATTATATGTACATTGCTCAGGGTCAGTGAGCAATAGCTAGGAGAAAGCAAGGCTGAGCAAGACGAGTATGGGGAGAGCAGAAATAGTAGAGTGGAAGAAAAGGAATTGGAGGAGGAAGGTAAAAGACAGAGGATGAGGAGGAAAGAGGATGAAGAGGAAAAGGAGTAGGAGTTGGAGGAGGAGTGGCGTTCTGCGTGCATCGCTGATCCAGAGAGATGTTGTCCAATCGTCAGATGACAGGCGCCTTTAGCCAGAAAGAAACATCTGCAGCACAACCAATGTATAATCCTATCTAATACAATCAAATCCAATCTAATTCAATATAATTCCAATCTAATTCAATATAATTCCAATCTAATTCAATGTAATTCCAATCTAATTCGATATAATTCCAATCTAATTCAATATAATTCCAATCTAATTCAACATAATTCCAATCTAATTCGATATAATTCCAATCTAATTCAATATAATTCCAATCTAATTCAATATAATTCCAATCTAATTCGATATAATTCCAATCTAATTCAACATAATTCCAATCTAATTCAATATAATTCCAATCTAATTCAATATAATTCCAATCTAATTCAATATAATTCCAATCTAATTCAATATAATTCCAATCTAATTCAATATAATTCGAATCTAGTTCAACATAATTCCAATCTAATTCGATATAATCTAATCTAATTCAATATAATATAATATAATTCCAATCTAATTCAATATAATTCCAATCTAATTCAATATAATTCCAATCTAATTCAATATAATTCCAATCTAATTCAATACAATTCCAATCTAATTCAATATAATTCCAATCTAATTCAATATAATTCCAATCTAATTCGATATAATTCCAATCTAATTCAATATAATTCCAATCTAATTCAATGTAATTCCAATCTAATTCAATATAATTCCAATCTAATTCAATATAATTCCAATCTAATTCAACATAATTCCAATCTAATTCGATATATTTCCAATCTAATTCAATACAATTCCAATCTAATTCAATACGATTCCAATCTAATTCAATACGATTGCAATCTAATTCAATATAATTCCAATCTAATTCAATATAATTCCAATCTAATTCAATGTAATTCCAATCTAATTCGATATAATTCCAATCTAATTCAATATAATTCCAATCTAATTCAATATAATTCCAATCTAATTCAATGTAATTCCAATCTAATTCAATATAATTCCAATCTAATTCAATGTAATTCCAATCTAATTCGATATAATTCCAATCTAATTCAATATAATTCCAATCTAATTCAACATAATTCCAATCTAATTCGATATAATTCCAATCTAATTCAATATAATTCCAATCTAATTCAATATAATTCCAATCTAATTCGATATAATTCCAATCTAATTCAATATAATTCCAATCTAATTCAATGTAATTCCAATCTAATTCAATATAATTCCAATCTAATTCGATATAATTCCAATCTAATTCAATATAATTCCAATCTAATTCAATATAATTCCAATCTAATTCAATATAATTCCAATCTAATTCAATGTAATTCCAATCTAATTCGATATAATTCCAATCTAATTCAATATAATTCCAATCTAATTCAAAATAATTCCAATCTAATTCGATATAATTCCAATCTAATTCAATATAATTCCAATCTAATTCAATATAATTCCAATCTAATTCGATATAATTCCAATCTAATTCAATATAATTCCAATCTAATTCAATGTAATTCCAATCTAATTCAATATAATTCCAATCTAATTCAATATAATTCCAATCTAATTCAACATAATTCCAATCTAATTCGATATATTTCCAATCTAATTCAATACAATTCCAATCTAATTCAATACGATTCCAATCTAATTCAATACGATTGCAATCTAATTCAATATAATTCCAATCTAATTCAATATAATTCCAATCTAATTCAATGTAATTCCAATCTAATTCGATATAATTCCAATCTAATTCAATATAATTCCAATCTAATTCAACATAATTCCAATCTAATTCGATATAATTCCAATCTAATTCAATATAATTCCAATCTAATTCAATATAATTCCAATCTAATTCAATATAATTCCAATCTAATTCAATGTAATTCCAATCTAATTCGATATAATTCCAATCTAATTCAATATAATTCCAATCTAATTCAACATAATTCCAATCTAATTCGATATAATTCCAATCTAATTCAATATAATTCCAATCTAATTCAATATAATTCCAATCTAATTCGATATAATTCCAATCTAATTCAATATAATTCCAATCTAATTCAATGTAATTCCAATCTAATTCAATATAATTCCAATCTAATTCAATATAATTCCAATCTAATTCGATATAATTCCAATCTAATTCAATATAATTCCAATCTAATTCAATATAATTCCAATCTAATTCAATATAATTCCAATCTAATTCAATGTAATTCCAATCTAATTCGATATAATTCCAATGTAATTCAATATAATTCCAATCTAATTCAACATAATTCCAATCTAATTCGATATAATTCCAATCTAATTCAATATAATTCCAATCTAATTCAATATAATTCCAATCTAATTCAATATAATTCCAATCTAATTCAATATAATTCCAATCTAATTCGATATAATTCCAATCTAATTCAATATAATTCCAATCTAATTCAATATAATTCCAATCTAATTCAATATAATTCCAATCTAATTCAATGTAATTCCAATCTAATTCGATATAATTCCAATGTAATTCAATATAATTCCAATCTAATTCAACATAATTCCAATCTAATTCGATATAATTCCAATCTAATTCAATATAATTCCAATCTAATTCAATGTAATTCCAATCTAATTCGATATAATTCCAATCTAATTCAATATAATTCCAATCTAATTCAACATAATTCCAATCTAATTCGATATAATTCCAATCTAATTCAATATAATTCCAATCTAATTCAATATAATTCCAATCTAATTCAATATAATTCCAATCTAATTCAATGTAATTCCAATCTAATTCAATATAATTCCAATCTAATTCAACATAATTCCAATCTAATTCGATATAATTCCAATCTAATTCAATATAATTCCAATCTAATTCAATATAATTCCAATCTAATTCGATATAATTCCAATCTAATTCAATACGATTGCAATCTAATTCAATATAATTCCAATCTAATTCAATATAATTCCAATCTAATTCAATGTAATTCCAATCTAATTCGATATAATTCCAATCTAATTCAATATAATTCCAATCTAATTCAACATAATTCCAATCTAATTCGATATAATTCCAATCTAATTCAATATAATTCCAATCTAATTCAATATAATTCCAATCTAATTCAATATAATTCCAATCTAATTCAATATAATTCCAATCTAATTCAATATAATTCCAATCTAATTCAACATAATTCCAATCTAATTCGATATAATTCCAATCTAATTCAATATAATTCCAATCTAATTCAATATAATTCCAATCTAATTCGATATAATTCCAATCTAATTCAATATAATTCCAATCTAATTCAACATAATTCCAATCTAATTCGATATAATTCCAATCTAATTCGATATAATTCCAATCTAATTCAATACGATTCCAATCTAATTCAATATAATTCCAATCTAATTCAATATAATTCCAATCTAATTCAATATAATTCCAATCTAATTCGATATAATTCCAATCTAATTCAATATAATTCCAATCTAATTCAATATAATTCCAATCTAATTCAATTTAATTCCAATCTAATTCAATATAATTCCAATCTAATTCAATTTAATTCCAATCTAATTCAATATAATTCCAATCTAATGCAATACAATTCCAATCTAATTCAATACGATTCCAATCTAATTCAATACGATTCCAATCTAATTCAATATAATTCCAATCTAATTCAATATAATTCCAATCTAATTCAATATAATTCCAATCTAATTCAATGTAATTCCAATCTAATTCAATATAATTCCAATCTAATTCAATTTAATTCCAATCTAATTCAATATAATTCCAATCTAATTCAATACAATTCCAATCTAATTCAATACGATTCCAATCTAATTCAATACGATTGCAATCTAATTCAATATAATTCCAATCTAATTCAATATAATTCCAATCAAATTTAATATAATTCCAATCTAATTCAATTTAATTCCAATCTAATTCAATATAATTCCAATCTAATTCAATATAATTCCAATCTAATTCAATACAATTCCAATCTAATTCAATACGATTCCAATCTAATTCGATATAATTCCAATCTAATTCAATATAATTCCAATCTAATTCAATATAATTCCAACCTAATTCAATATAATTCCAATCTAATTCAATATAATTCCAATCTTATTCATTATAATTCCAATCTTAATCAATATAATTCCAATCTTATTCATTACTAGCTGGATTACCCGGCGTTGCCCGGGTTTATAAGTTTCAATCCCTGCACACCCACCACCCACCACCCCCACCACCACCACCCCCACCACCACCACCCAACATCCACCCCCACCCCACCACCACACCCACCCACCACCCCCTCTCCCCACCCAACACCCCCACACCCTCCCCCCACCCACCACCCCCACCCCTCCTCCCACCCACCACCCCCACTCCCTCCCCCCACCCACCACCCCCACCCGCCTCCCCCACCCACGACCTCCCACCCCCACCATCCACCCCCCATCACCAACCCCCACCCACCACCCCACCCCCACCCCCCACCCGCCTCCCCCACCCACGACCTTCCCCCCCACCCACCCCCCACCCCCAGCCCCCCACCACCTCCCCACACCCACCCCACCCCCCCACCACCACCACCCCGCACCACCACCCCCAAATTGACTTACCAACAATAAATTTCTCTTCGATGTTTGTTACACGTGCATGCATCCAATGCAGTAATCCTTATGGCACTGCAGGGACTGCATCCAATGCAGTAAGCCTAATGTCACTGGAGGGACGGTAATTTTCCTATCGCTTGGGGCGATGTTTTGGCCGTTTTTCACCATGGTAGCGGTGAAAACGGGGGTCGCCAACCCCTCCACTGGGTGTCCGAAACCGAGGCCGACGCAGCAGTGAAGGTTTCGAGTGAAAAGGTGCAAAATTGTAGAAGTTAAGCCCGGTCAAACAGACAGACAGAGGGACACACACACACACACACACACAGAATTCTCGCTTTATTATATAGATAATTCCAATCTAAATCAATGTGATTCGTAAAGCATTGCTGGTGTTGCCGCGTGTGGGTCAGTCATTAGTACCGACCGCTCGCAACTGGCGAATATGTAACTAAGATTTACAGTGTTTTAAAGGTGTCTAACTGAAACTGCGGACTTTATGTAAATGTAATGTAAATCTTCGAAATTTCTCAGCACCACACAAAAGCCACGCGAGGGAGACCATCTTGTACACCGGCGCTATATCAAATCAAGTCCATCACAGCCTTGTCCATTCCGGTGCCAGGTTAGAGTCCGGAGATGTGAAGCCGAAGGTTTATAGTTTTGTTTAGTGTTTAAAGATATAAGTTCCGTTGACTTCGACCTTTCAGAAGATTTTAGCAAATTCAATGATCGATCCAGAGTTTAACGACATCTTGTGGCAACAAAGGCCGTTGACGTCGACAGAAATTATTTGGGCGATCGAACACGATTGGAGAACATCTATATCTAGGAATTAATCATTTAAAAGTTGCATAGCTGTAGCATCGGATTTCATGTATTAATGTCCATTGTTCTTGCGACATCTCGCGACTGCTAAGAAACCCTGCGAAGACTCCACGGAATTGCTATCCAAGCGATTAAACGCAATTAAAGAATATTTATAGCATCAGTAGGAAACATTCTTTTACAAATATTGTCATTACTGGCGTGTAGTTTCTGTTTAACGACGTTCTGTCCTAGACAGGACGATAGGCGTCGCCCTCCTCAGTTATCCAGGCTTCGGACTGGCATCACCAGATTTCAAGGCACTGGAGGAGTTGATGTCAAGAGTATTGAGAGCAGAGGTCAAATGAGGTCAACAGTTCACAAGACTGAGTTGAAATGTGAGGTTAAACATTTACAGATCAAAACTTCATGAAGAGGTCTGGTCAGACGAGGTCATAAGTCTAGAGGTCAAGAGTTCGTAGGGCGAGGTCTATTGTCACGAGGTCAAAGTTTCTTAGGCATAGGCACTTACTCCTTCCACGCGCTGGCAGCACATCGGGCGACATAGCTCCTCCACACCACTTTCTGTGTCGTTTCTGTTGCAATAGGGTGTTTTACCCGGGAGGGCTGCAAACCCTTCGGGGAACCCTCCGCCTTCATCCGGGCTTGGGAACGGTACAAGTTCCATACTGGAACCTGAGGCGGAGGCGGAGGCATAGGCAGACGGCGTAAAAGGCCTTAAGGCTTAAGCCAATAGAGAGTCGACTGTGACTGAACTGACCTTATTTAAATTAACATGAACTGACCCAGTTAGCCCACCTCTGTATTGCAATCGCTACGCTGGCGCCGAAGATGATGACAGGTCATCGTTCAAAGCCATTGTCCTATTCCTCCTCTCCTCCTTCTCCTTCTCCTCCTCTTCCTCCTCATCGTCCTCCTACTCCTCCACTTTTCTTAATTCATCCTTTATCCTCCTCTTCCTCTTCGCTTCATATTTCCTCTCCTTATTCATCACCTCTTCTTCAATTTCTTCCAACTTTTGCTTTTCATCCATCTCTTCTCTCGACACTCTACTTCCATTCCTTCCTCTCCTCCTCACATCTTTCTCCTCCCCTCTCCTTTTCTACCGTCATCTCCTCCTCATCTTTCTCCTCCTTCCCCATTAATCTCGATGTCGTTGGCCTCCAAAATCGTTTTACAGCCAGTGCTCGATGTCTGTCTGTCTGTTTATCTGTCTGTCTTTCTGTCTGTCCATACGTCTGTCTGGCCCTCTATCTGTCTGTCTATCTGTCTGTCTGTCTGTCTGCCTGTCTGCTGTCTGTCAACGCAATAATTTATTACGTCGATTAACGACATATGGAGACGATTGAAATACATGTCAAACTATTTGTCTCCACTGCTTCAACCATCGTCGTCTGAACTCCTCCTTTCCTCATCTGTCATGGCGCTTTAGAATTGATTAGATTAGATTAGTTTGTGTCCAAAGGCAGATGAGGAATAACCTACGCCGCGGGTGGTGCCAGTGCAAAGCCTGAATAAAGTAGGAGGGGCTAATCTTCTTTGTTATGGCACAGCGTCGTTAAACTGCAGCAACAAACCAGATGAGAATTTTAAGGAGGGCGCAGCTATGGAGGGTTAAGTAATTGTTAAATACCCAGTTAGGGTGGATTCAAAGTTTACTAGCATGCTGGACTGTCAGTCGAGAGACTTTAGGGGTTCAAATCCCCGCCCGATATTTGGTTCGAGGTTTCTGCTCCACCTGCGCCCCTAGCAGACTCGTACACTGTCGATGGGAAGATGAGACAGTGAGGGAGAGGACTGGCCACCCGCACTCGTTTGCCGAGGCTAAGGAACTGAAGTCGCTAACACTTCATACACATGGCTGCCTCAGATTTAGCTTAAGGGACTGCTTTTCTCTTCTCAAAGTTTGATGTGTGTCTTCAAGTGGCCACTCTTGACCTACACAAGGACGAAGCAAGGTCTTAGCATTGGAGCTCCAAACTAAAATGTCTTGGCTAAATTATCAATAACAAAAATTGTAGAACACAGAAATCGTAGAATTTAACGATGAAAATATTCGAGTAAACTTGACAATTAAAAAATAAAATTAAAACCACTGTAACGATTTTAATACACTTGTTCAGCTACATGGTTATGATGATCATGATGTAGATGGTGACGATGTCAATGACGATTATGATAACGATAATGATGACGATGACGATGGTGATGACAATGACAATGACAAAATCATTTATTGAAACCAGAGGTCAGAACAACAATATAGCGACTCAAACACAGGCTGGTGACAAAAGGATGTCCCCAAACTCCCGCTACGGACGGGGACACCTATATTACCAAGATTAATTACATGCTGCAGGAAACCAATGCGAAATCTTAACTAATACTTCTGTAAGACAAAAGCAAGTAAGTCCACAAAGCTAAACTATACTGCCGACACCTGGGCAGTAAGAAGGAGAAAAAACAAAACAAAAGAAAAGGAAAATAAGATAAGAGTATTAAGGGAAAAAACTGAAACAAGAAAAAATAAATCCGAGGATATATACAAAGACTAATAATCATGGGAGACTCAAACAGAGGGGAACGAACCAATCGATCGAGCAAAAGGGGCGGGAAACACTAAATAACCTGCAGAGCAACACGCTGATGATGCTGATGACGATGATGATGGTGACGACGACGACGATGATGATGATGTCGACGATGATGATGCTGGTGAATGGTGATGATGATGACGATGATGATGATGATGACGATGATGATGATGATGATGATGATGATGATGATGATGATGATGATGATGATGATGATGATGATGATGATGATGACGACGATGACGTTTCAAGTGCACAAGATTTACTCAGACAGGTTTTTGATAACTATATTTTATTCCATAATAAATAAAATACCGCATTTAGATAATAACATCCGCAGTAGAAAACGTTAATTCCGGTAATAATTACATAACTCACTGTCATTGGACAGCATCTGGAATTTCCCAACAGCTAAATTTTGGCGCATGGAGTTTGCGTTACAGCTTCGTGCTGCGGCACGTGACCTGATCACGTGGTACGTTCCTTCATAAACATGGCGAGTTAACGAGTTCTGAATAATCTATAGAGACTAAGAAAGATGTTTCAGATCGGAAAATTTAGATCTATAGCTGGAAGAGAATAAATTTTCCGACAGTTTACCAGCCGTTTCAGAACGCGTGTTGCTATGCAGACCGTTGCCATGGTGATCGTGTCGTTTAGACCGGGCTGATCTTGCTGCTGTTCTTGGCGACAAACAGTGCTATTAGAGCGATGGCGACAACAGAATCAACCAAGCATTGTGTTGGTATAATGTAGCATTGTTTAGGGTTTAACGACATCTTGTGAATGTCAGTTACGTTAACGTCGACCTTACGCTTCATACAGTTCTACCAACGTTCATCTGGTGATTGAAAGTGACTGGTGAATATGTATCTGGGAATGGATACGTTTTAAAGGTGTCGAAATGGAACTGCGTTTTATGTTGCTTTGTTTAGTATTTAGCGACATCTCGTGGATGTCAGTTGCATTGAAAATACGGGATGGTAACCCTGCAGCTATCGATTTTTTTATTATTGCTAAAAGGTTTAATGGGATCTTGTGGCTGCTATGGCCGTTAACGACTTTTCTTGACAGCAGATCGCTCTTTCCCTGTTTGCAGACGTATATTATTTCAGAGGCTTCTGGGTTATTAGTGCTAGTATAAGTGAAATCAGTCGAAAGAAATTATGGCGATCGAACACGATTGCGGAACATAATCTCTTTCAATACAGTTCCTTCTAATTTAAAATGTATCTAACTGCAATGATGGATTTTACGTAGTAATGTTCAGTGTTTAGCGACATCTTTCGGATGTCAGTTCCGTAGAAGTCCATCTTACGCTTTATAATTTATAGAGATTATTTAAAAATGACCTGGCTGTTGAACGCCAATTGTGAATATGTAGCCGAGAATGGCAGCGTTTTAAAGGTGTCTAACTGGAACTTCGCTTTAGCGACATCGTGTAGATGGATATCAGTTACGTTGAAATCGATCTAATACTTCTTAGCATATTCTAAGATTATTGATTGAACTAGACTAGTGAGCATGTAGCTGAGAATGGGGAGTTTTAAAGGTTTCTAACTGGAATCCTTGATTTTTATTTATCATTGTTTGTTGCTTAGCGACACCTAGTGGATGTCAGTTCCGTTGACGACGACGACCTTACGCTTCGCTAAGGCTAGATAAGGCCTTCCCATTCTATCGATTGAACGCGACTGGCGAATATGTAACTGTGAATTGAAGACTTTTAAAGGTGTCTAGCGGGAACGGTGCATTTTATGTAAATGTTAATCTTCGAAATTTCTCAGCGCCAAACAAAAGCCAGCTTGTACACCGGTGTTACCGGCCTATATCAAATCAAGTCCCATCACAGCCTTGTCCGTTCCGGTGCCAGGTTAGAGTCCGGTGAGGTGAAGCCGAGTCTTTACAGCTTTGTTTAGTGTTTAAAGACATCAGTTCCGTTGACTTCGACCTATCATAAAATTTTAGCAAATTCGGCGATCGATCCAGAGTTTAACGACAGCTTATGGCAACAAAGGCCGCTGACGTCGACAGAAATTATTGTTGCGATCAAACGCGATTGGGGAACATCTAGATGTCTGGGAATGAATCATTTAAAAGGTACGTAACTGGAACAGCGGATTTAATGTATGGATGTCCATTGTACTAACGACGTCTTGCAAACTACCAGGAAGCCCTAAGGAGACGCGACGCAACTGCTATCCAAGCGATTAAATGCATTTAAAGAATATTTATAGAACTAGTAGGAAACGTTCTTTTAAAATTGTCATAACCAAGGGTTGTGTAGTTTCTGTTTATTCACGCTCTGTCATAGCGGAGACGATAGGCGTCGCCCTCCTAAGTTATCCAGGCTTCGGACTGGCATCACCGGATTTTAAGGCATTGGATGAGTTGATGTTAAGAGTATAAAACAAGAGGTTAAATGAGGTCAACATTTCACAAGGCTGAGGTGAAAAATGAATTCAAACATCTACAGATCTAAACTTTATAAAGAAGTCAGACGAGGTCAAGAGACCTGACTTCGAATAGGAAGCAATGGAGAATGTTTATCATGACGATCGCTAGAGCTCCAGGAGCTGACAGCACAAGGTGACAAGGTGATTACGATTTTAACACAGTGGTTCCAACTACATGTAATATCACAATATTTAAAACCCGAGCTCATATAGCCTGTTGGTCATGATTATGAACAGGGCTGTACTGGTAAAATTAGAGGTGAGTACACGCTACCGGTTAGTATTCCGAAACAAATCAGAGGTGAGTACACGCTACAGTATTTTAATATAAATAAATATAAATATTTTGTGAGGTGAGTATACAGTCTCTAGAGGCGAGTACACGCTGTATACCCGCGTATACGCTCGACTACAGCCTTGATAATGATGATGATCAGAATCATGATGCAGATGGTGACGAAGTCGTAGATGATTAGGATAACGTTTATAATGATGATGATTATACTGATGACGATGATGTTGATAGTGATGACGACGAGAATGACGATGACGATGACGATGATGACGATGTCACTTATGATTATGATAATGATGATGAAGACGATGTCAATGACGATAAAGAAGACGACGACGATGATGTTGCTTCTGCTGCTGATGATGATATGATGAGTACGACGATGATGATGATGATGTTGCTGATGATGATAATGATGATGTGGTCGACGACGACGATGATGATGATGATGATGACGATGATGATGATGACGATGACGACGACGACGACGCTTCAAGTGTACACGATCTACTCAGACAAGCTTTGCTAGCTAAATATATTCCAGAATAAATAAAATACTTCATTTAAATAATAATAATTTATTAGCCGTTTTAGGAAGCTTGTTGCTCTGCAGACCGTTGCCATGGTGATCGTGTCGTTTAGACCGGGCTGATCTTGTTGCTGTTCTTGGCGACAAACAGTGCCATCAGAGCGATGACGGCCTGCAAGAGAATCAACAAAACAAACGTCAAACGAGGTCAAAATGTCTGAAGGTCAAAACGGACGTAAAGGTCTAAAGGTAAAAAAAAACTCAAAAGGCAGAGGTCAAGCGAGGTCAAGAGTCTAGCGGTGAAAAGTTCATCGTTATATAGTTGCGCTCGTGAATAATCTGGTGCCCTGCGCGTAGCTCCACGTGGCGCTCTAGAATCTAGAATTTGCTATAAGAATTGTGCTTGACGACACTGCGTTTTAGGAAATGTAACTCAGCGTCGCCCTCCTCCAGTGTCCAGACCCTTGACTGGCAACACCCGAGGAAACAGGATGATTTTAGCTTTGCGTATTTAGTGTTGAGCGACATTATTGTGGATGTCAGTTACGTTGAAGTTATCTTACTCTTCATACAAACAGTTGAAAGATGTGTTTACCCATTGAGAGCGACTGGTCCATAATCTTATGTATCTGAGAATGAGCACGTATTAAAGGTGTCTTAGTAGAACTGGGCTTTCAGTAGCATTGCTTAGTGTTTACAGACATCTTGCGGTTGTCAATTGCCCTGGCAATACGGGGTGCACGGTAACTCTGCAGCCATTGATTTCTATTTTTGTTCCAAAAGTCTAGCGACATCTTGTGGTGGCTACTATGTTGACATCTTGTGGGGGCTCCTATGATGACATCTTGTGGTGGCTCCTATGATGACATCTTGTGGTGGCTACTATGTTGATCTCTTGTGGTGGCTACTATGTTGACATCTTGTGGTGGATAGGCCTACTATGTTGACATCTTGTGGTGGCTACTAGGTTGACATCTTGTGGTGGCTCCTATGATGACATCTTGTGGTGGCTCCTATGATGACATCTTGTGGTGGCTACTATGTTGACATCTTGTGGTGGCTACTATGTTGACATCTTGTGGTGGATAGGCCTACTATGTTGACATCTTGTGGTGGCTACCAGGTTGACATCTTGTGGTGGCTGCTATACATGTTGACATCTTGTGGTGGCTCCTATGTTGACATCTTGTGGTGACTACTATGTTGACGTCTTTACAAAAATTAATCGTATATCAGTTCATTTTCTTGATTGCAGATCGTTCGTTCCAGGTTTGCATACGTATATTATTTCAGAGGCTTCTGGGTTCTTAGTGTTAGTAGAGGTAGAATCAGTCGAATCAGAAGAAATTCTGTTATCCAGCAGTTAGCCATGGGGCGTTGACGTCTCTTTCAATGCAGTTTATTCCGATTTAAAAGCAAAGCTCTCGACTGAAGACGATTAGTAAATATGTAGATGTGAATGGCGCTCTTGTTAAAGGGGTGTCTAACAGTACTGCAATCGTGGATTTTATGTAGCATTGCTTTAGCCGTGGTTGGACTAGGAGCGCTCCTGTGTAGATAACCTTGAAGGGGCGCTATATAAAAGCTCCTTAATAATAATAATAATTGCTTAGTGATTAGCGACATCTTGTGAAGCTGTGAGTGTCACTCACGTTGAATTAGACCTTACGGGGAATACATTTAGCGATTGAACGCGACTGGTGATTATGTATCTGTGATACTCTACGTTTTAAAGGTGTCTAAATGGAAATTGGGTTTTGTGTAGCATTGTTTAGTGTTTAACAATATCGTAATCGTAATCTCCAAACTTCTAAAGCGCCACTTGTAGGCCAAGCGCAGGGCACCAGCCTATTCACGAGCGCTACGTCAAATCAGAGGGGTTTCCAGAGAATAGTCCAAAAAAGGTCCAAATCCGATTTCCAGAAGGCCAAACCAAATCAGAGGGGGTTTCCAGAGAGGAGTCCAAAAGAGGTCCAAGTCCGATTTCTTGTGGATGTCCGTTGCATTAACAATACGCATGGTTACTCTAAAGCTATCGATTTTTATTATTGTTCCAACTGTTTAGCGACATCTTGTGGCTGTTGTGTTGACGTCTTTACAAAAATCAAGCGTGTATAGGCCTAAGTTCATTTCATTCATTGCAGTTCATACGTTCCAGGTTTGAATATTCATTGATGGGCAATAGTTAACTAAAAAGTTGCTAACTTTTAGTTTAACTAAATTTTTTTACCTAAGGATGAAGTTTAACTAAAAGAAAGTAGTTTAGTTAAAACGATTGTTTAACTAAAAAAATTGAGTTGCTAACTAAAAAGTTTAACTAAAAAATCAGCAATACGCAACTACTTTTCCACGGTGAACATTGAACACTGTCAGCAAAAAAACATTTCAACACTGCATGGTTTTTAGCATTAACAGTCTGTGTTTTCAAATTCATACACTACTTACAGTATGCCAGTAACTGTATGCCAGAACAGTACACATTGCATAGTTCGAAGGCGAAATTGTCATTGATGCTCTGCATTATTGCAGTTCACTTAACCTCTGTTATTGTGAAAATGTTTGTCCTAAAAAGTTGACAAAAAGTTGGGGAAAGTTTAACTTTTTTTTTAGTTTAGTTAACTAATTTCCAAAATCAGTTGCCAACTTTAGTTAAACTATTTTTTAATTGGAAAATAGTTTTAGTTTAACTAAAATAAAATAGTTTAGTGCCTATCACTGGTATTATTTCAGAATTTTCTGGCTTCTTAGTGTTAGCAGAGGTAAAATCATTCGAAAGAAATTCTGTTATCCAGTAGGAAATAGGGGGTCGAAGTCTCTTTCAATACAGTTTCTTCCCATTAAAAAGTAAACCTACCGATTGAACGCGATTAGTAAATATGTAGCTGGAAACGGTTGGGTTTCAAAAAGGGTGTCTAACTGCAATCGTTGATTTTATGTAGCAATGTTTAGTGTTCAGCGACATCTTGTGGATGTCAGTTACGTTGAAGTCGACCTTACACTTCGTACAGCAATGTCATGATTTGTTTAGCGATTGAACGCGACTGGTGAATATGTATCTGAGAATCTCTACGTTTTAAAGGTGTCTAAATAGAACTGGGCTTGTGTAACATTGGCTAGTGTTTAACGACATCTTGTGGATGTTAGTGACTTAGAAATCGATATTCATTCATTCATTCATTCGAAGATTTATATAGCGCCTCTTCAAGGGAACTACTCAGAGGCGCTCCCGACACCAGCACGTTCATATAAGACATTATACTGTTATTACTAGTGATTGAACGCGACTAGTGAATATGTCGCTAAGAATGGCCGCGTTTTAAAGGTTTCTAAATGGAACCGTTTATTTTTATTTATGATTGTTTTGTTGCTTAGCGACATCTTGTGGATTTCAGTTTCGTTGTCGTCGACCTTACGCTTCATAAATCCTTCCCGTTATTGATCAACTCTACTGGCGTATATGTAGGAGAGAATTTCAGTATTTTAAAGGTGTCTAACGGCCCAGTAACGGGAACTGTGGATTTTACGTAAATGTAAATGTAAATCTCCGAAATTTCCCAGCACCTCACAAAACCACGTCAGGAAGACCAGTTAATTTACAGGCGCTATACCAAATCAAGTCCGCAATAGCCAGGCTGCCTTGTCCGTTCTGGTGCCAGGTCAGAGTTCGGGGAGGTCAAGCCGAGGCATTATAACAATATCTTATGGCAACAAACTTTGAGGCCGTTGACGTCGACATCAATTATTTTGGGTATCGAAAGTCATTGAGGAACATCTATAATTTATCGAGCATAACTGGAGTAGCGGATTTAATTTCCATTATACCAACGACATCTTGCGACTGCCAGGAAGCCCTAAGGAGACTCGATGCAAGTGCTATCGTCGCCCTCCTAAGTTATTCAGGTTTTGGACTGGCGTCACCAGATTATAAAGCAGTGTATGAGTTGATGTCAATAGTATTGAAACCAGAGGTCAAATGAGGTCAAACGTACACAAGGCTGAGGAGAAATATGAGGTCAAACATCTAGAAAAAGTTCGAAACTTCATAAGGAGGTCAGACGAGGTCAAGAGTTCGTAGGGCGAGGTCAAATGCCTCGAGGTCCAAAGTTCCCGAGGCATAGGCAGACGGCGTAAAAGGCTTAGAGCCAACACAGAGTCAGCTGAGACTGAACTGACCTTATTTAAATTAACATGAACTGACCCAGTTAGTCCCACCGTTGTATACAAACCTTTATGGCAATCGCTGCGCAGATCCCGAGGATGATGACAACGCGATGGGGACTTAGGTCCTTGGACACCTTATCCCAGCATCCCTGAAAAAGCAACAGCACCGATCAACGAAATCCATTGTCACCATATCGTAAATATCATCATCATCATCAGCAGCAGCAGCAGCAGCAGCAG